>CM033643.1:147016870-147185084 GCA_019512145.1 Engystomops pustulosus
TTACTCGTCCAATTCCCTCGGCATCTTTTGGCCTTCTGCGCATGCGCAGTAGCTCCGGCACCGGAGCCGCGGCCGCGCAGCCGAAGGCCTGCATTCTGCGCATGCGCAGAACGCAGGGGACCCGGACAAGGGCGTGCAGCTACCAGGAGCTGCGCGCCGAAGATTACCTGGTAGGCGGAGTAACGTGGCTACTGGGGCGTGGAGTAGCCGCCACTAGTAGCCTCATGTCCAGCTACTCCACGCCCCAGTAGCCGCATAAAAAAATTTGCATATACATGCAATAAAGTTTTCTAAAAGACACCCGGGACGTGAGGATTAGCCCAAAAAAGGGCTATCCTCACGTCCCATCCATCCACCTACCACCCCTTCTACCTTTTTAGGTAGAATCGGGGTGGTAGGTTCCCTTTAAGGGCTTAAAGGCTCATTCACCTGATAGCTATTTCAGCTATTTCAGAGATGCTGAGTAGCCCACATGGACATTCTATATTCTGGTTCTGGCAATGGGCAGAAATAAGTTATATAGGTTTGAGGGCCTCAACCACAGCTATTCAGCAGCATGCTGACAGGTTGTGTTTGTATACCAACATACCTTGTGCGCTTGGGTATTTAGCTCATACAGTACTTGAAGGAATGATTGCCCATGTTCTTTCTGAAACTGATGTTTATTGAATCAATATCATGATGAGGTTGTTTTCAGCTTTGTGACTGGGGTTAGATTGGCTTGTAATGATTTTCTCAATTATTTTGCTTTTCATCCAGGTAAAGTTGACTGGAAGAAGAAAAATAAATATTTTTGGCAACATTTCCGGAAAAGTCAAAAAGGAATAATGAGACAAACGTCGAAAGGTAATGAATAGGAATCAATAGCAATATAATACATTGTATTTTCAATTTATCATATTATATTTCATTAAAAAAGATTAAAGTGTTCCACATCTCATACTCCAGCGGTCTCATCTTATTATGGGTCCATTCCATCTAGACAAGAGAGTTTAAAAATTATTTTGCCTTCCGCAATTTACAGTAACAACTACTGCAGCTTACCTCTAAGTGAAATCATACCTCCCAACCATCACTTCTCCGGCAGGGCAATCCTAGGTTTATGCCCATACCTTATTTCCCCCAGTGGTGTGCCCCTGGAGTACAACTCTATCTACTTTCTCCAGAAGCTGAATGCAATGGTGATGATGCAGGAATCTCTCTGCTCCCCACATCTCCATTGTGTTGGCAGGTGCGATGTGAAGATATCATTGCACCTGCCAGCTTCAGAGCTGTACATAGCAGCAGAAAAAACAGAAGAGAAGAGAAGACTCCTGCAGAGGTAAAAGGGCATGGTAAGTGACTGTGTTTGTTATTTTTTAATTATACTGCACACAGATTACACAGCGCTACACAGAGTTTGCCAAATCAGTCCCTGTCCCCATGGGGCTCACAATCTAATCAATCTACCAGTATGTTTTGGAGTGTGGGAGAAAACTGGAGGACCCGGAGGAAACCCATGCAAACACTGGAAATAAATGGAAAATATGGAAATAAATAGGACCGGTGTCTGGAGGAGGCACAATATGAGAAGGCAACAATATGGGAGGTTGGGGGGCAACAATGTGAGGGGGGGGCTGGGAGGAGAAAAAAATGTGTGGGGGCCACAAAGTGAGTGTGGGAGGGTCGTGGGCCCACAATATGAGGGGGAGCTAGGGGAGATACAATGTGATTTGACCAAAATATGAGGGGGAGCAGGAAGAGGCACAATGTGAGGGGGTCACAATATTAGTGGGACGTGGGGTGGCACAGTATGAGGGAGAGTTGATGGAGCCACAGTTTGATAGGGGAGGCATATTTTGTGAGGATGCTGGAGGGGTTGCTCAGTGTGAGAGGGGGAAGGGATGGAAAGTTTACAAAGGACAGGCAGTTTTAAGTGGGAGGAGGAGGAGGGATAAATAAAATGAAGAATTATATGTGAGGAGCACATGGGCAACAAAAAGGAGGACATTATATGCTGGTGGGCCACATTCGGGGGTATTTATAAGGGTGCTAAGTGAAAGAGGGATTATACACGGTATGGTATGAATTATGCTTATTCCATTTAAGATTAGTTTTGCCCCTGCTATTGATGGTTATAATGATCCATTATTAATACTTTTATACATATGATATAAATGTAATACTGCAGACAGGCATGTAACATATGCACGAAGCTGCATGTAGCTGACATCTCTTTTCTGGAGAGCAAAGCCATGGGACACAGTGTATGAACATCTATGTGGATAGTTAATACATAAAATTATTCTCATGTCAACATGTTACCATAAGATGAATGAATACATACATACATACAAGCTGTAATACCAGTATATTGAGGAGAGAATGTCCTCTGCTATCTGTAAGTGCCTTCTGCTGACGCAAATCCCATCCAAAGAGAAATGTATAGATCTGTAGACTACCCCAGGCTCATGGGGCAAATGAATGGGGCCGTTACGTCATTAAGGGAAGGCTAATGCATGTGGGGTTATGCTAAAGTCCTGACAATTTTGCTAATACATTTCTAGAAGACGTAGTAGATGGAGAGCGATGGAACAATGAAACCTTTTACTCCATCCAGTGGCCCTTCCTGCCCCCGCAGTATAGTCTTTCACATCCACACAATGAATATACCGTCCTGTTAGTGCTTTGCCGGAGAGCTTGGCTACCACAACTTCCACTCTCTTTACTACCAGCAGAGATCCCTCTTCTTTCCTGTGGAAGCACTTGCTCTATGCATATTCTGCTTCTTTCTGATGTTGTATAAGTTTCTGCTCAGACATTTCCTTTTGCAGTTGAAGGTTGCATTGCTGCACTGCATCTCTTATCCAGCAGAGGGAAGCACTGCTCAGCCTCTGAGCAACAGGGAAAATATTGGGGGAGAACTGTGCTCATATAGCTGTACAAAGGCAGGAATAATCGTAGGCCACACGCTGTGTATAGTTTATAGGGGAGGTCCTGCAGCCTCTCTATGAAATTATATTATAGCATAATTACATTATGGATTCATCTAGCTAATATTTACAATGAAGGTTCTTCAATGTCACTTAAAACATAATTAAACCTGAAACTAATACTATTTTCTTAAATAAAAATTTGGACATGATAAAAGTAAACTTCGCTATAAACTTCATTAACCCTTACAGGACTCTTTTTCATTTTTGCATTTCTGTTTCTTACTCCCCTCATTCCAAAAGTTTTTCACACTTTTGTTTACGGACCTATCTAAAGTGGTATTTTTTGTGGCACTTGATCATGTTGTAACTTAAAATTGGGACCTATATGACCATTTGATAAATTTATATTTAAATATTCATGGATGGAAAAATGGTGAAAAAGTGGCGATTCAGACATTGGGCGCTGTATACTGTTACAGTGTTCACGGCCAGTAATAATCTTTCTTATATTTTGATATGACAGGCATTGTGGGTCACAGTGATACCTAGCATGTATAGGATATTTGCTGATTATTTACTTTTATATGTGTTCTCATTAGCCTAATTTTAAAAGTTGATTTTCAGAGGGAAGAAGGCCATGGGTAACATAGAACATTACCACAGTCATTTTGCCTGGATCTTTGAGTTGGTGTCCCTGATTGATTGTAATGGTAGATTTCCCTTTAAGAAACTGCTTAAATATGGAAGACGTGGTAAAAAAGAAGGGCACAGGAACTTATTTCTTCAATATAGCATATTATGAAGTTTACTCTTATCATCTGCACTATTCATGGATGCAGTTTTTTTAAATAGTTTTGTTACCCTTTAAGTGCTGCCACTCTTTTGCAGACATTTTCCTGCATCCCAATTCACTAAAATTGAGCTGTGGAAATTCCCTGCAGTACATGACCAGGAGCACAATTGTACAGGGTAAACTCCAAAAGGAAACCTCTTGCTCCATCAGGATTGGTGAATGTCTAGTAGGTCACACTCCCATCAATCAAAATATTCCCATATTTTTTTTCTGCAAGATTTCTCTTTTTACATTCCTGTAGCTAATTGTGAATTTGAGACGTTAAAGCGTTTGTACAATTGTTTTTCTGAAAAGAAGATGATTTGGAGGAATTAGAGGGGATTTAAAAAGCACAAAGCGGCGGTCGACATACTCTATTTAATGGAAGGAAGTTTAGTTGACCTGTCATGTCCCATTGTAAACAGTTCATTTACATGTCCTCCAAGTAAGAGAGATGCTGGAATTAATATATTCTCTTCTTTTTTCTCCAGGAGAGGATGTTGGTTATGTGGCCAGTGAGATCACAATGAGTGATGAAGAGCGAATACAACTAATGATGATGGTGAAGGAAAAAATGATCACCATAGAGGAGGCGCTTGCCAGGGTAGGATTTTCTATTCTCCTCTTCTGTTACAGTATGACCACTTACCAAAGTGTATTGCTATTGTAATAAGAAATGGCTTTGTGGTGGTAAGATTTTTTGTTTTAATATGAATTTAGGAAATCCTCAAAATATGTAAACTTCATTTTTATCCCTCAGGATTAAGATGAGAAGCCTGATCTATCTGCTCCATGAGGGAGATTTGTCAGTGCTTAACTTCACAAGAAATTGGGATTATTTATTGGACTAGGTCACCTCAATACCATGTGAACGTGATGCTGGTGTGAAGGAGTGCAGCCATCACCGGAGTGGGCTGGCATGGGGCGTTCTTGCCCTGTGCTTGAACACTTTATAAAAATCAGCAAAGATTCACCGCTGAATGTTTGCAGGTTTTTATGCAAAACTTTAGTTTTTACGCAAAAAGGTTTTGTCCGCCATCCTATCATGGCCAGTAGATACATCTTGAGCTCTATACCTCATGATCTATTCCCTTTGGTGGGACTTTATCATGCACTGGGACACAAAGCACCAGTGTATGATAAATCTGTGTAGAAGTAATGATATAATCAACATTTCTTGCACAATGAAAGAAATTGTGATTATTGGAGCTACTACACCACCTCCACGCCATGTGGGCCTGTGGAATGGGAGGGCATTCACCGGTGAATGTTCACTGATTTTAACTGAAAACTATGCCAGGTCGGACCTGGCGTAGTTTTGGCCGTTAGCCAGACCCGCTGGTGGATACATCGTGCAGTCTAAGCCTAATGATGTATCCGGCGGGTGGCGGGGCCTGGCTTTATCATACACTGGCGCTTGTATAATAAATCTCCCCCTATGTGTCACATTAGGTTCCTGTTCTCACTTGTACATGATTTCATTTGTAATATAGAGGTGTAGCAATTCCAGATTCCTAGTTCAATGAATACCAGTGCCACCAGACATACCCTTTAAATCTGGTGAAAGTTTCCAGCACTGTGCATATCACTGCAGCTTTTTGGACTTTCTAAAGGGGGCATTTTATGCCAGCAATACTCCTCAACTCCCAACTCTCCCATACTCGTTTATAGGAAGGGGAAACAGTCATGGTAGACACCTCTGGTGGTAACAAAAGGATCAGATAGAATTTATCTGCTTGATCCTTATTTCCCTGACATCTATTAAAGGACCTTATGCACATTAGATGATATTGACACCTTGTAACTTAGGTCTACAAACATATGTATGGACAGCTTAACACCGAAAGAAAAGAGGCTTATATCAGAGCATGTGGCACAGCAAGGGCATTGCAGAATTTCAAGCATGTGGTACCACAGGCCACTGTAACAAAAAAATGCCTGATTTTTGCTGCAGCTCGCCTGCAGACATCACAGCAAGTTTTCCAGTGTTGAATGTTTAGCTTGAAACAATGACAAGCTACCGGGTTACCCTCCATGTGAAACTGGCCTTCTGATGGTCAAGGAAGTATCTATTGCTGGATCTTGATAGCTGTGTCCCAAGTCAACCATTGTTTTTATATTAGGATTAACTTTGGACAACGTTATACTTACCCGTATTGATTAGAATGAAGATCACCCCGCACTCTTTTCTCTATTAGTTTTTGTCCAATTGTTCTTAATTTGGTATAAAAGGACAAAGATGCATCCTTTGTGCCTTTTTCAGTCTTCTCTTCTCCAAACTCATCCAGCTCTCTTACTCCTCCTCACTTCTTGTCATGTGCATTGAGGGTGGGAGATGTGTGGAGTAGAGAAAGAATACATGAGGTGAAGCAGGCTGCAACTGCTCCCCCCCCCCTTCCAAGGACTCTGCTCATGCTGCTGGCAATGGCATTTTTAAAATAGGCATAGCTTAGGCTATAGGATCCTGTCTCTAGGTATAAATGCCATTCCTGGTGATAGGTTCCCTTAAAATACATCTTTATAATGATTTAATTCCTAGACCTATTATTTTAACTTTTCATAAATTTAATAGATAGATATTTATCAGATTTATGAAACTTTTTTCCTATAGCATAAATACATCACAAAGATTTAATGTTATATTTTGCTATGGAAAAATTAAAGCTGCAGACAGAGACGGTCAGAGACAGTCAGTGAGCAACAATTAGAGACAGACAAAGACAGTCAGTCAGGAACAGTCAGAGAGAGAGATCCATATAAAATATTTTTTGTTCACCCATTCTATTTTGTTATAGCTAGGAGCAGTTATTTACCATCTTTACTATTAGTTATCTATATAGCCTCTCTCTTAGCCTGGTTTAAGCCCTGTATATCACTAGCTTGAAATTTTTATTTATTGAACTGTTCACCAAACCCACAAACATTCAGTTGTGAGGTCAATCAGTTTTTGTGATATGGGCCTCCAAGAACTCGTGTCATCTCAGTAAATATGATCTCATTGTCACACGTCTAGTTTCTAATTATATTTACATTGCTAATTCACTGCATTTGCTAAAAGAATGAAAACTTATATTCCTATTGTCATAATCTTTATGGGACACCTTTTAGACATGTTTAGTTTGTATTTATGTCACTATGAGCGGTCACCGATTCACCAATTTCTTCTGGACAGTCGGTACTCACCCCCCATTCTTAACATGGCTGCTTTATTCACTAGAAAAGTAGTATAATTTCCCAGAAGGTGTAGAACTACACTACCCAGCATGCCCTGACAGCCGCAGGCTGGGAGTTAATGCCCTGTAAAAGCTGGGACTCTATACTGCTGACTTCTAACTACAGTTTGCCCCCATATTATTATTTTTAGGTAGTATTCCCCGAATTTTCAGTGAAGGGAGTATGTTTTTAGCCGGCAGCATGTTCCTATAAGAATGCGGGTGATATGATTTTATATGAATCCCTGCCATAAACTATAACTTGACTTTCATTAGGTATGAATGCGCCCTCTACAATCTTACCAGTAATTGTGAATACATTTATTATTCTTTAATATTTGTATATGTAGCAGTTCTTTTCATTGCTGACAAGCGATCCTGCATGTACAGGCTCCACGCCTCATAACATTTTATATTCTCTTTATTCCAATACTATGTGGATGAGCGCCAGCTAGTCTTGCTTCCTGCTTCTTAACCTCACTTAACTATGCATCTTAACGTCACTTCTTGGTTTAGCAATGACAGTTTCAGAGATGTTGCTGGAAATGGCGCGCTGCTGCTATTACACTGTACTATGTCATTGTCTTCCTCTTTGCAGTTGAAGGAGTATGAGTCGCAGAATAAGACACAAGGGTCCCAAGATTCAGCAGATTGGGCTGATGGGTCATATCCACCCTGTGACGAGTCTTCCAATTGTAATGTGAGTGTATTGCTTGTATGTATGACCATTGTCTAGTTTGATGTGAATTAGTGCCACATCTGTCACTGCAGTACTCAAAACATCCTGTGGAGGTGTGGCACTGTTTTTGGGGAAAAAAAAGCTGCCATATTTTTCTTTTCTTCGACGACCCCTGTATCATGTCGCAAGAAAAAAATTGTAAATGAATGCCTTTTTCTGAGATAAACTAAATGTTTCTGAAATCACTTATTGAATTTTTCAAAACAACATAATAGAAAGTCAGAGCAGACATTGGATTCTTCTATCCAATTCACTTGTAGTGCATTATGCCATAAATGTTTGGTTTGGAGTCCCACCTATTTGGTTGTCTTCTGCATTCTGAGGCATCTATAGATCCATAGGTTAACTCAATCATTGCCTTTGCAGGGTTACACATGTATAATTATTTCTCTCTCCTAGTGTTTATATTATTTATATATAATATCAGTTACAATGCAAATAAGGTGGAATATCATCAGGAATAGATTTAGTCTGAAAAATTTTAATCCCCTGCTAATCAGCTAAGGGTAGGGATTGAGTGGCATACCCTTTATTTGGTAAAACCAATGCATTGGAGAGGAAGACCAAAAGGCCTGGATGATCAAAACACCACAGAAACAAGAATGTCTATGCCTAGCATAAAGGGGGTCAATCAGTAGTTTTGACTATGCAAAATACTGTGTATATTGTGTATTTGTGTATATTTGTGTATATTGTTAGTAGCAGCAGAACTGTGACTAAGTGGATTTATGTTCCAGTATTGTAGCTGGGCTCAGAACACTGTGGAAGTCTCCTAAAACTGCTGTGCTGTTAAATTTCTGCCCCATCCCATCTGCTTTGCGTATAAGCTTTAGTAGGCTTCTGGTTAAATACTACAGTACTGACCCAGAGGAGCAAGGAGGGACTGGTGAGCAAATCAGCAAAGAGAGCTAAGGACACTGCAAACTTCCTCTGCTGCAGTGAGACAGTGTAGCAGTCTGTAAAGGTAGATCACAGAGGGCCTATAGTGCCTCGGGCTCTTTAGCATAATTATAAAAGCTTATTTTAGTTAAGGAAAGAGCCCATGGATAACAAACATAAGGAGATTACCACGATTTATGAGTAAGTGTCCCTGGTTTATCATGTTTGCTTTTGATGGTAGATTTCCTTTAAAGATGGAGCTTAACATCAGTTTTCAAGGATACACGAGAAACTTCTGTTTTCTGTTAGAATATCGTATAATATTGTTATTGAGCTTGAATTTTTTTAATAACACATTCTGCATGACTTGTACGCTGCACAGCACTTACAGTGTATTTGGCAAATGTGTCAATTCTTTTTTATTTAACCCCAAGTACTAACCCCCCTCTCACAACAGCCCTGTCCTTGGCTAATCTCTGCTTCCATTCACATCACTCCCTGTTAATAATGAGCATATTTATTTTAGCATTGTCCACTCTATGCAACATTTTGTTACCTTTGCTGTTTAGCAGAATTGGACATCATTATTGGGATGCATTCACACATTGCTTCTCACTTGCATTCTGAAACTCAATTGAAATGCAATGGGGAGGGACTTGGTCCGAGTGCATATGTGCTTCCACCAAACCGCTTGCAATTGGCTCAACTGGATATTTGGTGAATGCCACTTTCCATTTGCTATTTGCCAAATTTTGCCGTTGGCTGCAAAGAGAACATGGGTATTCTTGCATAAGACAGAGGCAGTCACTGGTGGCACTATGCCTTTGGCATGGAATAACTGAAATGATTTCACTGGTTATTCCATTTAGTCATAAGTATATAGTACAGTCGTTTCAATATGTGCAGATGTTTCACTTACTGGTTTACTCTGAACAACTGATGTCACTGGAAGTTTTCAGAGAAAATATTTCCTGTTAAAGTGGATTACATTTAAAACACTCTTGGGGACAGAAAACATATGTTCTTATACATGGTCACATACCAGGTTTCTGCTGTAGAAATAAAATTCCTTGGGAACAGGGAGAGAGAGTTGAGGGTCAGAATGTAAATGCTGAAACATAGCATGTAGTTACACACTTGATTCCTTATGGTTATTCTTATCAGTAATGAAGTTACCGTATATATAGAGAGAAACCTGAAAATGCTTACAACCAATGTGTGAATCTCATATTATTTTAAAGAAAATAATGGTTTTTCAGTATAATTTCTTGTAGTTATTGTGTGGAGCATACTTCCTGTCCCGGTGCTTTTACTTCCTGTCTGTGCAGGAAGAGAGGCTCACTTTTCTGCCAAACCAGGGATTATTTTACTTGCGGAATGATTAAAAACATAGTAGACATCCTGTAAAAACTAACATCCTTCTTATGACTGGAAGCCTTATTCTCCCATTGAGTCCATTTGTCCACACCTATACTACAAAGTGTGTCCTGGGGCTAAATATGTTTCTGACTACCATTAAAGCCACAAGCTCTTGTGGTTCCTCTTGTTATATGAAGCTATACTGAGGCGTAACATTGAAGACATAGATTTAAAGGAGCACTGTATTTTTTTGTCAAATTAGGGCAGTATCATTGTCTCTCAAGGCGTTTGTATTCATAATTCAGTAGAGAACAGAAAGACGCACCATATGGGGCCACACATAGTACCTAATACTTGCTAGTACAAAGCCATTGACTCCCCTGTACAACATGCTTCCAGCTGACTTTACACTGAATATGTTGTGCAGAACCACACAGATTTAGGAGCATGCTAAAGATATTTCTTCAGAAAGGTTGGGGATCAAGCCGTTTATCCTAAGCAAGTGAAATCCTCTACATATCTGCATGGAAAAAAAGGATAGGAAGGCAAACAAGGGAAGACCGGACAGCGCTCATAGAGTAGTATTATTGGATGAACACGGTTAGTGGTGTTAAAGTATATAATTGTAAAGAGGCTTGTTGAAGGTGCTGCCTTTAGACGGTAGACATCCAGACAGCCAAGACGGTCAGGATCTTGATACGGAGAAATGGGTTGGGTACTGTCTGTTGTGTATCTGCATGGAAAGGTATTCATATTTACTTTGACTTGTATCTGAGGTTTGTGGACATGCAGCTTGAATTTGGTGAAGATCAAAGAAATGACTTTCAGATGGTCTGCTTAGGATCTTATCTTTAAAGGGATCCTGTCACCAGGTGAATCAATATAAAACCACAATAAGTACCTTTTAAGGCCGGTTGCCCATGTGCTAGACATGTCTTTGTAAATTGTGACCGCTTCCTGCAGATAGAAACTTATATTTATGGTCCGCTTCCAGTCAAGTGGGTGGGGTTTCAGGCAAAGCAGTCACAAAGGCACCAGCCCCCTCTGCCGCATCTTTGCACAACTGCATCTCCTTCTCTGTTTGTAGCCGCAGCAGGCCCTGCCTCCTGGCTTTTTGTCCACTACTTAGCCCGCTGCAGTCTTGTCCCAATATTCGTGCATGCGCAGTGCGCCTTTTTCCCTCCACGTATATGCTGCAGGGTTGGAGCACAGATGACAGTGCATGCTCGCTGGAGATTACAGGGAGGCGCATTTATGTAGAGATACGGCTGTGAGGGCCCAGCCCTACAAGATACTTATTGTGGTTTAATATCGATTTGCCTGGTGACAGGTTCCCTTTAAACATGAGCTGTGACTAATTTTATTACTTGTCCAGATAGTTGCAATACCATATAGGGCCCCTGGATGGATGTGGAGCTGTTTAAAAAGAAAACAGTTGACCCTTTGTAAAACCTGCCCAGTACAAGGCTTGTAATAAGAAGCAGAAGCTTGTCATGTGTTACATTTCTATAAGAATACTTGCAGTGGTTGATCTAATTTAGAAATCCAATGTTCACTCTGCACATATTGCCCTCTGAACTTCCTGGTTCACAGAGGACATTATTTGCCTGTTGCTCTATTGCTTGACCTATGGCACTCTTGTTCCTTCAATTGTGATTGCAGTCAATGGTTACATCCTCTGCTTTTATGATCTGTCAGGTAAGGCATGATAGTAGGCAAAGTTGTGGGAGGTATTGTTACAACTGTGTGATTGATACTTCTTTTTGCTCAATATAAATTGTCATTTGTAGCTGTCATTTGAGTTTTTTATGGAAATGTGGTTGGTTGTTTTGAGAGATTCCTGATAAAGGCAACCTACCACCACGATTCTACCTATAAAGGTAGAACGGATGGAAGGTGCATGTATTTGATGTGAGGATAGCCCTTTTTAGAGCTAATCCTCACGTACCCGCTATCTTTTTGAAATCTTTATTGCCCTAATATGTACATTTCGTAAAGCGGCTACTGGGGCGTGGAGTAGCCAGACATGAGGCTACACGTTGCGGCTACTCCACGCCCCAGTAGCCTCTTTGCTCCTCCTACCCTGACATCTTCGGCGTGCAGCTCCTCGCAGCTATGCTCCCTCATCTGAGAAGGATTAGCTCTAAAAAGGGCTATCCTCACGTCCCATACATGCAGCTAGCACCCATTCTTCCTTTATAGGTAGAATTGTGGTAGTAGGTTCTCTTTAAAAGCTGTTTTCACTAGTACATTTCATCCATATCAGTGACATACTGTAGATACATGGGTTGAAAAAAGACTTAAAGATCATCCTTTCACCTTCTTATATACCTTCTTTTAAAGGGGTTTTCCCACAAAACAAGTTAGGCCCTATCCAGCGAGAAGAGGTCAGGCTTAGTTACCTTAGATCCCATCAGTCCCCGTGTTCTCGTGATCTGTGGGGGTCTCATCAATGAGACTTGTTTCGTAGGAAAGCCATTTTAAAATCTATTCCTGCCATTGTTACCCATTTGGCAGCTTTCACATGTGGCGTCTGAATTGCGTTTTGAAATGCAACAGGGAGGGGCTTGGGCTGATCGCATATAGATTGCCACTGAAGCACATGTAATCGAGGATGAGGACCACATGTTTTGCATTGCTGACATGTGTTTCAGTGTAAAATTAAGTGTGATTGGGTCAAAATGCCACTCAAACGGAACACTTGAGCGTGACTCGTGGTTGGCAATTACACAGTTTGGCTACTCTAACTGTAAAGAACCTTTATATATAACTTTTCCTATAAATAACTATATTTGGTTCCCCAGCAGCATCTGAGAACAAAATACTGACTGTGCATAACTTGTATGCTACAATTCTACAATTTTTTACAGCAGACTGCTGGTCAGTTTAAAAAAATGGACATGTGAATAGGCACATAAACAATAATAGGTCAATATGCTCTCTATGGGGATCAAGACAGTATAGTGAGGTGAAAAACGGATGTCTGAATGAGCCCTTCTTTGTATAGACTATATACATATTATTCAGGCTCAGTTTTTCTACCTCATCACGAAACAAGGGAACCATCCCATTCAATCTGTTCTTTTAAAAATTCAATCCATTTTGCAATTTTCAGCCAAAAACTTTTTAGGAATTTTATAGAAATAATATTGGAATCACAAGTCTGCTTTTGCAGCAGCTCCTTGTCATTGAGTACTGCTTCTTAGTTTACTTGTCACCAGAATATTCAATTTATATTGTTGTTATCCCCATTTTTATTCAGTTTAATAAATAATTGATTGTTGAGATGACAGCATTTAGAACTAAGTGTATGAGAACTGTATGACATTCTATCGACTTATTTTGATGTCTTTTTACTTTTTTTTTTTTCCATTTTATTTCAACTGTAGGTCACATGTGTTTTCATTAACCGGAAATGTATTAAGCTGATGAATTTGCCATAATTATAGAATATGCCAGCAAGTAGAATATACTGTCTTTATTTTGCTTGTTTGGGGGCATTTTCTTTGTTTTGGAGCATTTAAAGGGTCAAAGCCCATTTTTGTCTTCTAGAAGCTGTATTCCTTTTTTTTTTCTATTCTCTAAAATTCCATAGACAGCAATTAAGGCTTTGGAGGCCAGCAAGAGGTTAGCTAGCCTTCGTCAGTGAAAACGGGGATTGTTTGCCATATACAACACTCCCTTTTTTCCTTGTGGTGAATAGAAGATTTGCTTAAAGCTGATGACTTGTGCCTTTTTTCACAAGCTGCAGAGCTTGGAGAGGATCCGGGGATCAGTCTGAGAGCAGAAGGCGGCTAATGAAGTCCAGCATCCTCTTTCTTCATGTCACTCCCCCTCCCTTAGCCTAATAGCTGTGGCTCTGAAACCTTTTATGTGTCTGATAATAGAACTTGGGGAAGAGGTCGCGTGTGCAGGATTGCTATCACATGTTGCTTGCTTTCACAAAGTGCTCAATCACAGGTTTGGGGACCGCAGCGCTGTAAAGGACCAAGATTTTATAGAGTTCAGTAAGAATTGATCGCCTTCCTAAATGCCGAAGCTGGTAAGTTTGGAGTCAGTTTTTCAGATAGTGGGGTAGGCAGGACTGACATAGTTGTACTCTTCTATCCTCATATTCTCATGAATGCAGCTTTGATTGGAGTTTTGGACTTGTCTACTGGATACATTCCTTTTCTCTGATTCTGTGAGAACTTTCTATCTGGACATGTAATGGACTTCAGGCAATGTTTTCTTGTGTGCTGCTGTTTCCATCAGTCATTTCTGAAATGGATTCTTTCCAAGTATGTACAGTACTTAGATTGTATATGGTCAGTATAGCAATTAATTGCTTTTCGTTAATGGCTTATGCTGTCGCAGTCTTCCTACATTTTGCCAAAATGAATAGTTGTCATAGTTTTATGTGTTTCTTTATGAATGCATTACTATTATGATAGTTTTCCATTTAATGCTACATCTTGTGTATATGTTCATTCTATCCCCATGTTGTACATGCTATCAGCATATTAAGATAAAATACTTCTCTATCATGAGGAAAGAAATCAACACCCGAAGATCTATTGTTGTAACTGATCTATTAGAATCTTGTGTTTTGTCTTATCTTTATCCCATAGAAATGATACAAAGTAAATTGCATTCTTAGCACAATATTTTTGGTATTTGGTAGCATTTTCTAGATAAGGGAATTTCTTTTTCTTTGTCTTTTGGGCCAAAAGCTCTTCCAGGGAATTTACGGTACTGCATTTCATGGATGATTTTAAAGTGACAGTCACTATTGACTTATCTTGGTCGCTGACATATAAAACACAACCATTTTTTTAAATGTTTGAGAATTATCAGATCATCAAACATAATAATTGTATAGTGGATTTTTGTTTGCAGTCAGTAGATAAAACCACTAGTAGATGATATTCAACAGATGCCAGGTTTATCACCAGATACAGATTTCCAATGTGCTTTATGAGCCAAAAGCAGTTTTCAGCCTTCGGTTGTAAACAAACACCTAAATCTGTATTCCTGATAAAACAACATTACTAAAATAAACAAATACCATATAACACAATCATAACATTTGGCATTTTCACCAGTTCCATAAATTTTTATGAGAATCGCACAAAATAAGGACTGTCCCTCCACCATTTAGACTCTCATCCCCACTAAGGTCATGCATCATGGGCCTCTATTTTAGTTATTGTTAGGGTATTATGTGAGAAATACTCACCCATGTGTGGATATAAATAAGAATAAACAAGGTCTGATTTTGCTATATAGCACTGCACTAGTCATTGTATTGTGTAGTAATATAATGCTGCTGCTTACTATTACTAGAAATGTGTACATCACTGTCTTTTTTGTGCTATAACAATAGGACATTTTCATTTGACATTATACACAAGTATGTGTATAAGCATGTAAAGTTTTACGTTAGCGACCATTATTGAATCCCCAATTGTTTTTCTTGGATTGATGACTTTCTCACGGAAGTTGGACGTGTTTCTTTGCCAAGAGGCCTTGTATTAGAGGACTTACTGCAGTTAGAGACATGTACTCCAAAATGTTCTTGGATCAGAATATAGGAGCACGTCTTGGCTCTTCAAAGCAGCTGTATCTAGCGTGGATGATGTCCATATTACTTGCTTCCTTTGTTAATTGTATACTACCGGATTGATATAAATGGCTATAGCATTTCACGATGCATGTACTGGGTTAAATGGGGTATCATTATTGTAAACCAGTGCAGTATGTCATGCCATATAGTCTCTGCATTTCATTGAAGGTCCTGTACCGTAATGCATTTATGCACTGTGTACACTTTACTATACTGTACACACAGATTTGTATAAGTGCTACTACGATACCATGGAGGCATGTGTGATGCTTACATTTTTTACAACAAATACTTTTATAACCCTCTGAATATGAAAAGGGTTGTGAGAACTGCTGCATTATATTACATTTGATACTTGCTAAATACAATAATATACAATAACTGGTAAAAATAATGCGCAAAGCACTGTTCTAATGTAAAGACCCCTTCACCTTTAAAAATAAAAGAGCTGAAAAACATTTTCCAGACATTTTTCATCTTCTAGAGCGCCACAGAGTTTGTAGGTTTCCACAGATATGTATGTAAAGTTAAAGGATTTGTCCCATGTTTAATTGTTGCATGATAGGGTCTAATAATCTGTTGGGGGGATATCCAAAAGCTGGGTCACTCACCAATCACAAGAACAAGGGGTCTTTGTCCTCCTTTTTGATGAAGCAGTAGGTTGAGGAGTGCTGGCAGTGCTTTTACAATGTAATTTATCCTCTAGGAGAGTGCTGGAGATTGTTGAGCACTGGCCCAGCTCTGCTCATACCACAGACATTGAATGGAGTGGCAGGGCACCTCATTGACATGCTGCACTCCATCGATTGGGAGAAATGGGGCCTCATTGTCGTAGATCATGGATGTCTCAGCTGTTGGATCCCCACCAATGTCATTGTTATCTGCTATCACGTGTAGAGGCGATTAAAATGAAACATGGAACAACCCCTTTAATTGCTTAAAGAGGCTGCAGAGAACTTTTTTACAGAAACGTTTCTATAGCTGTAGAAAGAAAATGAATTGGGCTCAGGTGCAACTACACAATATTAATACACCAACACGATGATTTGTGTGAAGTAAATTAATCATGACTTTACACTATAGTACAACAGTATACTATATAATGGGCTAAATAGCTTAATAATAAAAAGATTTTTTATAGCCCAATCATATTCCGTAGCACTTTTACCACAATTAATGCCAATTTTCACATTTGTACATAGGAAGATGTAGGGACACATAAAACATGCCTTACATACAACATCCTATACTATGTATCAGAGTCCACTGCTAAAGAATGTCCTGGTGCAATGAATGTAAAACCTCTCATTCTCTAATGTGGACCTCCTTGGTCTTGTCCAGGAATATTAGAACATCTGGTCTTAGACAGATCAAAACTGTCACCCAAATGCCTTATTTAAAAGTCATGTTACTGTAAGACTCCTCAGTCACTGGAGACACTCAGCAGGGAAGAAGATCTTAGCCGAACATTGTGGTTCCAGAGCATGTCCCTCCCTAGTAGTGAATCATGTCCTGATTCTTATGCTATCCCTACATTGTGTATCCATTAATCAGATCTGACTACTGATTAATGGATGTATTTGAGGTCTATTTTGAGTAGGAAGAAGTCCCTCTTAAAGATACCTTTCATCCATATAACCAAATATCTCAGCTCAGTGATGGAGTACACCATTGAATAAAACTCTTTTTCATGTACAATATATTTACTGCAAATGTTTCTCCCTTTCTCCCGTTCTCCTTCACCACCACTTCCCCATCCCCCTAGCAAAAAAAATTGGCTGTGTTCTTCCTTATGAGAGCATTGCAGATGTGCGAAGGATACACTTGTTCCAAGAGAAGCTGAGAGGTTCCACCCTGGGAAACATGCCAACGTTCTCGCAGCTTTCAGTCTAGTCCACTGGCAGCAAAATGTCCTCCTCTCTCTTTAAATGTATAATTTTGTGTATTGGATTGGTTGCTTTGTTTTGGTTGAAAAGTAAGAAGCCAGCTGTCTAAAATCTGATGTAATGTTAACTTGGAAAACCCAAATGAAACACTCGGGCACCACAGTCTGCATTACAGAATTCAGTTTAGCCAAAACTATTACGAAAGTTGTGCCATTCAATAGTGGAAATGTTTGCTTTACCTAAAATGTTGAGGCTTTTGGATTGTTTTACATGATCTACACAAACTGACTTTACTGTTATAATTTAGTTAGAGCTGTGAGCAGCTACTGTACAATTAGTATTATTATATAGTTGATTAAAAATGCTTTTATTGGATATACCCAATCTGTCACTTTCTATATAACTAAATAATGTTGCATTATATTTTCTATTCATTTTCCAATGGAGAGGGTGTAGTAAATGGACCTGGATATGTAATGGTTAGTAATAGTGACAGGTCTAATGTAGGAGGGGCAGGAAACCATTGTGTCAGTGTTTTCGTAAGTCATGACTGCGCAGTTGGTCCCCATGGCTTTCTGACGTACAATCTGTTTTTTATTAACATCACATATGGTAACATATAATAAAACCTTTAGATCACCAGATAAATCCTAACGTTACTACAGATTAACAATTAAGGGCATGGATAACCGAGCACCAAGATGAATAATTTATAACATGTTCTTATTTTATGAATGCTGAATGCTTATTTTTTATTTGTAGTGTTGCTAGTACAGTAATTAGATCATTACTACATTCTCATTGGCAGCTTATCTACTATTAAACTTTGTAACTTACTGTCTAAAAGACTACAGTACTACGTACAAGATAGGATCTGGAGGTTTGTTCTTAAGTTGAATTTGTATGTAAGTCGAAACTGTATATTTTATAATTGTAGATCCAGACGAAAAAAATTTGGCCCCAGTGACAATTGGAGTTTAAACATTTTTTTCTGTAATGGGACCAAGGATTATCAATAAAGCTTCATTACAGACACTTTACAGCTGATTATTGCAGTCTGGGACTATAGTAAAGCATTCAGAAAGCTTCACCAGAGGTCAGAGGGGTCTGTCTGTAACTATGGGTTGTCTGTAAATTGGGTGTCCTTAAGTAGGGGACCGCCTGTACTGCTATATATTTGGTCTGTTAGGTCCATATACTGATACCACAACTGTCCCATGAGAAATGACTGATTGTTTTTCGAGAGATTCCGTTGTTATGAGAGTCGAACACTCTTTATCATATATGCTAATGTTCTCTTCTTCAAAAGGAATACGACTTTCTCTGTTTTGGTTGACATCTCTAGTATACTTTGAAGGCTCTTTAATGTGTTGGACATTGATTTACAGTGAAGCTATGTCTGATGTATCAAAGAGCCTCGAAATATGGATTGAGATATCAATGTGTTCCTTAATGTGTTGGTCTCTGACTATTGTCTCTAGATGCAGTCTTCTTTGTTCCAAAGGAGAGTTTTGAAAATTATTTCATGTGAAAACATCTCCATTTACATTTATATATCATACTTCTTGATCTTGGTTAATATGGCCAATATGTTTTTATAGAATTTTTCCTTTCAAAGAAATACTTCATATAACATCAAGTTGCCTTACCAACTGGGAAGAAATATTCACTACTAAGGAATGAAATCCAGATATTGTAAAAGAGAGATGGATGGCTCACTTTAACCTGGCCTTATCCCATTCCTATATTCAAGATCTGAATTATATGAGACCTTATGCAGTGAACATTTTTTCATCGTGCTAAAATCTCTACATAGAAAGTAAATATAAACCTGTTCCTGAGCACCCTTTTAAGAAATTCCTTATAATTGATACATAAAGCAGGGAATCAAAATAGTTCTGGGTATCAGACACCCACCAGTCTAAAAGTAAGTGATCCATTTCTTACCAGGGCTGTGGAGTCGGTAAGCCAAACCTCCCAACTCCTCAATTTCCCGGAGTTCGACTCTGACTCCAGCTGCACCAAAATGGTCACCAACTGGACTCCACAGTCCAGTTTTCGTGGTCACTCTAGCACTGCTTGAGATAAATGCAGAGTGCCTTCTTCCTCTAATCTATAGCAGAGAATCTCAACTCAACTAAAAGGGGATCAGGGGTGTACAAGTTGCACCGACAGGCCACATACAGGCAATCAAACCATGAGTAGCGGTACGCACCCCGCTGACAGCCAGAGTCCAATGAGCACTTCCATAACCTTTGTAACATAAATGATGGGAGCATTCATTGGTTCAGGAGGCTAGGAAGCGGGGAGTAAAGTTCTCAAGGCTCCCAGGTCCTCTCCTGCCACTCCGCTCTGTGACTTGTCTCCTGACACTAGTTGTATGAGTAGAACACCCGCAGGAGAGGACCCAGGATTGGTATGTACTGCACTGATTCTTTGTCCTCTCCTGCTCCTAGTGCAGTTCTGCTCCGGATCCTGATACCACCACATACAACAAATGCCGGACACAGATCAGTACATTGAGGAAAGAGAGGAAGTTGCAGTGTGGTGCAGGGAGGAGAAGAAGAGTCAGGAAAGGAGAGGATTTATCATTTTTTTGTCTGCTCTGGGGTCTCCGGTATTATTAGTTTTATGCTCTAGTGGTCTCCCGTGTTGTCTTCTATGCGGTCTCCAGTATTATTGTCTACTACAGGGTCTCCAATATTTGTCTGCACTGGGGGTCTCCAGTATTATTAGTTTTATCCTCTGTAGGTCTCTAGTATTATCTTCCATGGTCCCCAGCATTATTGTAAGTCTTCTTTGGGGTCACCTGTATTTGTCTGCTATGGGGGTATCTCCAGTATTTTAAGCCTGCTATGTAATCTCCAGTACCATTATTATCTGCTCTGGGGTCTGCAGTATTATTGTCTGCTCTGAATGCAGTATTTGGTTTCTGGGGTGGTATTTATTGCTGTAATGTGTCATTTATCATTTCTGGGGTGGCATTTTGTGCTGTACTGTGGTTGTTGGTGCATCTAGGGTTTTTTACGAGCCCTATGTATCACAAAAATATTTAAGGTAACATGCAAAAAAAAAAGAAGTTATGGTCCTTAAACCAATACGTACAAAATTTGCTCAGAATTCCCTGTCATTAAAGTATTTTCAAGCCTGCTCATTAAGAGATTAAAAGTGTCTAGTTTTATGGACTAACCAAAAACATTGTAGGGATGAGGCAGGCAGGAGAAAACTACAGTCAGCTCTACATCTTTATGTAGATTCATGATGGTAAGGAAATCTTCCAGGAATTAAAGAACTGTAAAGTATAAAACCTTTTGCTTAACTCTGTACTAAGCTAATATGAGCAATTCTCTAATTTACTCTCATTAGCTATCTCCAGCCATTTGCATGCCAGCAGGGGTTTTATCTTGTCCTCCTGGCTGCTCTGTCACACTTTGTTTATATTGGTTGCAATGGGAAACAGTATCCGTACTGGAGAGAAGGGTGGGTGGATCTTGTTTAGTGGGGCACCAGGAGACGATATGTAGCGGGTGGGTGCAGGAAAATATCGGGGCTCATTATTGCTGGCAGCATGTAAAAAAACTCAAGGAGCTTGAGTGTGGTCACAAGCATGTGACCGATCAAATGCTTTAGGTCATCCATTTACAAACAGTCTAATGAATGGTTCCAATCTTGCACACATATCACAGTACACAGTATATATACTAGTACTGTGATGTTACCATGTGTTTATCTTTTTATTCCTATGTAGGTGTTAATATAGTTGGAAATGTCAGAATATATATTTTTCTTTGTGGTGTAGTAGATTACTGTATGATGTAGAGCTCCTTGTTCTGTGCTGTCAGCACTGTTTCTTCCGTGCCTTGCTCTGCAGATTGGCTAAGCTGATTGTGCCCTCAGTCGCCCACTTCTGGAGAAGCTAAGAGGATTTTACAGATGGCCTCCTATACCTATTAGCTATATTAGCTATATATTACCTATATCTCAGGATAGGAAGTAGCTAAAAGGATGATACAGGTATTGTTGGAATTGTTGTCAAAGGCTCTCTCCAGCTGTGCTAAAAAATTTTTTTACGAAAAAGGACTTTATAAATCAAGCAAATGAGCCTAAGGGGTTCCTGGTTCAATTAACTATAGCTGTTGAGCCTGCCGCCCCTCAGTATCACTTGCATGATTTTTTAGAAGCATTTGCAGTTACAGAAATCAGCTCTCCTCTAGAAAAAAAACTGCAACTAAATATTCAATTTCCCTACAGCACCATCACAAATGATATACCTTTCATATAACTTCTCCCCCCTATGGCCATGAGATGATAATCCTGAACCGAGGGCTATTAAAGAAAATCTACCCCTGGGATTGTATACCATTTTGGTGGAGCTAAGTTAGGGAAATTGAGAAGTAGGAGTTGGATGTTTGTCTTACCGAGTTCACAGCCCTGGTGGATTGAGATGGTGAATCAATCAGGTAAAGATGGGAGATGCTGATTCTGTTGGGGCCAGCCTATCCATGTATGACATTTGAATGCCTGTCTGTTCTACTCAGGATAATGGCAATGATAGCATGATAATGATATGCTGTCAGTCACAGATAAGAAGAGACTAAGCCCTATTGCCTATGAGCAAATGTGATGTGATTTACTTGTATCACACTTGTATGGTAGGCTTGCCAGCCTGAATGCTCAGAGAACGGAACTTAACTGACATGCTGAGTTCATTTCTGGTCGATAAGTGTTCAGGCCGGACATTCAGGCAAGCTGACAATGCGAGTAAATGCATCACACTCGCTCATGGGTAATAGGTGCATCTAGTAAATACACAATACAAGAGAATTTTGACATCATAAAAGTTCCTTTTTGGCAGAAACTGAGAGCTGTAAAGTTACATGAGAAACTTATTTAATGTGTCAGTAGTATAGCATGATGATAATAATGCATTTTAATTAGTATGAAATGCATTCTAATGTACAGTATACTTTAATAAAGAAGTATACAATTAATGTGTAATGGAATAACACATAATGGAATAGTTTTGCAATGCAAGTCATTCCGGACATGGTCTTCCTCTAGGGGAGGAGCAGAAGTATCGTATTGTATATGATTTGGCTCATGGGCAGGACCGCTGCTCTGTCTTGCTCCATCTGCTGTCACTGCTGTTGGAGAAGACTTGCATATTTCTGTTATTGTTTTATTATATTGTGCTCTAGAGGCAGAACATCTGGGATGCAGCACATTTGATCAAATGTAAAAGTAAAGGAAATAAATAAACATGTGACTTGTGGTTGGAGAATTTCTTCTGTATTATGATTGGCTCAGAGCCTCCTATTAACCAGTTAGGTTTAGTCTGTGAGTGTAGAGGTCTAATGTGTTCTAAATAAAGTGTTTGTAGGAGTTCATTGAAAAACCTCAGCATGATTGACATTTTAAGCTTTAATAAATCTGCACCTTTGCATGTGAAGCTAGATATGAAACTAGAGTTCACTAGGATTTAGTTTTCCTAGTCCTTGGTTTTCTGATAAAATGGATATGTCTGTTAACATGGCATAGGAAGAGGTATAACAGAGGATAGAAGCCAGTGTCCCCATTATGGTGTAACACATAATAAGAATAGTAATTGTGTGAAAAATATTACAAAAAAAATCTCTTATCAGCTAATTATTGGTTTCTGCCCATACAAGATCCCTCTTGATATATCTGTATCTGAATGTGGGCTTCTCTCCTTAGAGGTTTATTTCAGATGTTCAGTTTATGATTTATGAAAGTGGTGTGATTGACAAATTGTATTTGTTAGGGCACATTCACATGGCCGCATGTACGTCCCCATAGACGGCAATAGCAGCGCGGCGCAGATATGGTGCCACACATGTGTGGCACCGATCCGGGCCACACACCGCAAAAAGATAGAGCATGCTCACCTCCTCCTCCTCTCCAGCACACAGCGGTATGCCTGCACGACTGGCATACCGCGTGTGAATGGACCCTAAATGGGATAGTTCTGAATTTAGAAATTAGTATGTTGCATATATGCCTTCCAAAACCTTGTAGCCCTGTATCTATCTATGTGTGTATATATTTCCTTCTCCCATAGTCAAGAGAACAGTCTGAGGACGAATCTGAGGAGTCAGTCAAATTCAAGAGGCTGCACAAGTTGGTGAACTCTACTCGAAGAGTGAGAAAGAAACTTATTAGAGCTGAAGAAATGAAAAAGCCAAATACAGAAGGTAAATATGATGGGTACCGGGTCATAGTTTTAGTCTTTATTACTGACTACATAGAAACTAACTGGGTAGTGTTATATCTAATAATATCCACTACACTGCATATCATGTTGTTTCTAAATCCACAACAATAATAGTTTTATTGCTCAATTCTAAGGGCTCTTTTACATAGGATGAGAAAGAACGTGTGTCGATCAAGGGTAGGACAAGTCACCAGCACATGGTACTCATGATAAAGGCCCTTTACCATTCCCATTTGCATGTTAATGCGATCATTCATTCCACACAGTTTGCATCATTGTCGGCAGCATAGACCCTGTTTTCTGAGGTTGTACAAGACATGTGATCGACAAACGAGCATTTTCTTAGTCATTTATCAGTCAGCTGATGTTACAGCAATTCACACAAGCGTATAATTGTAGGAATGCCTATTCCCAATAATTGACTTGAGCAAAAAGAACTAGTTTTTGTGATGTACATATTTTTGGGAATTTATGAATGGGCTTTTCAAAACATTTCTATGTCATCATCTATATTTAATACAAACTACTATACTCCCTTTTACTCTGGCCACTGGACCTAATAATTGTAATGATGTGTGTTAATTCTGTATGGGCTTTCTATGCAGCAGCCCCCTCATTTCCAGAATATAAAATAACAGTTTATGCACAGAGCAAGCCTGAAAAACTCTCTTTAGAGATGCTGTACAGAAAATCACTAAATGTTGTGACTCGAGTACAAACAAGATAGTTGCCCCAATAATCACTGAGAAAAATTAATTCTACAGTCTGAGAATAAAAACAGGTTAGATAAAAGGGATACTTTTGAATATCTGGTTTTTAAGGAATCAAAATGAAAATTGACTAAATGTTTGCTTTACCTTGTTTATTTGGCGTAAATTGTGCTAAATTAAGGGTGTCTTTTAAGTACAACTAATGGTCTAGTACTGCTGTATTTGCTGAAGTACAATAATAATAGTGCTTTTATTACAATTAGCATCTGGTGTGTCAGGTTATGCTATTCCATGGCACAGTGACATCACAGATTCATTAAACGTATCACCATACCTTACCTACTGCTGTAAATTATCAAATTCCTAAATGGGGTTTCATCATTTGAGCTATGACATGCAAATCTGATTACACACTACAAAGATATACTTGGAATTGTTGCACACGTTGACAATGTTAGTCGTCTTCTAATTTGATGTCATTTTACACAGGTCTAGAAGACGCCGTTCACAGTACTCCTGTTGTAGATGACAAATCAGCACTTTATTCTGGAGTTCATAAGAAGCCACAATGTAGAGATAAGTCACAAGAGAAAACCTATCCTGAAGATTGTCCACTTTCTATCTCTCCTTCATCTGGAAACCTTGACACTATGAGTGTTAACAGAAAACTCGTAAAGACACTGAGCAAAACAGAAGGTCGGGGCCTTATCAAACCCCCCAAGAAGATTGGAACGTTTTTTTCATATCCTGAAGATGAAAAATCCCAAAAGGTCTCCCGTTCCATGACAGAACGAGAATTAAGAAAAAGCCTTGGCTCCTTAAGTCATGGGGTAAGTACAGAGAGTGTTTGCTTTTATGATAGAAACAGGCACAAACATCACCTGTTGGTTTCTCTGGAGGAGGTACAGAATATCAGGAAGCAGATCAGATTGAAGAAACTCGATTCTAATTACTCGTGTGCTAGAGCTTTTCTCAGCCAGCGACCAGCTAGGAAAGGAACGTCTTCCCCCGTCTGTGAGCAGCAAATATTTCGCCAACGGACTAAAGGAGGCAGCAGCGTCTTCCCAAACAGAAGGCCAAGGGGACGCACAGTCAGTGAATTCAATATAACCTATGTGGTGGAGAGAAGTTTATACAGTCACTTGAACTTGACTCATCTTGTACGGCCTGTCAGTGACAGGACCCTTAGCAAGGCTGAGAAGCGGTGCCTACTGGAAGAGGAGGAAGAGGCAGAAAGAAAATGGGCAGCCACTGTGGACCGTTGTACTAAACGGGTTCTCTTAAGAATCCATCAGAAGTCTGTGAGTCTGAACGTTGCTTTGGTGTTTGCCTTCCATCTCCTACAAAGCTGCAGTCAGTGATGCCTTTACATAATCTTCAATTTAGTTGTTCACATTTTTCCATATTAGATAGATTCCAAAAGAAAGCTTATCCTTAGCATTTATTTCCATATACGTAATGAACTGCGAACATAATTTTTGGCATGGGTAGTATCCCCTGCATTGTAACTGCCTTTACATAATGTGCTTATTAAGAAGATATATACTAAAAGCACACATAGGTATCTGTCAGGAGGTGTTTGTGTTCTCCCATACTGGTTCTAGCTATGTATAATTACACAACTTCTCTACTGCTTTAACAATAAACAAGCCTGACAAATCTTATCTCATGGAAAGACGCCTCAAGGCACGCGCCTTTAGTTCTGCTGCATGACAGTGACTCTACTATTTCTAAAAAGATTTGATTTTACTGCCTGGCTCCGACAAACTCCTACTTGTAATTACTATGCCATTTAGCATCTTACAGCTTCACAAATACGCCATAAGACATCTACTTAACACAAAAAAGACACTTTTTACAATCTCTTAGAATAGCTCAGTTTATCTTTATTACACAGAGTAGGCAGGAAGCCGCGCACTTGATAGAATGAAATCCATCACTGCCTGCAAGCTCTGGGACATGGAAAGCCTTCATATTTTGTGGAAGTGGTCATCCTGTGTGCCATATTGTTTTCAGACTACGCAGCATGCAAATGATTGTATTCACGCCATGTACCTCTTATTTTCCAAAAATCCGATATTTTGACTGCATGAACGTTCCATTGCCACCAATCATTTCATTACCTGATTTACTGGCTCCAGAAGCAAGCACAAGACCCTGCTCTTATTCTCTATGGATTTACATTTAGATTATGTACCTGCAGGCTACTGGATGCTGAAAAATATCATGTCTGTATAATAGAAAATAACATGTATTTTTATTTCTAGCAACTGTAATAGGTTGTTCATCTGATCTGTCCCTTACCTTACATGGGCATATATTCTTCTACTATGGTCTATAAGTTACTGCTTCTCATTGAAGAAAGCATATGCTAAGATATGAAGTCTTTAAAACGGTTGGCCACTTTGTAATGTGCTATTAGGGGCATAATATTAGGTAATTTACCAATATACATCTATTAAAGGTTCTGCCTGCTTTCTTGAAATGTAAACCACCCCTTGGAGGGTCATGTGATCCTAAATTTTCATGTCCAATCTACCTTCCAGGATCTTAAGATTGTATTCCTGAATGCAATCACAAGGTCCAGGGATTGGTCATGGACAGTTTCTCACATAACCCTCCATCTCAGGCCACTTTATGGACAGGAATGGATGCTGATGAGTAAAAGGCATTTCTGACCTAGTGGGCTTTACATTTAAAGAAACCGCTGCAGAACTATAAATAGATGTACATTGCTACATTTTAGTGATCTACCATTAAGCTTGCAATATTATTGCTGGGATCAATGCTTCACTGATGTACAAGCTTCAAGCCAAGTCCCCCCTTCCCTATTAAGTAGCCGAACAAATCTGTTTATCTCTCTAGGGTGGTTACAGTCCTTTGTTTTTTAAAACCTGGCTTTTTTCTGCTTCCTCCAGCTGCCTTGTATGTTTTCTTTTCACAGAAATGTCTCTAGTGTTGTAAGGGAGGC
This sequence comes from Engystomops pustulosus, assembly GCA_019512145.1. Taxonomy (NCBI): domain Eukaryota; kingdom Metazoa; phylum Chordata; class Amphibia; order Anura; family Leptodactylidae; genus Engystomops; species Engystomops pustulosus. Next base: position 147,044,211 of record CM033643.1, read on the forward strand.
TGAAGGGTCTTGTTTTTCTGTTCAGTTGGACAAAAGGCTGGCTAAATTGTCCATTTCCTGTGCAAATAGCCACATTTAACGAGGAAGAGCTATAGGAAGCGACACATGGTATTCAGGAAGAGGCAAGAATTGTACAGGGCATGTGACATGGGATACATAGGATACACACTGCAGTGATGCAATAGTTATATATATATAATATATATATATAATATACACACACATACTTAAAGACCGATACAGCTATATATTGATATATAAATATATATTTGAAAAAATAGCACACCTTATACAACATGCACTTAACACTATTCCTGACCATTATATGACTTGTATTTCACGTTCTCTTGGAAGTTTAACCCTCTCTTGGCTCTATTTTTAATTTAAGCAGAATCACATACAAGGGATGTTCATGATGTCTTCCACACCAAGAGTAGAGGAAAATCTATTTATCTAACTCGGCATCAGCAGAATTCTATAAGTTATTATAGAGACTTATTGACCAGTATTAATGTCAATATTGCACTTGGGGTAAGATAGAAACTTCTTGCTCACCTCCAGCAGGCTTTGTTTATGTCGCTCTCAGCTCCTGATTGTTTTTCCTAACTACCCTCTCCATTGACTACTGTTATATTTAGGATTATAATTATTATGTATATGTTTAGTTGATTGCAACATTTATCATACACTTACCCGAACTACCACAAGCATGTGGAAATATCTTCCTGCTTTTCCTTCTTCTCAGGTGTCATGTTGCGAACAACCACATTTCTTTTTTGTGGGATAGCATTCCTTAATTACATTGACAATTTAAAGCACATTATATGTATGTATGTATGTGTAATATATATATATATATATATAAATAATATATACAGGCAGTCCCCGGGTAACATACAAGATAGGCTCTGTAGGTTTTGTTCTTAATTTGTATGTAAGTCGGACCTATATATTTTATAATGTAGTTCTAGACAAAAAATGTTTTGGTCTGTGACATTAGGATTTACAAATGTTGGGTTGCCATAAGAACCAGGATTAACAATAAAGCTTCATTCCAGACACCTTTGATACCTGTTAGAGCTGATCATTGTAGCCAGGAACTAAAGTACAGTAAACAGTTTGGGGTCCATTGCGAAGGATTATTTTATATATGAGATAAAAAAAATTTTTTTATGGGAATAAAGGATAAAATGAGTCATATGAATTCAAATCCATGCATACATCTTGTATGACATCTAGCACTGGAGCCGCCAAATTGTTCAATAAAAATAGCTTTCTGCACATGATCTGTTGTGCTGGGAGGATGCGAACACACATCTACAGGCTGTAGTCACTTATCTTAAGAATGCTGTTGTACATGCATGGACAATAAGTTGATTACTGCGTTCAGAAAACATCTTAGGTTTACAAAATGAGAGGAAAAGTGTAATACATTGTTTTGGAAGAGGTTAACTAATTTGGAGAGTGACAGAAATTAGAGAGTGCATACAGGTTTCCTTTTGTTTCTGTAACAAATCCTCATTACAAATGTGGAAAATTTGAAATACTTCATTATTAGCAAAAAGGGTCCATTGGGCAGTCGTAGAGATCTGTAATAATGTGCATGAAACCTTAATCTAAGGCTTCATTTGGGTTGTAAATTTAAGATTTTAATACTAATACAATGAATTAAAGTTTCTCCATAGAACCACCTGGTAATGTTGACAGTAACTATTGTAAATGGTTATTGCCATTTATTCGTAACAAAAAATGTTTACCGAGACCATTTTTTATCTTGTGTGTATTTGCAGCTGTAGACATAAGATAGTCAGAGGATGTCATCAAATATTCTACCGTCTGCTGGTATAATGTCTTTCAACTGGCCAGATACGAGGAAAAAGGCAGTTATAATAATCTCTTTACGTGTACTTGTTGTATTCGGTATATCAGTACTTTTTGTTTAGTATTGCCATTGGTTATCTCTACACTTATAATATATCTGTATAACGTGAAGATAAAGCAATGTCACTATCAGTCTTTTTTGTGTATACTATTGTTATAGATATCTATATATATATATATTTCACTCCATTTATTTAGTCCCTTTAAGTAAAGTCTTCTCATTCAGCATACTGTAAGCAGATAAAGAAGCAGGGGAAGAAGTTTAGGCTGGGTTTGTCTAGTGAACAATGAGCCATATGGTTACCATACATTAGCACATCCTCCACAATGTCTTTATGTGATTGAGGACTGTTTGTGAAGACTTTGATGAAGGCTGAAAACAATACAGTCTCTAACCATCAATGTATTAAAAGTGGTATCCAAAAGCCCTAAACAAACATCTGCCTATAAAGCTTGTGATATACATAAACTTCATTCTATGAGCATGAATCACTGTGGTGTAACATCAAATACCCCAACATTTTATTTTACTGGTTTCCATTGCTGCATATGTTCTGTGCTCAATGACGTTGTTTCTTAGATTAATTCTATTCTTCTTTATCTCTATTTTTCTATCTTTCTGTTGCTGTCCGCTGCCTTCCCTACTGTTACTCTTAATTCACAGAGGACCTGCAGCTTTGGTGGATTTGACCTTAACAATCGCTCTCTACATGTTGGAAATAATGCAGACTCTCTGGTAAGTTTACTATACATTTCACTAGAAGAAAGACATTGGAACTAAAACAGCTGTTCTGAAAAAAGAAATCATATTTTGCATGTTACTTTTCTGCTGTGGCCTTGCAGTTTTTTGTTTTCCATCCATATGAAATCGGCATGAAATCATGTAGAGTTTTTCTGGAAATTATGTAAAATCAGTGAGGTACAATAAAAGATTGGAAACCACATGCAAATCTGCATCAGAAACACACTCCACATATAATACAAATCCACATGAAATCCACACTTGTACCATAATATCCCATCACAAATTGGTCTTCTGGCTCATACTTTCTCACAAATGTTTCTACATTTGCTTGGGAAATTTTCTCCAGTAGGGTTTTTGTAGAAACATATCAGATTGGTTATTGTACTGACCATTAAGGATATGCATGTAAAAATCTTTTTTAATTCAGTCTAGAAAACATTCTAGATTTTTTATTATTTTTTTGTAAACTTTGAACAAGCAGCCTCGTCTTCGTTTTAGGAAACAAAAAATGGAAGGTCTTCTGCTCACCTTTCATTCCATATGACATTAATGAAACTTCCATTACACATTTCCATTATTTATAGCCAAAAGAAAAGATGCAGGTTGCTGCAGGCCAGGTAGTGAAGAGCATCTTAGTTCAAGGCTGTAGTTTACATATACAAATAGAATAGACTATTGTTATGTTATAAATGAATAATACAAAATATATTGCCTTCCTATATAAACAGGAGTTTATGGAATAATCATAAAAGAAAGAATTTTTTACTATGTTTCTAGTACTCATTGGCTCATACATTTGGTTCCTACCTTATGTTCTTACCCTTCCCTCATATATATATATATATATATAAGGCTATTTCACATTCTGTGTCTGTCCTGAATTACTCTTGCAGGAGAATGATATATACAAAGAAGTCATCAAATCCCCCACCACACCAAGGATCTCACTTGGTAAAAAAGTCAAGTCTGTCAAGGAAACCATGAGGAAAAGGATGTCCAAGAAATACACAAGTTCTGTGTCAGAGCAGGTCAGTAGGAAATTTACATTCCTTTCCTGTAAATTGTTTATTGAAATGAGGCGGCATTAGAAAAAAGAAACAGTCCTCTGAATTCTGGATCCCAGCTGTGTCTTCCTCTTACAGCACATGGATGTCATGGCCGCAGTGCTGTACAGACTCCAGCTTCCCAGCCACAGTCTATGAGAATGTGCTGTATTTTAAAACTGAGGTGATGACTGGCACTTGGGGGCATTTTATATTATTCCATTGCATCTTTTATGGGCTACAAATTATTTCATGTTTTCATAAAAAATGTAGCTTGTTGTCCCTTACACTGCAGCCTTGGATGTTCTCTTTGCAGAGAAATCTATCAGGGCAGCAGCCTGGCACCCTGCAGTGTATAAAGCCATCCAGACACACTGCATTGTTATTTAGGGGTATTACAGTGCAGGCGGCTGAGTACATATGCATGGTACAATTTACAGTTTGTCAAAGAAGGTAGCATTTTCTCTACACTTCAAAGATACTTGGTGCTGCTCTGGAACATACAATATCAATACAATACAATGAATAAGTTTTCCAATACTGAGGCCATCTTGACCTAGAATATTCTCAAGGAAAGCTCCAATGAATAATCACTTAAAAAATCTTCCTGGATGCTCAAGTGCGTCCCTACCAAGAGGCCTTACCAGCTGAGGTGCCATGGGGGACCTTCACGATCTGTTGTGTAGATAGTATAGAGAAAGGGGCCCCACACAGTGGCAATATGTAGCCAATTCTCCTGTATCAGATGTTTAAAAAGTTTGTGGGGGAGTTGGTACGGACATAAGTTTGCTTTGGGCCACAGAAATGGCAATTCTGCCTCTGTGGACCTTATCTTTTATTACACATGTTCTGTGAGCAGACTCGCAGAGGAGATGTTTAGCCTTTCTGAATTAACCTATTAATCTGAAAAACACCTAAAATTTTAAAGAATCATTGTACTAAAATAGAAGATTCTACTATTTTCTAAAGTTTTTACATTATTTTCAAACTCAACACTAATAAAGAAAGCGGTCGTCTACATGGTTTTCTGTGGATCAGAGGAAAGCGTCAGAATGATTATTTACATGCAGAATAATAGATACTTACAATATCATCTAAACATTGTAGAAAAAAGTTACTTTCAAGGTCAGACCCGCTGAATGGTGGCAGATGCTGCCCTCTAGCTGAGTATACCTGTATTACAAGCAGACACAGTGCATATTTTACAAGATTGCATTGTGTACACTTCATAAAATAAATTATTAGGTCATAGCTGTCACTTCAAGATAAAGTCCCAAAGTAATTTTCTCAAAGCAAAGTGAGGAGGAGAAGATAGAATATTGTGTACCTTATAGCTCCAAATACATGAAATGACTAAATCTGACTTCATACCTCATGCATGCTCTAGTACTGGTTACCATCTCTTCCAATACCTCGTGGAATTGTCACTTCTCACTTTGTAGAAAATAGCAGAAGGAATAGTTTTTATGCAGGACCTGGCGTGGCTAGAATAATTGAAACTGGAAAACTGAAAAGAAACTTTGCCGTGCCATTGGCATCATTTATTCATGATAGGAGACAAATGAGCTTCATGCTAGACTGAGCTGACAATGCTTTACTTCACTAATCCAGCAGATATGTCATTCTGACACTTCAGATTGAATGTGCCGCACTGATGCCAGGATAGAGCATATTTATGCCAGTTTGTTTCTGCTACTTTTAAGTGAACTAGAATATGTCTTGACTTAACCCATTCTGCAATGTTACTTATTAGTTCCAGTAACAAGTAATGTAATAGTTATAAGGAGTAAGGTAGATGCCCAACAGTGGTTGCACTGTCATACCATGACCCATACTGTATATAATGTTACTGTTCAGTACCATGGTTGACAGTTTTCATCAATTCCATCAGTCTGTTCATGTGATATAGAGTATTTATATAAAGACCCTATCTTATTAGAGAAGCCTCCTGAATGGCAGGTATCAGGAGGTAGGGAGAGATGGTCTTTGATGTTTTTTTATCACTCCCCAAACAGTATGATTGTTGGAAGTTGTAGGATGAAGAGTCATTACATTTCAGTAAGCCCATCCATTCCTAGTAAGGCAGCAGTCAGTAAATCCTGAGACCATATATATTCCTGTATTTACCTTAGGCTTTTCTTTATTTTTTTCTCTTTTATTGCTCATTTTTTGTTGCATTTGCATATTTGCCCCAAAATTTCCACTCTCCTAGCAAAGTTAGCCAAACCAGAGTTTTTCTGTGTTGCACTTGATATATGTCCAGATGTGGACGTATACAACAATTTTAGTGGTGCAAATGATGGCAAAAAGATACTAATTTTGTGAAAATAAACTCCAGTCCCAAATAGACATAGTAAAAAGTCTAGAATGAGTTGCAGAAGAGTTTGCAACTTCTGTGCGACTTTTTAAAAAAAAAAAATAAAAAGGCACTAAAAATCCACAGCCTAATAAATCATCTATAATAAATTACACAAGTCTAAAACCTGGACAAAACAAAAAAGGACACACACAAATCCCCTCACTAAAGATAAATGACCCCCTAACTCAGTAACCAAACCATAGACTGAATAGGTTTTGTGTTATACAGAACAATACTTATCTATTGTGATGTGATCTGATCTTTAGCAGTGGTCCGTAATGATAAATTGCTGAAGCCATTGACAGTAAGTGACTACATGCTATTGTTCAGTAATGTTACAATATTCTAAATTCTAATGAAGGCCACAAACTGAAAAGCATTAAGTGTTATAAAAGCCTGCCCGGCTCTGTGCCCAATGGTCGTCTGACAGTACACAAAGGGGTTATCTTGGTTCAGAGATCACGTTGTGCTGTTTTCTAATCCAGCTGAATTGCTTCTGTCAACATTAAATACATTTCTTGCTAGTCTTGCAAAATGTTAATTATAGGTTTCGCTGTCTAGTTTTATTACTAGCTGTAAGTTCCATCTACTTGGCCTGTCTTAAGTTTTCTTGGCTTCACTGGAAAGACTAGTTGCTGCTTCTGCACACAGTAATTTTCCAGCGTTCCATGCAGTTTACACTGACTCTGTGACTTTCTATTGCTTGGAAGACTGTTGTCAAAATAGCATTATATCAAGTTCATTTAAACCTTCAGATAGTTATCGTAACTGAAAAAAACTGAAACAAAACTATTAATATGGTATAAATAAAATGAACACAGAAAAAAATGTAATTTCTAATATTTTACGATATCCCATTATTCCATAATTTACCATAAAACACAGATTCATATGTCAATCATCAGGAATTTTCCTTTTACATTTCACATCTCTGTAGACCTACCTTATATTTGGACACATTTTTGTTGAATTTCTACAGTTGGCCAGTTCTTTGTTTAAGCCCCTTGCACACGAACATTTGCTGGCCCGGGCAAGCACACTGCTGGGTGTAGGAGGAGCTCTCCTCACACCTCCCCACGCCATAGAAAACTGAGCAGCCGCCGCCATAAAAAGGCCAGCTATAGGACATGTACCATAAGTTGCACAGCGGCTGCCCAGCTCGGCCATAGTGCATTGAGACACTGTAAGCTCACCCGACTCTGATCAAGTGTCACAGACCTTCATGGGGGCCATGAGACATCTGCAAATTCTGTGGCCGTATCACGGGCCCCTATACAATCATTGTATGAGGCCTTAGATAGAGAATTCAGTTTCTTAAATGATACAGTATATACAATATAATTATTGTAGAATGTTGTTTTTTGGACACTACAGAGATGTACTCAATTAAGTAGTTAATGCTTGGTTTTTACAGAGTTCTGTTCACCAAATTATATTTATTTGAACTGTTTTGGTGGACTACGGTCCACCGGCATGTTGTTGCAATAAAGCTTCTACATTTTTGCAGTGTTGTTAATAAAAGTAAGCTGCTAGTAAAAGTTTCATGTGATCCAGTAAAGCTGAGAAGCTAATGTGACAGGAAAGCTCAATATATGACATTATCCTACAGGTTTTTCTGGAGTTCTTCTGCTATGTGACACATGACTGCTTGTAGTGCAGATTATATTCCCTTTACTCAGTTACAACTGTTCCCCAAGGGCACTGGTGCATTACCAAATAGCACAGGTTCTCCAACCTTTTCACCAGGAGTTTACCTAAGATTCACACTTATTATATATTTATACTTGTGTTGAGTGTATGCTAGATGCATATCTGTAATATGTCTTTCAGGACTCTAGCATAGACGGGATGCCCGGTTCCCCTGAATCTCCTCTGCCCCCCACCAGCACACTTGAAAAGCCAAAACTGAAAGCAGGTGGTTCAGTAGAAAGTCTTCGAAGCTCCCTGAGTGGTCAGAGCTCAATGAGTAAGTGCATTATTTTTCTGTTTTCATGTAGCTCTCCTCATCCCTCATGAAATGTTCTCTGTAAATTGTACTTTCTACAGTGAACAGAATGTCAGCTGAGAGACAGAACGCATTCGCAGATGGCTCTTATTCATGTCCGCTTAACTGTCGTCTGCTGCCATTTAATATCCTTTCCATCTTCATTTAGAAGCCACACTATATATTTAATGGTACAAGGCCTGCATAATATTCTCATTACCCCTCCTAACTACACAACAAGGCTTTCTCCATTATACAGAATGGAGCAGAGCTACAATACACAGAGATATTCTGAAGAATCTGCCTTTTGCTTTCCTAGGTGGTCAGACCGTAAGCACAACAGACTCCTCAGCAAGCAACAGAGAGAGTGTCAAGTCTGAAGACGGTGACGATGAAGAGCTGCCATATAGAGGTCCTTTCTGCGGCAGAGCTAGAGTTCACACTGACTTTACTCCCAGCCCCTATGATTCAGATTCCCTGAAACTTAAGGTTTGTAGCTTTGTGTTATCAAAAAAAACACATTGCAGTCATATTCATATGCAAGAAATGTTACCGGACACTTACAAATAGGAGATTTTCTTACACTGCCTTTACAACAGATATCTTTACTTTTTCTATAGAAAGGAGACATCATTGAAATTATCAGCAAGCCTCCGATGGGCACATGGATGGGCCTTCTAAACAACAAGGTTGGCACTTTCAAGTTCATTTATGTAGATGTCATCAATGAAGTTGAAGAAAAACCCAAGCGTCCAACAAGAAGGCGCCGCAAGGGAAGACCACCAAAGCCCAAGTCTGTAGAAGAGCTTTTAGACCGCATTAATCTCAAGGTTGGTTGACAAAACACATAAATTCTTTACCAATGATATACTGTATGATGCAAGGAGTCTCTTCTTATATATATAAATCCATGATGGTTGGAGTCTCGTCCTCAGAACTGTGTTCCCGCCAGAGCATGGTCCCTGTTTCATGGACTGGCCAAGACTATGTGCTTCTAGGCTTGGGCTGTTAAAACCATGCAATATTTTTTTACCTTAATTAATGCCAGGCGTGGATTCAGAATTAAGAAAAAAAATATCAGGAAAAGACTAATATTCCTTTCCTATCTATATGCTATTGTGTTTGCCTGAAAGGGGCTGTCCCAAACTGTGGGTTTCCATTTGAAAGCTTATCCTTGAGCCAAAATTAAACCTCTGGTTCTTAAAAATCTTCATGGAAATGGCCACTATATCATTATTAAATATTTTATTATTCTATCATTCACATAAACACTGCCATGTCAATGCACTCACAAATGTGTATAAGGGAGTCTTTATATGTGTTCAGTGATACCCTACAAAGATGCGATTTCATATTTAATAATTTATTTTTACTACATGTAAACTGAGAACAAAACTTAATAGAGGTTATAGGTATAAAATAAGATTTATACAATAACAGTTTCACCTCAGTAATAAAACCACCATGCATGAAATGAATTGCTTATATTACCCTTGTACCTAATGGAATAGCTGAGCCGCCTGGATTACACTATTATGATTTAGTAGGATTCTATGCATAGTATTAGTATTTTGCTTACAGTTACATCGCTGAAAAATAAGAAGTACTGAAAGACACAGACAAAACTTTCCAGACAATGAGCAAGCTCCATTGTTATGACTAGACTGCTTTTAGGCTCCATAATATGATATTCATGACCAATATTATAACATAATGTTTGCCTCTGTATAGCAGAATCTCCCACCTATCTTGGGCGTTCAGTGTGATATTACATTAAGCTTGACTTTTAAACCGGATTCCCATTTATAATGAGAATATGTGGAATATGGTTTTCCTGGGCCAATATGTGATAAATCACAGTGTACACCAATATATCTCTAGTTCCAGACATATGACATAAGTGTACATATAACAGGCTAATTTCTATATTCAGACTTAACTGAAATGGAAGATCACATTTTGTGGGAATAATGCACAAAGTGCTCCTTTTGTGATTTCATGAGTAGGATGCATGTGCGAGGTTTATAGTGGGGCTGTTTCACTATACACTGTGAAGTCTCTCATATAAGTACGTTTATTTTTGCTTTACTAATTGCTGAAAAAAAAATTGTATGTTTATTATTTTGCCTAGAGTTGTATCTGTTGATTATTATATAATTATTTTAATCACACACTCATACTATTGTTTATAGTCACCAAATTTTTCCCGATTCCAGCTATTGACAGGTTTCCATAGCACTCTTTTAACTTATAGCCTCCCTTTTTAGCTTTTAGCCATATAAAAAACACTTTAATCAAAACTGGCAGCTTGCCAAAGTGTCAGAGGGGCTGGTTCCTTTTCGACCAAGTCCATCCACCCCTCCTGTCATCACTCCCAGTTGCTTCCCTCCTCTGACGTCATCTTCCTTGCTTGCTGAATTCCTTCTGAGTGCCGGCATAGTAGTGTGGTTAGGCATGGGAAAAAAAAGGGTGGCCATTAGTTAAGAATGCTATGGGAAGCGATAATGGTGATAAATTTGGTGACAGGTTCCCTTTAAGAACAAAGATGTCAGTCAAACTGCAGGCCTGCTGCCACTGAGCTAATGAGCATTGGAAACAATGCAGTGTTTCTACGGATAATCTCCTTATGTTATAAGATAACACAATAATATACAATGAAAAAGACAATGACAGCCTTACCATATTGAATTATATATTTTCAATCTGACAGAACTGTGTTTGTCTGTGTTCATTTGTAGGAGCATATGCCAACTTTTCTTTTCAATGGATATGAAGATTTAGACACATTCAAACTGCTAGAAGAGGAAGATTTGGATGAGCTGAATATCCAAAATCCAGAACACAAAGCAGTCTTGCTGACAGCCATTGAACTCTTACAGGAATATGACAGTAAGATTTTTATGTAATTTTTAAAAGCAATATTTTCCTTCACTAGGGAGGTAATGACATAATGATTATCTCAATATTGATTAAAAAATTGCATATTTTAATGCAAATTTATTGGGTGGTCAGGCCTATTGAGGTGCTGTCAATCGCAGCACTGCTGAAGGTATCTGTTAAAATCTGTACCCAAGACGCATTGACCAGTCATGCAGAAGATGATGAGGCCTGTGGTCGCTGTTAGACAGGGCTCAGGCCACCCTTTAAAAACCTATTTCCATTAGCTGCATCCATGCACCAAAAATTTTATATGCTGCATGTTGATCAGTACTGTATATGGCTTTGGTCACACAGGCATAATGACTTGTCAGGTTACCATTTTAGCTGGATAGAAAACTTCTGTGCGCTGCATTAATTTGGAATGTAACAGAAAACTGATCTGTGAATGGAGCTTAACTCGCGTGACTTTACAAACCATGAGTATAGAGTCCAGTAGTTGTCACATACTGATACCTTCTAATAGGCCGCTTGTGTGTGTGAATATTGCTTCCCTGTTATGTCCATTTTAACCTTTGTCATTTTTTCTTCTTTACAAAGGCAACAGCGATCATTCGGGGTCTCAGGAAAAGCTACTCACAGAGGGAGAAAGTAGAAGTGGATGTTCCCCCCGGGACTCTGGTTGCTATGAGAGCAGTGAAAACATAGAGCATGGTAATGGCATGAAGTAGACATTGGCCAACATCATGCTGCCCCACACCGCACACCATTTATCCTGGCCAGCTTGCTTAGGTTTCCATAGTCTGTGGAGGCAATATATGTTTTACTGAACAAAGAAACCAATGCTAATTTATTGTTCATATGCGGCTACAGGCAGCTGAATCCTGTGGACCCTTCTGTGGATTGTGCTCATGCTTCTCATAACACGGATCACCATGCTTGGCTTCTCATTTCCTCTTATCACTGACATGACCTTGTATCTGCCTGCGTCATCCCCATCTGCATTACCATTCTTCACGTCACACTAATCCAGAGGACTGACTCCATTAACACTTGCAATCCTGCGGATCTTGCCTATAGGATGACTTAACATAGTTGTGTAACATACTTAACTGTTTTTAATTTTAATGTTCAACTAAAATACATTTTGGACCAATGTTCTATGAATTTGTCTAAAGTGAGTAGAAAATGTAATGTTTTATATGGAAAGCTATTAACATATCTTCAGATGTAGAGGCCCTGCATTACTAGAATCATTGTCTGGATGCTATATTACTATCAGTAATTTTAAATACTGTATCAAGGCATATCATTTTAGGCAAGATTTGGGTATGGAAGCACATTGGAACTTTGCTTATCACAAAAAAAATGAAAATTGCTGTATTCGCAGATAGTTCAGTAACTGGCTATTATGACTACAGATGTCTTTATATAGGCTGCCATTTTATAGAAGTCTGCATTCAGTGGACAAGAAAGGACTCTTATTTACATTTCCAAGGCCTAGGAACTCACAAGGTGGCACAGTCCCTTCTTACAGCTGATTGTAAAGAATGTAAGGATTCAAGTATACCAACGTGAGGAGTTTCAGGGAATAATTATTGACCAATCTGCTGGTTCCCTGGTCCCACTTGGATTACTAGATCAGATGGAGGCAATGGGCTTTGTGTCCCATGTAGAAGAAAGCAGCTGTAGCTCCCATGGAGAGTAATTCGGGTCAGTCATCTGGAGAGTATTCAGATTCAGCCGCTTTGTATCCTGTGTTTAGCAGTGGCAAAATAGCTTATTGTTTTGGGGGTCAAGATGTGGGTCCCCACGATATTGATCCAATTGGCCTGTACTCACCAATGTTAAGTTATAATATATGTTATAGAAATGAAAAGATTGCACAGAACAAGGAAGTTTATACAACACATACCAGAAAGAGGTAATTGTCTTTGTCTGGCTTTTATAGGAAGAATGTAGAAGTTTGGGATATTTAATGTATTCTTCTTTGTTATGATGTACCATATGTGCTATAAAACACACATACTGACAATACAGATGGCAGATTGCAATCTGTTGTCTAATCTTTATATAAGCAGAAGTCATGATTCAGCTTCCCTAATTCTGCCTCCATAATTAAAGGCCAAGAAGCAAATCATCCCATCTGCATCCTGCAGCTTGTAAATAGAGATGGCCCGCCATCCATGGGAAAATGTAAATATTACTTGGCTCCCAAAGTACGCTTTGGTTTTTACTATAAAATGGGGGGTTAGCAGTGTCCTGGTAAACACAGAGTGGTTGTATAAAGTGGGAGTAAATCCTGACATCCCTGGTAAATCGGTCAGAACTGATCTCCTCATGATAAGCTCTCCATACAACTGGTCAGTGATATAATGAATGTGCACTAGGGGATCTTTTTCCTACCCCCTTGACTGTTTACACAGAAAGACTGTAGAATTGCTTGTTACATTGTGGGTGTATACATGCATACCTTTTCTCATTCTGGTGGCCATATTTATTATCTTTGTTTCGTCCATACTGTAAATCAATAGATCTCAATAAAAGTTAAAGGATCTGCTCATATTATTTCTCATTTCAACCAGCAGACAGAGACCAAAAATATGGCCACATGAATGATCTGATATTGCCCACCAAATGACATCAGTGTAGACCAGAGTTCTGCTCATCTACAAGCTGTACGCATACTGGGAACACAACTACTGTCCAGTGTTACAAAAGAGCAGCTGGTTTTAAAGGCAGTCGCAATATTTTTAATTGTAAGTGACATGTAAATAGAGACATGAAGAAGAATTATTTTCATTATGAATGACGATTCTACAAGATGTAATAAAGAGTTCTGTTTGTATAACTCCTCTCTGCTTGCTTCTTTGACGTGCATTGATCCCTAACCCATTGCATTGCTTGCTGCTTCTTCCATTATTCACATCACACTGTATCGTGCCTGTCATGCTATATATTGATGCATAACCTGCTACCGTTAATACTGTACAATATTGGATGAAATAAGACATGCTGTCCTGCTTAGCACACTGCTGCATGTATTTATCTGGTGACACTTCATGTTATAGCAGAGCGGGGTAATTACACTACCTGGTAAAAATGTCTTATTATCATTGTTATTATTAGTCATGTTATCAGAATACAGCTCTATTCTCTGGGTTATTTATCAAGCTAAATGCACCATAATTCTGGTATCACTCGATCATTAAGTCTATTATATTATGTGCCCCCTTGGCGCACAAGATAATTTCACTTGCATGGAAGTAGCTGTGCTATGAAATACAATAATATGTGTTTCATTATTTATGTAGGCTATTAAGGCAACCAAAGGATGGTATATACTTAGATCAGCCGCTCGAAAGTTGTACCAAATTATCTGCATTAATGACTTAATTTCATGCATCTTTGTACTTATGTTTGTACGTTTACAATGTCCAGGTATTAGACATCGTCAGTATATCTTCGTCACTCTTCAAAGTTGCAGGATTTTTAGATATTTTTATGGCAGGTTTTTTATGTGCAAAAGTAATCTATTGCTGGAAACGGAACCTGCTAAAAATTATATTATAATTCAATTATAAGCTGAAAAGCGTATATATACAAACTAGTCTTCCAAACAATCTGTGGCCTCCTCGGACCGCAACAGGAAACAAGGGAATTTCACCTGTGACAACAGAGGAAGTGAAATCCATTGTTCTAAGAGGACCACAGATTGGTCAAGGCAGATCATGTGACGTGCCCCCTTCAAGCATGAATTTTAAGTATTGAAATGCTCACTTCAGTTAATTACCTACTGTATATACGTACTATTATTACTGATTCACTTGGCTTCAATAAGAGCAAGTAACAGCTAAATGTAAAATGAGCTCTGGTTGTGCATCCAACCTATGTAATAACAGTAGTATCTCATTATTCCTAGTATACAGACTTATAGTATTTCAATGTACAAATGCAAATATCATTTTGAAACAAGTTTTACAGTTTAATTAACTTCATACAAATATCAAAGAAGACAAAACCCCCTCTCTTCCTGAAAGGTACTTCCAGCCAGAAGCAGAGTTATTTCATCGTCTTGTTTTGAAGATGAAAGAAGCAGAACATTTTTCACTTAAAAAGAAAGTGATGGTATCTGTTAAAGAAGAATGTTCTAGTGAAGAATTATTCTAGTTTGATCTCCCGTTATTGAGCGTTCCTATATGTATGGATACAATACACAGAATCCTATGAAAGGAATGTGTTGTATCGATTGTGTGCTTTGTACTTTGAGGAAGGATAATGTACAGTAGTTATTTAGCCTTCTATAGAAAACTTTATTTTTAGTCTAAATGATATTCGGGAGAAGAATGAAGAATATGGGACTGATAGATGGTAACAAGTCTGAACTAGCTAAATGTTGGGCTTGTTTTCCTCCATCCAAGTCTTGTAGCTACAGATGACCCAGCTTGAGTCTTTACAGAGTCTCTTACACAGGTCTTTCAGGAGACAGGGATTACAAGCTGTTTTTACTCATGTGAAATTCTTTTACCCCCTTCAGTCTTTGACTGTATAGGTCATTGATTTAAAACAGTAGTATGAAAAACAGGACAAGAATACAGAGATTGGATATATTTTTAGGAAAACTAGGATTTGACATTTTTTTGTAGTCACTGATTTGTTATTTAGGATAGACAATTGAGTGGCTGTGCTATTATTTGGGTACAGTACAGAATGTCATTGCGTAAACCTCCAACACACAGGGGGAGAACTCCTTGAATTCAATCACCTTTGGAACTTTCTTTCGGTGTAATCCCCTACACCAAATATTTTTGGTAGGTGCTTTTCACCCCTGCAGATATATTCCAGATTCAATGACGGGCATGTATCTTTATTTCTGTTTAGTTAAATTGTCTCATTTTTGCAACTTTTGCTGTCGTTTTTCAAGTGCACCTTGGTCTGCACCTTGTGCAGTGTGCCTTATGTATCTTTATCTTCTAGATGTTCAGTGCAACTTTTCACTTGTGTATCACTTTTCTTGCTTATTTTTGTGACTTTTTAGATGCAAATCTGCACCTGGTCAAGGGCAGATGCAAAGGAAGTATTTTTTTAATTAACCCTGTTTTAACATGTAAATTGGAATTATTTCACATGCTTTAAATGTTTAAAATTTTGCACAGTAACCTGTTTTTCATTTATACATTTTTGCATTTACATTTATTGGTTACTTCTAAAGGTGAGGTCACACATGGTGTTTTGGTTGCGTTTTGAAATGCATTAAAACAGCTGAGGAGATGTGATTTGCCTAATTACATTACTGTTAACATTTGCGTTTACCATGCGTTTGGTAAATTTGAAATGTTAACAGTAATGTATTTAGGCAAATCACCTCTTCTCAGATGTTGTAATGTGTTTCAAAACACCACTTGTGACCGCAGCCTAATATGTAATCTCCCTGGGGTGTGACTACAGTGCTTAAAAATGCAGGACACAGCCTCAAATCCAAAGTTTAAAGTAGTGTCCACTCCTCAATGTAACCCCCTCACATGGCTTGTGTCTTCTCCTGCATATAACCCCCTCACATGGCTTGTGTCTTCTCCTGCATATAACCCCCTCATGTGGCTTGTGTCCATGCGGATTTGAGACATTTGCTACAGAAAGTCTCAAAAAGAAGCCAAAATTTGCTCTTGCTAGGATAAGCAAAACTGAACATGTATCACAAGAAAAAAAGGAAAGAAAAAAACGATGATACATGTGATCAATACCAAAAAGAAGATGACCACTACACAAATAAGGCGTCCCTATACTGAAAACGAGACACAATACCAACAATAGTACTCAGGGCTGTATTTACCAAAAGATCACAATACATAAGACAATAAGATGCATTATTCAAATTTTATTCCCACAAGGTACCAAAAAGGACAAAACAATTTAAAAAGATCACTAAAATACACAACAACAAACACACATGAGCGGTGGTGGTAAATAAATACACAGTTTCACCTAAACAGGTATAAGAGTAGATATAGAGAGTACAATGCATGTATCTGTTAGAGTACCAGGGCCCAATAGTCAATTCGCCCAAAAAGGGGCATTACATATATAAAGGCCTACCACTCTGCCAAAAAAACTCTCAATATGTCTCAAAATTACTTTATTGCATAAGACAGATCTCCCTTTTTAGCTGTTCTCAATTTTTTGAAAGCAGAGAACAACCACTTTTTTACTATATATGAAAGCTCTGCACAGCCCTTATCATCCAAATAATTTAAGAATTTTCATATAATTGATGGGGAAAACACAAGGTAGATGAGACCTTATTTTCTATTAACACAAGAACACTCCATTGATACCACAGATAAATAAAGTTTAAATTTATCAAAGGGAATAAAAAAATCAAGAACACAGGTAGACTAAAGAAATATATACCATAGGTATTACAGATAAATGTTTGCTGGCAAATGTAAAAAATGTAACTTTGGAGTGGACTAATGCATTTCAGAAAAGCCAAAGGAATAAGGGAAGCCTAGAATCCTCACAAACAGGATGGAGGAACTAGAAGTCTCAATGTGGAGGTAAAATATGATATTGTGAGTATCAGTGAGACATGACTGGACAGTAGCTTTGACTGGGCTGTTACTATAGGTAGTTATAGTCATTTTAGAAATGATCATATAAATAAAAAAGGGGAGGGGTTTATTTATTGCTGAAAACATCCCTTATACCAATCCTGTGGGATAATATTGGTGAGGAAAATGAGAATGTAGAGTCAAAGAAAGTCAGAAGGTTTTTGACATAAGCAAAGGACAATTGCCGGTCACTATTGGTACAAAACCTAACAAAAGGTGAGGGGGACCTCTTGGACCTTATTTTGACCAATAGACCTGATGGGGCATCAAAATTACAAGTTGAGAGTCACCTAAGTTACAGTGACCACAACATCATTCACTTTGAATTATTCTTCAATTTGACTTTCAGAAGAGGGGCAACAGGAACTCTGAACTTTTAAAGGACACATTTTTAACAAAGGAGGACCTTGAGGGCATAAACTGTGATAATGTTCCCAAAACTAAAAGCACCAAAAATAAATGGGGTGCTTTAAAAACCATTCTAAAAACATATGGGAATAAGCACATTAGAAACAGGAAAAATACAATGTGGTTAGGTAGTACTGTAAGGCAAGCAATAGTCAAGAAAGACAAGGCATTTAAATAAAATCTGTAAAAACCATATAAAATCTCAAAATATTGTGAGGAAATGAAAAATAATCCCAAATTATTTTACAAATATATAAGTAAAACTATAGTAAAAAGTGTGAGCGCTCTGAGGAATAACCTGGGGGCATGGTGGAGGGTCATGAGAAAAGGGCCAATCTATTGAATGTCGCCTGTCTTTAGCTAGGAAAATCCCATGGGAAAAGACATAATCAGGAATAATGTAAATCCTCCAATATATGTCATCTGATTAACCCAGGAAGATGTGCGGCACCATTTCAAAACCACTAAAATAGACAAATGGCTGGGTCCAGATGGCATACAACCCCCGGTACTGCATGAATTATGTACTGTCCTCGTCAGCCCCTTGTTTTTTATATTTGTAGATTCCTTAACGACAGGTTCTGTTCCACAAATGTGGAAATGTGGTGCCAATATACAAAATAAGGATCAAAAATCAATCCCAGAAACTACAGACCTGTGAGTCTAACACTGGTTGTCGGGGGGTTTATTAGAGATGCTATGCTGCAGTATCTCATTGTACATAATCTTATAACCCAGCAACAGCATGGGTTTATGAGGGATCGTTCCTGTCAGACTAATCTGACCAGCTTCTAAGAGGGGGTGAGTGCTAGACTGGACTTGGTGGAGGCTGTGGATGATATCTGGGCTTTTCTGAAGCTTTTAATACAGTGCCGCAAAAAAAAAAAAGACTGCTGTGGTTATGACTTAGTGATAGAAAAAAGAGGGTCTCCATTAATGGCACATTCTCGAATTGGGTTGAAATTACCAATAAAGTGCCACATGGATCAGTATTGGTGCCCCATCTTTTTAATATTTTTATTATTGACCTCAAAGAGGGTTTACACAGTAGATGCAGATGATTCTAAACTCTGTAAACTAATTAATATAAATAAGGATAATATAATATTACAAATGGATTTTGTGGAAACTAGAGGTCAAAGATGACAAATGGCAGATGAGGTTTAATATGGAAAAATGTTTTTACTTTCATGCAGTACTCTCTTTATGGTAGATTTGGGTATTTACGCCTACATCCTGGAGAGTGATGTTCACTTGGTAGCCTGTTGTGAAGGGGTTTCTCTTCACCATGGAAATTATTCTGCAATCATCCACCAGTATTATCTTCTGTGGGTGTCTGTTTTGTTTTTGCATTGATGAGTTCACCAGTGCTTTCTTTATTTCTTTCTCAGGATGTACCAAACTAGCTTTTGCCACCTAATATTGTAGCAATTTCTCAAATTGTTTTTTTTTCTGTTTTCACTGCTGAAGTTTGGCTTGTTTCATCTGCATGGAGAGCTCCACTGCATGTTTTCTTCAAAGCAAAATTTTCCAAATGCCAACACCACACCTGAAATCAACTTCAGGCCTTTTATCTGCTTAATTGTGAATAACATACCATATATACTCGAGTATAAGCAGAGTTGTTCAGCACAATTTTTGTGCTAAAAATTCCCCACTCGGCTTATACTCAGTTATATAAAAAGATTGACTGTTGTGATGTCAGACATCACAGCGGCGACATCACAGTTGTGCGCCAGCTGGGTCATGCGCACAGAGCTGTCGCGGACCCGCAATGAACCTTAGGATAGAAGAGGAGCTAGTGAGTACAGAGTTTATTTTTTTTACGGGCTGGCTATATCTTACAGGGGGCTGGCAGGCTATGTACTACCGGGGGGTATGCAGGCTATATGCTACAGGGGGCTGGCAGGCTAAATACTACGGGGGGCTGGCAAGCTATGTACTACAGGGGCTGGCAGGCTATATACTACAGGGGCTGGCTGTCTACTGGGGCTGTGACCAATGCATTTCCCACCCTCGGCTTATGTATGTTTTCCCAGTTTTTGTGTTAAAATTAGGGGGGTCGACACATACTCTCATATATACACGGTAATAAAAGAATTGCCCACACCTGCGCATGAAAACAGCCTCTCAGTAAACTGTTCAATTACGTTGGGTCCCTTTAAAAACAGGATGACACATGTTAAGGACCTGAAACTCCTAAACCCTTCATCCAATTTTAATGTAAATGAAAACTTAACATTTACTTCATGTCCATTATATGAACTGTAGGCAGATGGCAAATATTATAAAACTCCAAGGTGATAGATTCTTTTTTACCAGCATAATTTATAAAACCTGCCATATTTTTCATGAAAAAGTACTATAATGAAATAAAATTAGCAAAATTTTTCTTTGTTGCTCTAAATACGGCTTGTTAATCTATCAGAACAGCATGTTAATGGTAGATGACAGGTGTTAGATGTTGTGTTTGGAAGGAAACCAACTATTCCTTTGGCTGTTGAGATTATTCGTCATTTTGACCACCAGGAAAGGTTATATCTAATAATAATAATAATTCTGTATTTATATAGCACACACAGATTACGCAGCACTGCACAAAGCATGTCAAATTGGTCAACATTAAAACTTAGCACAAAATATGTTTTTGTGAGACCTTTTAAACACATAGAACGGGAAATATGTAGTTAAAAACAGATTACTTACCCGGTCCAGTAGCGATCCCGCGGCGTGTTGTCCGATGCTGATTCGGGTCTGCCGGGATTCACTATGGTCGTGCGCTCGATATCCAGCAGGTGTCACTGCAGCGCTGAGGTCACCGGAGTTCATCTTCTTCTTCCCGGTGCATGTAGGTGCTGATCTTGCAACACAATTCTTTTCTTAAATTCAGCGGTTTTTCCGAAACCGTCGGGTTGTCTGATGGCCACGCCCCCCGATTTCTGTTGCGTGAAAGCCGGCGCTGATGCGACACAATCATATAGCGTGCGCCAAATTCGTGGGGCAATTCAGCGCAAAACGGAAATATTTGGGAAACCGAACTAAAGTGCGGCGTTCAGACCCTTAGTAAATGAGCCCCATAGCGTGGAAGGCAAACTGAAGATAAAGATACAATTGCTGACTATGTTTGTAACTGTGCATATCTCCAGTTCTACAGCATGCAATTTCCATCTTTAAAATTACACCAGGAACATGTTTCGAGGGTAGGGTTGTCAAGCACATTTTTTCTGAGGTCCACATCAGTGTTGAAGCAGCGTTCAAATGGCCAGTTGCAGTGCTGCTATGGTGGTGGCCAGCTGATGTGCACAGATTGCATGCTAACTTTATACGCTATGGCTGTTTCAGGGCCTGGAGTAGAAGCTCCAATAAAGATTTGGCCCTGGCTGTTCTTGCACTGCATGTAAAAACTTGAATCATGAACAACAGGTAAAATAGTCTACATTCAAAATGCACAGCAACCAGCTGCAAAAACTGCACATATTTAAATATTGCCACAACTGCATCTACTCTGGAGAGAATGTTGGTCCTTAAGGATCTTTTTTCCAATAGGATTGGTACATAAGTTTTTCATAACAGACTGTTGAACGGAACTTCCCATCTAGATGCAAAATTATGTTCAGTATCAAATACAATTACAGTACTATTCAAACTCATTGCTAACATATTAGGTACAACTTAAATCAAGTATTGGTATTCAAGAATGAGTTTTTAAAAATGAAACAGAAAGCAATAGGGAGGTGGAATGTTAAAAAGATTTTATAACCTTATTTCACTTAAAGTTTAATGCTGTGTTCAAAAATCTGTTTTATCTTCAGGTAAGAGTCAAGTGACCTCACCAAAACCTTCAGAGTCTTCCCTTCCACAGCTCATAGACTATTCTGGATTAAGTCGGAACATGAACAGAGATGTCAAGTATGGAGAAACTGAAAAAGCTAGACAAGACCCCATCTATGCCACTTGTGCAAAACCAGCTGGAGTTCCAGGGTCTAAGAAGAATCGGAGAAGTTTGCCTGTTGCAGTATGTACAAGCAGTGAGGTGGATGGTAGCAAATCTCTCAAGATTTGGCCAAGATCGCACTCAATGGACAATCTTCCACAGGAAGGAAATGGCGTACAAAGTATAAATAAAACATTACGTGTATTTTCACCAGATGAAGGTAAAGAAGCACATCAAAGTTTTATTGAAGAGGAAGCTGGAGATATACATGACAGAATATCTTGTAATGTCGATACAGTGACGAAGGAGCACACTACTGATCCGGTTCAAAGCACAAGGATATCTCATTTACAGAGTAACAAAACACACCATATAGCTCAGAGCTCTATCTACTTATCCCAAGTACCTCTGGACAAGACATCCATATATTCTGCTGAACCCATGGTACCAGCAAAAAATCCTTCACAACCCCCTCCAGTTCCTGTCAAAAAATGTAGAGATCGGTTTGTTAATGGACTATTTCACCCTACTCTCAGTGCCACTTCATCCAACGCAGATGAATCTTCTCTCCATGTTACAAAATTCGGACAGTTGAGTCCAAATAACTGTATAATTCCTACACCAGAGTGCAATACCCCAACCACTCCCCGACCACCTTGGCTAGCCAGTTCCACTGAAGTTTTGAGTGCCCCTCAGCATGCTGTAAAACTAGGTCCAGTGGCTGCAAGAAAAATAGCTTGTGTCCGAGGGATGGACCAAGAAGTACTGATAGAAAACAAGTTACTAGCCGAGGAAATCGATCTTACAGAGGAACCATATTCAGATAAGGTAAATATGCTGAAAACTAAAATAATAGCAATGTAACTATAACTATGAGTTATAACCGACGAAACTTTGAGACAGTATATATGTTCTTTGAAGAACATTCATGGAGGATTCTGTACCAAGTGACTTTATTATAACAAGCAATAACTTCTTGTGAGGGATGAAATAATGTGGTTTCGCCCCTACAGTAGTATAGTAGTATAGATTGTGCAGTCATGTTGTCTTTTACTGCAAAATGGATGAATAAACATTTTTGTCTTTAGAGCCGCCCCCTTAAAAGGTTAATTGGATTATAGGTGGCCTAATAATAAAAATAACAGATTGTGCACTGCTAATTAATTCTGACCTTAACTATGCAGCAATTGTTTTAATATGCTGTTTCTCTTCCTATGGCAGCATGGTCGATGTGGTATCCCAGAAGCTCTAATCGAACGATACGCTGATGACTTAGGTCACCTGGTAAAA
Source organism: Engystomops pustulosus (assembly GCA_019512145.1). Taxonomy (NCBI): domain Eukaryota; kingdom Metazoa; phylum Chordata; class Amphibia; order Anura; family Leptodactylidae; genus Engystomops; species Engystomops pustulosus. Next base: position 147,067,340 of record CM033643.1, read on the forward strand.
GATGTAGCAGCCTGCATGGACGATATCCGTGTTAGACAACTGAGGAAACAGCATCGCATGGCGGTAATGTTCATAAGAACTTGTATGCTAGTTTTCTGGCAGCGCCAAGAGCCTTTCTGTGAAATTAACATAGAGATAAAAGTAATTTTTAAAAGGAAGGAGCTGACTAATACCTATAATTCAGGTATAGCTGCATTAAAAGGAACCTGTCACCTCCATAAAGCCCCATAAGCCTTAAAGGAAATCAACCAGTGTAACAAGGTAAACAAAACACTACAAATAGTCACCCCTCCTCCTCTTCATTTTTATTCTGGTGCTGTCCTTTGCTAGTCCTTTGCTTGACATGCCAGGATCACCTAAAAAAGAAACTTATAATTTGCCGGCCGAGGTGGGGAGACGAGATGTCCAGTGCACGAGGCTGCTAATTATGCATGCCCTCACACCTGCCTCTCCCACGTCATGCCTCTCAGGTGACATCACCTCCGTCTCCCAGCATGGGATAGAAAGGATCTGGGGAGTGGGGGGATTTTACCAGTACACATGTATTTGCACTAGTATCCACAATTATTTGCTTAACATATAGTAGGAGAAAAAATTGCTGCATTGAACTTTTGGGCAGTGGTGCAGAATCGAAGATAGAGGTGGCACTTGGAACTCTCTCTGTTGGAACTAGGGGGTTTGCCCCAGCACATAGTTTGCCAGACAGGACTCAAGGCCAAAATGTCACTTGTTGGGGGTTTCCACTGTCTTGGCACCTAAGGTGCTTCCTAAATGTGCCATGGCTACTAAAAACTTATATACCCACATCTGACCCGTAAAAAAGAGCTTTATTTCCATTCTCTAACCCACTGTGTTGGCCATATACCACTTTCCATGTGCATTTTTCTGGCTCCCTCATGTCCACATAGAGAAGAGTGTACACATTGCCAAAGAGTTTTTATATACAAAGCTGTGATGTCCAGAGGGGTGAAGAGATAGGAAAATGGGAGTTTTTTTTAAACTTGAAATCCATGCCTGACGGAGAGGTTTCCCGAGGTTGTGGGTGACCACACCTCACTGGCCACTACCATGGAACTAGGGAAACAGCACTGCATACAGAAAGGTAAACTTTGGCAATGTGTACACTTTTGTTGATGTGGACGCGAGGGAGTCAGAAAAAGGGCTCTTAATGACAGGTTCCCTTTAACTTACAAAAAGCCGTTTTGAATATTATATAGACCTTATATAACCTAACTCATCCCTCATAAAGTCGATTTTATTGTTTTTTGGCATAATAGATAAGTTTGCACTTACGAGCCTTCTAACATCCTAAAAAAAATTTGAACGATATTTAAAAAATGGGGCCAAATTAAAGCAGACATAGTGAATGTTGTGTTATGTTTTTGTTATTTGTGGAGGCGGTTACAGAGGAATAACTATCTGTCTAAAAAGTAAAACAATCAGCATTTTGAATAAGGAGAATTTTCAGTTTTTTCACAAACAAATGCAAAACATATCACTAAGTTTTTCAACTAATTTTTAATACAATATGTCATGAGAAAACAATATCAAAATCACGAATGAAGAGATTGAAGTAAATGTTTAATAAAACTGATGTGTGTAATCACAAGATAAACATATGGCTGTATTCACCCAGCAGTGTTAATGGTGAATACAGCCCCATCCCAGAGGTAGATCTACTTTAACTATTATTATGTATTATGGGTGTGTATTCATTTATGTCATTTTTATTGTCGTAGATACCCAGTGGAGGACTCACCGAGATCTGCAGGAAGCCAATTTCTCCTGGACACATACTATCTGTTTCTGACTGGCTTGTTTCCATTGGTCTCCCTATGTATATCCAGCCTCTTATGGATGCCGGATTCACCACATTAAGTAAAGTGCCTGCCCTCTCACAGACTCACTTACATGGAGCTGGAATAAAGGAGGAGAGACATGTAAATAAACTTCTCGGAGCAGCAAGACTTATAAAATCTGTATCACCAGAGGCTTAAGCTGTGACCCCAGGGCAGCTAGAGACCTGATATATCTTACAACCTGTGCACAGTGAAGAGACGAATGTAGGTTCCAAAGATTGGTTTACTGGCCTGGCATGCAGAAAAGTAGAAAACAACTGTTTTGACCATCGGAGCAACTGAACATGACTGGGGTCACTCAAGCTTGCATTATTTTGAGAGAACATCAGATCCCTGACACTGTGGATTAAGAAAGGTGCTGTGTGGTATTTGCCATGATTTCCATGGCATTAGGCACAAGAACATTGCCTACAGTAGGCCAAAGTATTCCCATAAATAAATGTTGGACTTTATATTTACTAATATAATCTTGCTTTTTTCCTAAGTAATGGGAAAGGAGGCATTTTTGTGGTGAACTACAATAACACATTTATTTTGCCTTAACTTCATTATCAAATAATTTTGTGTCAAATATTCATAGTCATTGTTTGTAAGTGTTGCAGAATACGCTGTAAAAATTTTTGATGGTTATCTCTCCATACAAGAAATATTTCCAGGTGGTTTCCATCCAAAACATAATATACTCATACATTAGTAAATTGGAAGTAAAAGCTCCATTAGCTGCATTGCTGTTGTATGTTCTGGGCAGAAATGCACTTTATATATGTAGACAAATAAATACATTTACCTTAAAAGTGGCTTCACATGGTCCAATGTATCAGAGGACCAAAAACATTTGATATCATATAAATTTGCTTTTAATCCTTTCTATACTTGTATTAGGAAGTGATGTAATTGGGCAATCCATTTAAAATATGTATATTTCAGTTATAGCAGAGGCCTAACTTGAAGCTCTCTTGCCCCATTGCAATATCTGTAATATATATAGATTTCAGTAGGCATTTGCAGATTACTATCTTAAGCTGTCCTGTTCAGACATTTTGATCACATTATTGAAAGACTGCTTAGCAGGCAACCCTTTAGTTTTGTAGTTACATTTATACAGCACTACTATTAAAATCAACTATTTGAGGGCAACCACACCCCCCCCCCAACATCCAAAGTAACCCCTAGCGGCCACAGTGCCCTCCCAGCAGTCACAGTACCCTTCCCAGCAGCCATAGTGCTCCCCCAGCAGTCACAGTGCCCTCAAAGCCACAGTGCATCCACAGAAGCCACTATGCCCCAACCCCCAGCGGCCACAGTGCCCCAAGTAGCCATACTGTCCCACAACAGCCAGTACCCCTTAACTCCTCCCAATTAGCCACAGTGCCCCCAGAAGCCAGAGCCCCCACACTGCCCCCTGTAGCCCTCACCTGTTCCAATGTGGAAGAAAAATTTTTTACTTCCTTCCCACAAAGCAGCGCCTGCAGCTGTCATCTTGCTTTATCACTCTCCACTGTACGCTCCGGCTCCGAAGCCAGAATGTTATCACGACATGTGCCAGCTTTGAAACCAAGCATGTACAGTGGGGAGTGATGCTTCATGGGAGCGAGTAAAGGTGAGTATCTAACCCTGCCTCTATGTTGCACTCCCCCGAGCACAGCATAGAGGCAGACACACAAGAGCCAAGCCGGATAACACAATGCTGCAGCTGCTTCTAATGACTTCTATTTGAACAATGTTAACAGGGGACATTTCTACTTTCTTATTTGTAGTATTTGGCTTTAGATACCTGAATTACGTGTCACAGTTATACAGAAAGATACAATGTAACATAGCTGTGAAAAAGAGGTAAATTTAGCTCTAGGTAGCAACTTGCTTTCCATCAGGAGTACAAATCATGCTATTTATGGGTAATCTGTTATGTAATGGATCCAATTGACTAATCATAAAAAATGCAACAAATTCCAGTGAAACAGACCAAATGTGTGTGTAAGAGCATTATGCTTTTTGACCAAAACATAAAATAACTTTCAGGACCAAACACATGAAACAATTAACACATTACAGATAGCTCAAAGACCATTTCCAGTGATTGTTTTAAGATATCTTTTTTGTGATTTTTTTGGTATTGGGGCATAAAAAAATCTGGTCCTTTTAAAGGTCCTAAAATGAAGTAAATAGATTGACAGGTGAACGACACACCTCATTTTTCATAATTTATTTTTTTTATTATTTATTTAGCAAAAATGGAAAAAGGTGAAGACATTTTTGAAAAGTGAAGTACACCCCATGCATCAATAGTTTGTAGAACCACCTTTAGAAGCAATAAACTGTAAATAATCAATTTCTGTATGACTTTGTCAATCTCCCACATTATTCTGGAGGAAGTTTGGGCCACTATTATATAAAAATAGGTTCAGCTGCAGAATTTCAGCTGGGTTCAGTCTGTTCTGATAAATCTCCCCATTAATTCCTATGGAAGCAGTGTTTGGATCCCTCATGCCCGAATAGTTTTTGGTAAAGAAATAGAAACTCAAGTCCTCAAGTTGTATTTACCTTATTTTAAAAGCTTCTTAAAACCAAATTTTTTTCATTATCTTCTGATATATAAAACCATATCATTCAAAGACGGTGGACTTTCTTTTTATCACGACTTTATGTCTATGCATGTCTTTCAGCAGTATTATAGAAAGTTTACATTAACATTGAGAACCCTATATTTCCTCCTTGCAGTACATTTATGAAAACTTTTGTTACAAAGAAAATAGCAACCAGTCTTGACCGTAAGGAAATATCATTCCAAAAATAAAATTGGTACTGGTTCATTTGGACCACAGCTTTTTTATTCGCACCATATTTCCCTTGGAGTGCAGAATAGTGTTTAGCCTTAGTGTGATGAGAGTACTGGTTGCAGGACTTGTATATAATATATATTAGCTTTTGTTGTGTTCCTCTTCCACAGTAAATGCTACTCTTTACTTAATTTTATTAATATTACTGCAGTTTATTAATTGCCAAAATAAAGGCACATCTTCAGTTTCTTACTACTGAACTTCCAGAAATTCCACCTACTTACATTTACAGGACTAAGTCTAAGTATCAAAGCCACTCTAACCCACCAGACATAATTTCCAAATCCAAATTCTTCAAGTTTTCTGTCTTTGTACATCATTTGTATATGCAAAATGTTTCTGAACTTCTACTATCCATAATCTCTTATAGAAAAAAAAGCTATATTCTTTATTGTACAGTGAATTTTGGTTGTGAGCTATTTTCAGAGATTTATTTTATTCCAAATGTATAATTGTATAAATAATATAGCATTTTAAACATATTTTAAGTATTAATACATAAATCTAATACCTATTCAGAAGACCAGTTAACTGTGTAATATTAGAGTGCTGTGGACTATCTTGCTGCATAACGCAAACCACCAGGAACATCTTTGTAACCATTGAAAAGGGGTCGGGGGAGGAGCGCTATTTTAAAGACACTTTGTGAAGAAAAGAAGAGTAGCCAGAAGAGTAATTTATAAAAACATCTTCTAATAATTATTATTAATTTTCCAGTCAAGCACATAGCTCCATACCTAGAAATAAGGCAAAAGCATCCACCTTGGGCATATGCATGGGCTGTACAAAATATGGCACCCAAAAGTAACATTTATTCAAGTAGAGATTTGGAAAATGCCAATAACTTTTCATATAACGTTTCATAATACTATGATTTTTTTTTATATTGCTTAAACCATAACAGCCCTTCAGATGTCATTTGCTAGCATGACTTGTGAAGAGCATACCCCAAAAAAGAGAAGCTCTATCGTGTGGTATTATGGTCCATTTACTGTATTGTTTTGTGGACCATTCCATGAAAAGTTGTTCTCCCCAAAAAATAGAAATTTAATTAAAAACATGAATGTCTTGTGTCTATGTGACTAAAACTCCCATCTACTTGGAAAAATTCAGATATGTAATCATTGACAGAAGACTTTCACAAATCAAATACTGTAAGAATGAGGAAGCTTTTTTCTGTAAAACTGTGTGTCTTAAGAATTCAGCTGTACAGTTTTGAACTCTGAGTTACTTCACTTGTAGAAGAAGAAACATAACCATTTCTTCTAGTGGGCATTTTCATTCCAAGAGTCTTATTAAAGGGAATGCATTATGTATACAGAATACTGCCATGAGAAGGCTACACATGATTTGTATAATAACAGTGTTGACTCCACATATATCCTTTGGAAGATTAAGAACTTTTAACAACTAATTATGTTGCACTTTCTGTATATGAAAACCCATATTTAAATAACTTATTTTTCTCCATTCGCTATTCTGATATTGTAAGTAGCTGTAATATACATGAGATCCACATGTCATTTGCAGTTGCTTAGGCCCAAGAACTCTGTGTATTGTAAAAATATGAATGTGTAAAGACTATTGTACTTGTCCAACAATACTCTGATTGACAATGTTTTTTCCCCTTTCCTGTGAATCAAATGTCTATAATAGTGTCATTCTGTTCATAAGGAAAATAATAAAGAAATTGACTTAATATTTTCTCTGTTGGTTATTAATTTAATGGCTATGGTATATACATTATAGAGTACTATAGAATGTCCAGTTGCAACAAAAAATGATATTGTTTGTGTAATTAAAAGTAATAAATTTTTCAAATATACTTTCTGTATCAATTCCTCACAGTTTTTTAGATCACATGGTGAGCCCTCGTCATACAGGGTTGGGTTTTGCAGCATATTGCAGCAAACACCGACCACTACGACCCGAGATCACAGCTCGATTTAAAAGACGGTAGCGGATTTTTGTTTTGATCGTCACTTCCCATGACGTCATTGCGGATTTAAGAGACGACAGCTGATCTTTGTTTTGTTTAACACTCCCCATGACTTCATTGGGGAGCAGCGATCAGTTACCTTTGTAAGATCGAGGCTGCCAGTGGCACATTGTAATGACTCATATGTAAAAACACCATATACAGTGATATTGCAGTATATGGTATGAACGATCAGGGTTAAAGTACCATAGAAGGTCTTGAAACAGTAAAATAAATTTTAAAATAAATTAATTAAAATGCAAATCACCCTCTTTTCCCTAGAACTGATATAAAAATAAACAGTAAAAATCACAAACATATTAGGTATTGCCTTATCCCAAAATGTCTGATCAAAAAATATATAATAGCAGTTATGGCAGTGAACCCCATAACAGAAAATAGCACCCACATGTCCGAAATGCCACTTGACATTTGACATCACTTAAAAAATGTAATAAAAAGTGATCAAAATATTGCACAGTCCGCATACTAGAACAATGAAAACAGATTATCTTGCAAAAAAAATCTTGTCTTACACAGCTCCATACACTGAAGTATTAAAAAGTTATTAGCGTGAGAAGATGGCATAATTAATATTTTTTGTACATTTTGTTTTAATTTTTGAAAATGTATTAAAACACAATAAAACATCACTGAGGAGTAAAATTTGTTATCCAGAAAATAACCCGTCACACAGCTCTGTACATGGAAAAATGAAAAAGTTATAGATTTTTGAAGGTAAGGAATAGAGATGAGCGAACATACTCGTCCGAGCTTGATGCTCGTTCGAGCATTAGCGTACTCGCCTAAACTGCTCGTTGCTCGGACGAATACTTCGCCGCCCCTCGAGAAAATGGCAAGCTCCCGCCGTTTTGCTTTTTGGCGGCCAGAAAACAGAAGCCAATCACAAGCCAGAGACTCTGCACTCAACCAGCATGACGTGGTACCTTACACGTCGATAGCAGTGGTTGGCTGGCCAGATCAGGTGACCCTGGTAGACTAGCCGCTGCCCGCGCTGCTCGGATCATTTGTGTCTGGATGCCGCTAGGAGAGAGATGCTGCTGGTCAGGGACAGCGTTAGGGTGCTAGTAGATTACTGTTAGGCAGGAGTGATTCTACAGAACCCAACAGCCCTTCTTAGGGCTACAATAACGTTATACTTTTTTTTTATTTTTGCTTGTGGCTGGGCTGCTGGCACTAGTAGTGCAGCTAGTACCATATTGTGAGGAATTTGCAGGGGGACTTGCTACCGTTGTGTTTAGCTCTTAGTGACACGCATATCCACCTCAAACACCAAAGTGGAAAATTATTAGGGGTTTGATTTCAATTAGGCACAGTCTGCCAGTTTCTTTTTATTTTACGTTTATTTTTTCAACTCAGCGTCATCTCATCAGTGTGCTTTCATACTTGGCTAGAAATAGCAAAGGAGAATCCAACGGACTTACGCCTACCATAGCGTTATATTTTTATTTCTGGTTGATCTGCTGGTGGCTGTCCTTGCTGCAGTGCATATACTAGCCAATTGTGAGGAATTTGGAGTGGGACTTGCGACCGCTGTGTTAGCGCTTAGTGACGCACATATCCATCGCAAAGACCGAAGTGGGAAAATTATTAGGGGTTGGATTTCAATTAGGCACAGTCTGCCATTTCCTTTTTATTTACGTTTATTTTTTCATAACGCGTCATCTCATCCGGTGCTTCATACTTGGCTAGAAAATAGCCAAAGGAGAATCCAAACGGCTTACTTACGCCTACAATAGGTTATATATATTTTATTTCTGGTTGATCTGCTGGTGGCTGTCCTTGCTGCAGTGCATATACTAGCCAATTGTGAGATTTGGGGTGAGACTTGCGACCGCGTGTTTAGCGCTTAGTGACGCACATATCCATCGCAAAGACCAAGTGGGAAAATTATTAGGGTTGGATTTCAATTAGGCACAGTCTGCCATTTCCTTTTATTTTTACGTTTTTTTTCATAATCAGCGTCATCTATCAGTGTGCTTTCATACTTGGCTAGAAAATAGCCAAAGGAGAATCCAAACGGCTTACTACGCCTACAATAGCGTTATATATATTTTTCTGGTTGATCTGCTGGTGCGTGCCTTGCTGCAGTGCATACTAGCCAATTGTGAGGAATTTGGAGTGAGACTTGCGACCGCTGTGTTTAGCGTTAGTGACGCACATATCATCGCAAAGACCGAAGTGGGAAATTTATTAGGGGTTGGATTTCAATTAGGCACAGCTGCATTTCCTTTTTATTACGTTTATTTTTTCATAATCGCGCGTCATCTCATCAGTGTGCTTTCATTACTTGGCGTAGAAATAGCCAAAGGAGAATCCAAACGGCTTACTTAGCCTACAATAGCGTTATATATATTTATTTTGGTTGATCTGCTGGTGGCTGTCCTTGCTGCAGTGCATACTAGCCAATTGTGAGGAATTTGGAGTGAGACTTGCGACCGCTGTGTTAGCGCTTAGTGACGCACATATCCATCGCAAAGACGAAGTGGGAAAATTTATTAGGGGTTGGATTTCAATAGGCACAGTCTGCCATTTCCTTTTATTTTACGTTTATTTTTCATAACTCAGCGTCATCTTCATCAGTGTGCTTTCATACTTGGGCTAGAAAATAGCCAAAGAGAATCCAAAGGCTTACTTACGCCTACAATAGCGTTATATAATTTTATTTCTGGTTGATCTGCGGTGGCTGTCCGTTGCTGGCAGTGCATACTAGCCAATTGTGAGGAATTTGGAGTGAGACTTGCGACCCGCTGTGTTTAGCGCTTAGTGACGCACATATCCATCGCAAAGACCGAAGTGGGATAATTTATTAGGGGTTGGATTTCAATTAGGCACAGTCTGCATTTACTTTTTATTTTACGTTTATTTTTTCATAACTCAGCGTCATCTCATCTGGCATGCAGTGTGCTTTCATAGTTGGCTAGAAAATAGCCATAGCAATAGGATGCATCGGTGTTGGTTTTAAAAACTAAAAAAAACACAAAAAAAAAGAAAACACCAAAAAAAGTAAAAAAAAATTAAAGTTATAACTTTCATTTTCAAAAATGTTAACCCGAGGGCTGGGGTAGAGGACGAGGGCGGGGACGTGGGCATCCAACTACTGCAGGGGTCAGAGGCCGTGGTCCTGGCGGGGTGAGACACCCACCTGCTGATGAGGGAGCAGGGGAACGCGCAGAGCTTACACTCCCTAGGTTCATGTCTGAAGTGTTGAGGCCAGAACAGTGCGAACAGGTGATGTCGTGGATTGCCGACAATGCTTCGAGCAATTTGTCCACCAGTCAGTCTTCACGCAGTCCCCCATGTCACCGAAATCGGCACTCCTCCAGCTCCTGCACCTCAGCCTTCCTCCCCCCCAGTCTGCCCCCTCCCAGGAAATTTGGCATTTGAACCGGCATACTCTGAGGAACTGTTTTCTGGACCCTTCCCACAGTCACAAAACCACTTGTCCGGTTGCTGCTGAGCAATTTTCGATGCCAGGTTTTCCACCAGTCGCAGTCTGTGGGTGATGATGACATTCTTGACGTAGTGGCAGAGTGTGTAAGAGGTGCCCGACGATGAAGACACGGTTGTCAGACAGTGGGTGAAGTTGTTGTCAGGGCAGGAAGTCCGAGGGGGGAGCAGACTGAGGCATCGGAGATGATGAGGTGACAGACCCAAGCTGGGTTGAGAGGCCGGGTGAACAGTGCTTCTGAGACGGAGGAGAGTCCTATAGCAGAACGGTTGGAAGAGGCAGTGGTGGGGCGAGGAGAGGCAGGGCAAGAGCAGGTGCATCAGCGCCAAATGTGTCACGTAGTGAAGCTCCCCTGGCGAGTGCTCCTGCGGCGAGGGCTAGATTTTTCAGAAGTCGGAGGTTCTTAAGGAAACACCGGATGACCGACGGACTGTGGTGTGTCAACCTTGCCAACCAGGATCAGCAGGGGTTCCACCACTACTAGCTTAACTACCACCAGTATGCGCGGGCATATGAATGCTAAACACCCGAATCAGTGGCACCAAGCCCGTTCAACTCCGGCCGTGCACACCACTGCTCCTTCCCCTGTGTCAAGCTGCTAGTCAGCCCCGGCCCCAGGACCAGTGACAGAATGAAGCTAGATAGCATCTAGCTTCATTCTGTCACTCTGTCATGGCCATGCTGTTGCCCATAATTTTGGCATAATGGTGCGATTAAGCAGCCTCAGAGGCATCCATGCATGCTGCCCCTGCTGTTTCCTGTCCATTTCCGTGGTGTTTCCATCCTTTTCTGAGGTTCCCAGGTGTTTGGCCAAGCTTCCCTGTGCAGAGCCTTGGTCCCCTTGAAAAATGCTCGAGTCTCCCATTGACTTCAATGGGGCTCGTTATTCGAGACGAGCACTCGAGCATCGGGAAAAGTTCGTCTCGAATAACGAGTACCCGAGCATTTTAGTGCTCGCTCATCTCTATTAAGGAACAAATAATTAATGAAAAAAAGTCTGTGATGCAAAGGGGTTAATGAATTTGGACTTTATCCTTGATATCCTTAAAAGCGATGCTCTTGATCATTTGTTGTCATCTTCCTAACTTTCTTGAAAGATTTGATTCACCAAACATACTCATTGGGTCCCAGAATCTTAATCACAGTTCTTTCTCTTCCAGAAATGTAACTGTGGCCCTTGTGTTCTTCACCTATAGGGCCCATTTTGTTCCTGGTTATACCATCATAGGTACTAATGGGGCCACGGGATTTCATCACAAAATGTCTAACAGAAATAGATCTGTTCCTTTGCAAAATTGTGTTCTTCACCTATAGGACCCCATTTTCTTAATATATTGATACCATGCTTGGTATGAATGGGGTCCCAGGAATTTCAACACAATCTTCTTCTTACTAAAAGAGCATGCATGAAATAAGGCCTCTTAAAAACATCTGAGGTATGAGGTCTTGTCAAGTTGTGTTCCTCAAAGAAGAACCCTTTTTGGGACCATTGAACCCAAATATCTCCTTTAAAGGGAAGCTGTCAATTTTCATAAATACATCTAGTGACAGGTTCCCATAGAGCCCTATTAACTAACTGACAACCTTTTTTTAGCATCTCACCATGCCTTCTCAGCATCAGCATTTAATGTCTTGTGACCAGGGTGGCATCCTCTATGGTCCGTTAGCCTCCTAACATTAACAAACTCTACCCCATGCATGTTTCTGATCACATAAAATCACAACATGCCTACATGGACTTTTACTCCTCACCATCCTCCTTTATTAGTTCCTTTTAAATGAAGTTTTTTTAAAGGTATGTAATGCAATGTCTGATGAATCTGAGTCCCTGAATTGGGACTGTACTTATTAGCAACATGTTTACTAATTGACAAATACATATCAGCTGTTAGAGAGAGTTTCTTTTGAACCAATCGCCACATATCTTTAAAGAAAATAACATGCCTATCCTCATCTTAGAATTTAAAACAATTGTTTAGTATTAATGTACACTATTTGTGGGAACTAACCTGGTCTGATGACTTCATATCATGATATTGCTTCTATTTGTTGTCTTCTTCTCAAAGGTACACATCGGGTACCAGCGTCATACCATCAGGTACTAATGAGGTCCCAGGATTTCATCACAATGAATCAATGCAGACCTGATCCTCTGCATCACTGCGTTATTTACCTATAGGATCCCATTTTCTCCATATACTGATCTCATGATCGGTATAAATAGGGTCCCAGGAATTTCAATACAAACTTCTTTCTAAGTGACCTATAAGCAAATATGTTATACACAGCCTCCGACAACTAGAGCAGTCTTTGGCAAGAGTCTGCAGGGAATGAGGTATCTGAAAAAGATTGGCGGCATAAGGCCAAGTTGCAGTCTCTGCTGAATCTTAGTTCCTACACCTCGACTATGTTGTTTAGGGAAAATGTTCCCAATGACTAAACACATATAAGTTGTTTTTATCTAAAATTATTGCAAGCAGTTTGAACATTCTTTTTAGTGCAAATTCAGACAGAAAATTGGTGCAAACACTTTAATAAATGTGGGCCTAAGTCTTTTAGAAAATATTTCCCAATGGCTAAACACATATCAAATGTTTTTTTTTCTGATATTATTGGAAAATTGATTAAAGAACACCTTAAAAAATGGCCTCCTACATAATCCCATCAATTTCCAAATAGGTGCATCTCTTTCACAGAAAAGAAGAAAGAAACAAATGACAACGAAAGAGGACGGAGCCTCGTGTGGTAACGTCAGGATCTTTGGTTTCCAGGTATTGAAAGGTGCTCACCTGGTGGCCACTTGTAAATGTGCACATGCCATTTGGACATACCATTTGGACATGCATATAGACTCTTTAGTTAAATAAATATACCGTATATACTCGAGTATAAACCAAGATTTTCAGCACAATTTATCGGTTGTAAAAGCACTTGGCTTATACTCTGGTATATAAAAAAATAAACTTTGTACTCATCCACCGATGCTAATCCTCAGCGTCCTCTTCTCCCTGCAGCGCGTCTTCGGGTTCTCGACCGGGCCAGCAGGAACCTGAACGTACTGCGGGGAGAAAGGGGCACCGGAGGGTAAGTACTGAGTTCATTTTGTAAGGGGACACTCTGGAAATTAAACCTATGGAGGCACTCTGCTGGAAGTAACATCTATGGGGGCACTCTGCTAGATGTAAAATCTATGGGACACTCTGCTAGACATAAAATCTATGGGGCAATCTGCTGGACTTAACATCTATGGGGGCAGTCTGCTGGAAGTTACCTCTATGGGGGCACTCTGCTGGATGTTATATTAATTGGGGCACTCTGCTAGATATTTTATTAATTTGAAGGGCTGCTGTGAACATTTTATTCATGAGGGGAGACTACTGGACATTTTATTGAGGAGGGGAGACTACTGGACACTTTATTAGAGAGTAGTGGCTTCATTTCCCACCCTAGGCTTATACTCAAGTCAATACGTTTTCCCGGTTTTTCGTGTAAAATGAGGTGCCTCAGCTCGGCTTATACTCGAGTATATATGGTTCACCAAAACAAAATAGTAAAAACATTGAAAAGGTGAAAATTACCAAAATCTTATAACCAAGGACAGCACAGTATATGATACAGCTGGCTGTCCTTGTATACGAGCTCCCCCACCCGGTAACTGATCAGAATAGCACTATAAAATAGTATAGAGAAGGTCACATATTACAAAAGAGTACCAAATTAAGAGCCAATCAAGTACCAAGAATAATCAAATGTTGACCAAAAACAAAAGGAATACAAGTTAACTATGTGGTTTAAATGATCGAGCCAGTCCTGGGGAAGATGGAAATAAACCATCCATAGTGGCTTCCTCAGTATCGTCACCCACAGTGGCTTCCACAGGGGTAACGCTGTGTTCTGCCTGTTTAAATACACCTCTTCCATGTACTCAGTGTAGAAGCAAAAACTAGTATTTCCAGCCACAGCCGGTAACGAGAGTGAGCGAAAGTGTGTCCCACAATAACATCTCTGGATTTAGCACACGCGCCATAAGTACGTAAATATCGCCAAATGCCAAAAGTAAATTTTGCCTGTGCTAACCAGGGGAAAATGTGCATGTGCAAATAATCACAGCACATCAATACCCAGAGTCAACTGCACAGGCATAAAACAGTAACTATGGAAGCCAATAAACACAACTGGTTAAACCTAGATACCAGGGGCCAACATTAAAAGTAGATAGCTAATAATACAAAACCACTCTAATATATTATGTATGGCACTAAGCACACTCACACATGCACTATGGGACTCGTGGGCCCATGTTATCCACATACACATATCCACTCAAACAACATAAAGTGCAAGTGCAACATAATTCATATAAACTATCACACACTAAAATATCACATATACTTGAGTATAAGCCCAGGCTCCTAATTTTACCACAAAGAAATGGGAAAACCTAAAGCCAAGGGTGAGAAACTCGTTGGTCACAGCATCCCAGGTCACAGCTATTAGCTCTCTGCATCATCACTGTTCCCCTGTAGCTGTGATGCCGGCAGGCGCTAAGTGATGATTTCATCATCTGCCGGCATCTCAGTACAGAGGAAGATAAGAAGAGGAGAGCTGCCGGGAATGGGGACAGGTGAGTATGTGGTGATTATTTTTTAAATTCATTTTAAACAAGGAAAATAGAAAGAGTGAGTGGGCCACAATATGGGGGGGGGGGGTATGAATGGGGGCCCACAATATGCGAGGATATTAGAGGGGGCCACAATATGGGAGGGTATGAGAGGGGACCCACAATATGGGGTGGATATAAGAGGGGGCTTACATTATGGGGGTTATGAGAGGGAGAAAAAAGGGGGAATATGAGAAGGGCCACAATATGAGGGGGAGATGAGAGGAGGTCACATTTTGAGGGGAGAGTAGAGGAGGTCACAATATGAGAGGGAAATGAGAGAAGCCTTAATATGAGGGAAGATGAGAGTTCACAATATGCGGGGCAGATGAGAGGCCACAATATGAGGGGTAGATGAGAGAAGGCCACAATAAGAGGGGGAGATGAGGGTCCACAATTGGAGCTGTGAGAGGAACTGATTGCTTTCAATTGGTCTTACCTAATGCTGGACTTTACATTCATGTATTACATTTTATGCCCACTGTGGAATCTCCACCCTGATGTCTGAATGTATACCATATCAGGATGGCACCGCTATCTGTAAACAAACAGAGACTGACAGTGGCGGGTAACTTTGCAGGTGAACAAAAGTGCACAGAGAGGTTACTATAAGAGGTTTATTATATTTACAGCCCCTGGAGCCATTTCTGAGAAAAAAAGAAATTCTGGGACATCCACTTTAATTTATATACAGATTCCCCCACTATACTGTGCCTTATCAATAAACAGTGCCCCCTTCATTCAATTATACAGAGCTAACTCCTCACTGCCCCCTTGAATGTGGACAACAACAAAAAATAAAACATACTTACCTCCAAGCGAACTTATTCTTCTTCAGAAATGGAAAGGGGGCCTGGTACATGGCTACCTTTCCCTAGTGCTTTGACTAACCCTTTCTTGGCAGTATTGAGAATATTGATGACATACTGATGCTTATGCAACACCCCTGCCAACGCATGGGGAAGTTGTTGTGAATTGCACCCTCTCCATGTTGGCAGCTGTTAGGGAGACTGATCACCTCTCTAGGAGGTCTCTAAATAGTGGAGAACTTTGTAATTGCAGCTGTAGCCACTGCCTGGTAAGGCAAAAGTTAACAATCCCAAATGTTATTGTCCAATGATATTTCTTGTGATAATGTAAAGCAAGCTGGAAGCTGATTGGAGAGTGCTACAACCTGACCATGGGAGTATATAAAGCCCTGGTGGGCAGAAGCACAGGAGAAGAGAGAGAGACTCCATCTTGGAGAACATGTCAGCAAAGCAACCAGACGAGAGCACAGCTCCTGCTCAGCTGTACTAGCTGGTATCTTAATACCAAGAAGCAGAAGTGTCAAGGCAAGCTGCCTGACACATTAGGGCAAGTCAGGAGATTTAAGCCCAAGAACCAAGATCCACCGTTTGGACTCCATCTCTATCACCCTAGCCTGAAGTTACTACCAGGCTGAGAGCAACCTTCCTGTGGACCAGCTATTAGCCTCTCCCTCCATATTTCTTGTACACACCACCTGCTGGAGACCTGCCAGGCTTTAGGTCAGCTCTCCGGCCCCCATACCAAGCACCGGGACCACAGCGTGTCCACGGAAGCAATCCCCAGCCACTCCAGTATTCTGGGCCCTGGCTGCCTCCAGGCCCCGAGAAAAGGCTAGGCCCTGGTGAAGGATGCTTCACATCTGTTTCTCAAGCTCTGCATAGACTATATTGGGTGTACTGTGGAGGAACAACTAACTAAAACCATGACATGCCGTGTTTACAAAAAAACATGTGAATAGTTAAAGCTATTCTTAGCACCATATTACACATCCCTCTGCATCATCGGTTTCCACGTCTGAAAAGGATGAATATATTGTTAGCAAGGCTCTGTATGTGCTATTTATTAAAGGTATGCCAAAAGCTTCATTCCATTCCCTCATAAATCATCATAAAATACAAGACATACAATGATCGATGGGAATAAACCATACAGCATAAATCAACATTAATTTTCAACAGCTGGTGATATTCCATAGACGATTCAGCTGAGAACATGTGCTCTAAACCTCCTGCCAAGATCATTACCAACCTGCTTCTATTAAGAGTGGCATTAACCTTATCACTACCACGATGCCTGGGTAAACAGATGTAAAACGGTTTCAAAATATTTTATTAGACACCTGAAATTAAAAGACATTTTTAGAATAAAATGGGAAGACTTGTTTACATCATTAAAGAACAGGTGCCGGCATATCCACTGGTTCAGAACCACGGTACAGAGTGTGATGAGAGCAGTCAAGTATAATATAACAGAACCACAACCACATACTGACATAATACAGTATTCTGCACTTTCTGGTTTAAATTTTAAACAAGTCATCGTGGGGCATAAATATCATATAAACTTTATTCTACATATTGTTATGCTTGTGGAGCCAAATATGTATACTATTTTATATTTTACAATTTTTAGACAATAACATTTTTTGAAAATAAATGCAAAGGACATTTTCAGACTACCATGGACAGTCCAGGAAACAAGACATGTATGAATTGTGATTCACAGAGAGACCACTGTAGTCTGAAACTGGCCTTGGAATGCATCAAGTTTTTAGTATTTTTTCTAAATAAAAATGATTTCTTGATCACACTTCAGAGCTGCTGTACCCACAGGGAAGGCATCATATTGTATTATTATATATTTTTCAGTCTGATTTCTGTCTGATTTAAATGGAATCTGTCAGCATGTTTAAATATAGGCTGGCTGACAGTGACTACATACTTGTGTATATGAGTATATAAATGTATGTGTGTGCATATACCGTGTGTGTATATATGCTGTATATGTGCGTATATATTGTATGTATGTGTGTATATGATGTTATTGTGTGTATATATTGTATGTATGTATGTATGTATATGATGTTATTGTGTGTATATACTATATGTATGTAGGCATATGTTATATGTATGTACAGTATATGCATACAAGTATGTATGTGTGTGTACATGTTATATGTGTATATGTGTGATCTTAGATTATCCTCTGAATTCGAATCTCTCACAGACATCTCCAGAGCTGCACCATTTCTCTGGAATGTTCTACCCCGAACTATCAGATATAATACCCAACCTCCAAAGTTTAAAAAGTGCTCTTAAAACCAATCTCTTTAGTCTATCAACCTTGCTAATTGCATGAAATTTCAACTCTCTCTTTACTAGCCTATCCTGTGTCCTCCTTCCCCTTTGTTATCCAGTGAACACCAGATCCAAGCGCCAGGCTTCTCTGCAGTGGAATTGACAGCACAATCAACAAAAAAATACATTAGAAGACAGTAATGCAAAATTTAGGTTTTTTTTTCTCCAAATAAAGAAGTCAAAAATAAAGAGCTATATAAGTACAATACCGTCATAATCGTACTGACTAGAGATGAGCGAGCACTAAAATGCTCGGGTGCTCGTTACTCGAGCCGAACATTTCCAGATGCTCGAGTGCTCGTTTCGAGTAACGAGCCCCATTGAAGTCAATGGGAGACCCGAGCATTTTTCAAAGGGACCATGGTTCAGGAATAAAATGTGTTATTTAATTGAAAAATAATGTCTTCTGATAATTTGCAAACATCTGCGATCTATTCTTCACTGTTCCGCGCGTATATTATCTCCCGACAAGTTAGCAGATGTAAAGAACAGTGAAGAATAGAATAAAAACAGTGAACACAGTGAACACAGTGAACACAGGATCATTTAAGATAAAAACACAGTGCAGAACACAGTGCAGAATAGATTACAGATGTTCGGCACATCTGCTTACTTGTCGGGAGATACGCGCGGAACGGCGCGAACAAAATAGCATGTGAAGAACAATATATATGTGTGTGAAGAACACATTGCAGATGTTTAAATACATCTGCAATGTGTTCTTCACACATATATGTTCCAGAAAAAGCCACCCTCCCAAAAACCAATAGACACTCCTTCCCTTCCGAGCACCGCAGTGCGCCCCTACAGTAGTTTGTGATCATGTTTGGGATATTGCTGCATTCTACAGAACTGGGTAAAAAAAAATATGCCTTGCTTTTTCTTCTTTAACCCCTTCTAAAAATAAAAAAATTTGGGTCCAAAGCAAGGTTTTTTTTAAAAAAAAGCTCAATATACTAAAACTTCTGCCCTCTAAAAGCTCAATGGCCCTCCTTCCGTTCTGTGTCCTGCTGTGGGCCCATAAAGTAGTTTAGATTCACATGTGGAGAACTGCTCTACTTATAACGTATTTTCTCATTTCTACATGTGTTTTGTCATTTTATCCTTTATGAAATTCCAAATAGGACCTCCATTTTGTGTTAATTCTTGTGAGATGTTTAAAGGGTTAATAAGCTTACCAAGGGGCGTGGCCTGACTGCCTGTCTGCACGGACGCATGAGGTGCTAGCTCCGACACAGAGCTAATCTCCCAGCGACTTCACACAGCACAGACCCGACTCAGCAAACATGCAATCTGCTGCTAAAAGCAAGAATGCTAATAAGAAGAGGGGCACAGAGCAAAAACCCCATAAATTAATGGATTTTTTCCTTAATTCAGCTCCGGAGCTGGGACAAGATGGCGCCGAACGCCCGCGCACGAGGTCAGTGAAGATACCGCACGGCTCGGAGGAAGCCAACACACGGTCTCCTCCGACTAGCAGAAGGTCGAGCTCTGCCCCGGCATCACCAGCGCGGGGAGCGACATCACGCAGGGCAGGTGAGCTAACAACTAGGGAGTCAGACTCACAGGAGCTCCCGGACCCCACAACATGGCCGCCACTGTCATCCTCCACAGGCCAGGTGCACAGGACGCGTTCATAGAGAAAAAACATGTCTCCCAGCTCGGGGCTTTCCTTGCGCTGGGAGACGCCATGACATTTGAATCTGAATAATGCTATTTTGTAAGTGCATTTTGTGTGGAAAACTTGATGCGGCCCAGCCTTACCCAGAATCTACCTCAAGCGGCCCCCAGGTAAATTGAGTTTGAGACCCCTGATCTAGACCCATGTAAAAAAAAAAAAAAAAAAAAAAAATCACCATAAAATGACATGACAGGAAAGCAAACTGTGATACTAAGATATAGTCTTTCGGGAGACTTTTCAGAACATGAGTAGAGGTATTCAGTGATTTAGGGAAATCCCATATATAACACTAACCTTTATGCCTATACAAATTGTCTTACTTTATTCTTATATTAATCGAGCCTATGTTCTTTTAATGTTGGTTATACATTCTTATTTACGTTTTATTTCACTTGATATTCAAATATAACTAAGCTTAAAATACTAGTACATGCAAGCTATATGCAAAACTGTGTACTTTTAAACGATATTACATGGGCAAGTTGTCATCATAATTTAACGGTAACTAATGGTTGCATGTAACAATGATGTATATTTTCTGTTTCATTGAAAAAACTCAATAAAAAAGATTTAAACAAATAAGCTTACCAAAAGCTGTATTGAATAGTTTGAGGGGTACATTTTAAAAAATATGGAGATTTGTGGGGAGACTCTAATAAATAGAACTTTGAAAACCCTTATAAAATGAATTTTCTTCAAAAACAATTTATTCTGAAGTTCACTTAAAGTGTTGGATAAATCGTCTGTGTGTTTGAACTGTAAGCCTCGTTCCTAAAAGTCCTAAAAGAAATACAAACAATATAATGACATCATCAGGGTCCGTGGCAGTCTTAATCCGCCCTGGCTGCAAAACACACATCTGGGGAAGAAGACAGCAGGAAGTAGAGATGAGAGATTCCTGGTTTCAGTGTCCCAATCCCTCACGCCAAACATTTCTCACTGAGCGTGCTGAGTCAGCGATGGTGCGTAGGTACTATGTCTGTGCCACTTGTCTATTACATATATGCTGACATGTGTAGCATAACAGCAGTATACATTGTCCCACTACCCTAGCACATTCTTTAGCTGTGTCGGCAGATTACGGTTGGCAGAGGCCCTACAACGTGGGGCCCATGTATGGCCGTTGTTAGCACTGACTACAGTGTCTGTATCTGTGACTAAGGCCCAAACCCATCTACCATTCGGATTTGCTATGTTCGCCATACACTAACTACACCTTACACCAGGTGAGCCAGCTTCTACCCACAAGGAACCACTACCAGAGATAGTGGGCTTATACTACGTCTCTAGCAAAGTCCGATCCCTCTGTAGGAGTTAAAGGGTGAATACCAGACAGGTCCAGGGGTCTTTAGGCCTCATGCACACAAATGTTGTTTCAATGCACTCATTCCCACTTCCATAATCCCGGGCATGAGCCAAATACTAGGCTGCAGGTCCTATTTGTAGCACAGGAAGTCTTTTTAGATTGTCATTGTCATGTGAACAGCACTTGATAAACGATGGACCAAAAACAAGGTACTACCTCCTAACTTTACAAACATCACCAATTTTTTAAAAGCATTATATTAGAAAACGGTTTATAAGGCAAACAGGTATCATAGCTAAACATTTTTCTGCAGGAAGCGCCATTGTTAAACATTTGAACCCACAAGGAAACTTAACTCCTAGGGCTCCTAAGAGTGGGTGGGCTCATATGCCCCATTCCCTGCATAATTGATGCATTATACAATACACTTACTACACTACACATAGAAAAACCAAGTATAGTATCTCAAACAGCCTTCGCATCCATACGAGAGGTAGATTATTTAGCAAACTATGCAGTTTATGATTATATTTTTGCAATTACTCAGATCACATGTATATATTTAGCACAGCTTAAAGGGAACCTACCACCACAAATCTACCTATAAAGGTAGATCGGGTGGTAGGTGGATCAATGGGACGTGAGGATAGCCCTTTTAAGGGCTAATCCTCACGTCCCCGCACTTTTTTAGTAACTTTTATGAGCCTTGTATGCAAATTTTTTTATGCGGCTACTGGGGCGTGGAGTAGCTGCATCTGAGGTTACATGGCGCGGCTACTCCACGCCCCGATAGCCTCTTTTCCCCTCCTACTCACCATCTTCGGTGTGCAGAACAGCAGGTCCGCGCCTGCGCGGTCACTGCTCCGAAGCTGGGGCTGCACAGGCGTGTGCCTGCTGTTCTGCGCATGCGCAGACGGCAGATTCGACGGACAAGGGCGCGCAGCTACGAGGAGCTGCACGCTGAAGTTGGTGAGTAGGAGGGGAAAAGAGGCTACCGGGGCGTGGACGTGCGGGGACGTGAGGATTAGCCCTTAAAAGGGCTATCCTCATGTCCCATTGATCCACCTACCACTTAATCTACCTTTATAGGTAGATTTGTGGTGGTAGGTTCCCTTTAAAGGGGTATTCTCATCTGGGCATTCACATTTAATTTAACTCATCTGCCATACATATATACATTTCTTCAATTGGATGTTATTAAAAAATAATTATCAGTGTGAGGATAATTTCCCATAAATGTACCCTTGTTGGCCATGAGAAAAGAGAAACCTATTCTTGGATACAACCGCACCTGCACTCTGACAGCGGTGGCCACACAAGCAATATTGAGCCCTGTCTGACCACCTGTGGGATGTACAGTACCTTCCATCCATTTTATATGCAAAAACTATTTGTTTTTGCATATCAGCAAAGATAGTCATATCCAAGGACAACTATCTTGTTTCTAAGGGGCAACATGGCTAAATTTATGACTAATTATCTTCACACATGTAAATTTTTTAACGAAGAAATACATTTTACTGGTGGGACTTAGAAACTCCAGTTTGATGCTGTGCAATAGTGACAGGTCTTGTTGCTGTTCTGTGGAACCTCTGATAATGTTTCTAAGATAGACAAAACTTTGTTTTTTCATTATAGGAATTATGAAAAAACACATTCAAAAAATAAAAACAATTGTTAAAAACCATAATAAGACATGAGGCTATAAGTGATAAATGTCCACTGCCTGGTCACCAATTTAAAGACATTAGCAGGTTTAACTGGGGACAGTAAAATGAGGATAACCATAACTTTCATAGACACTATAATAAAATGGAATATCTTTTACATGCGTTTCAGCAATCTACAGACTTTTAGACAGACCATTCATAAATTCTGCAATAGTGTTTTGAACCATAGTTTTTGAACCAACCTCGAAATTTCTTTGAATCCCAAACCCTTCAACCCATTGCGCCCATCCCCTTACCTCAGTGGTGGCGAACCTATGGCACGGGTGCCAGAGGTGGCACTCAGAGCCCTTTCTGTGGGCACTCAGGCCATCCCCAGAGATGACTCAAGGTATCTTCCTGCAGTCCCAGATACCCCATGACTTGCTGTGCACAGAGCTATATTAAAGTGACAGCTCTACCTGGGACTACTGGAGAAGTGGGAAGGTGCGGACAGATCTGGATTATCATTGTAGCTCCTGCTCCAGCCCTGACAATTCTTGCCGTTTATGGAACCCTAAGGGAAGATTCAATGATCATCCAAATTTCTTCTATTTTCTGCTTTATTGGTGCCTCAGGTTGCTGATATGAATGAAAGCTGTGACAGAGAAGGAAGTATAAATTACAAATTACATTTCTGTGTTGGCACTTTGAGATAAATAAGTGGGTCTTGGTTGTAGTTTGGGCACTCAGTTTCTAAAAGGTTTGCCATCACTGCCTTACCTATTCTCACAAAAAAAAATCTATAACAGTACTGTAATGAAGTCTGGCAGTAGAAATTCTAAGAATCAACCACAAGATGTCACTGATCAGCTGCTAAGGACATAGACGGACAAGAAAAAGCAGAAAATTTGTAATAAATGTAGACTGTAATATTTTTTTTAATAAGCAAACAAAACTTCACAATTTTATTATGAACTCTTTAAAGACGGCACATAAACAATTCCTAAACCAATGTATCACATGTTATGTCCAAAAGTGCCTAAAAAGTTATTAATTCTCTAATTTATATCTTTAATACAAACCCATTAGTTTTTTTACCTTTTTTTTTTAATCATTGCCAACAATACCATCCTAAAACTTTAAAGGGAACCTACCAACATTGTTCTACCAATAAAGTTTAGAAACGGGGGGTAGGTGCATGGATGAGGCATGAGGATAGCCATTTTTAGAGCTAAAACCTCACATCCCACTATCTTTTAAAATCTTTCATTGCCCAATATGTAAAGCTGTCTAAAGCGGCTATGGGCGTGTGACGGTAGCTGGGGAACATGAGACCTTACGTTGCGGCATCAGCCAAGCACCTTTGTGCTCTTTCTACACTAACATGAATCTCAGCACCCCGCAGACTACAAGAATCTGAGAAGATGGGTATTATGCGAATGCACAGTAAATCCGGATTGGAAGCAGGGTGGCACACACAGCACAGGGACTGCCCTTCTCGGACGGTATTGGGCGCGAATATGTTCAGGGGGGAGCGGAAGAAAAAGAAGAGCTACTGCGTGGCGGCGACGTGTAGCCTCAGTCAGTCTCACCCAGCCCCGAGTATTTGCTTTAGAAAATTTTAATATTAGGGTATCAAGAAAAGATAGCCGGGACGTGGGATTCGCTCTAAAAAGGGCTATCTCACTTCCTTGACATCACAACTTACCACGGTTATTGTATAAGTAGAATCGTGTGGTAGGTTCCCTTTTAAATATGGGCTCGGTCATTATCATCTAGAAATCCCATTAAAAACAATTAGAAACCCCCATTAGGATTATATCTGGTCCCAGTTTTAACAACCATAAACTACGAGCAAATGTCAATATAGTACAATAGTTTCAGGCAACATATGCAAAGAGGTTGATGTTCTCTCCGTCTGTTTTGCGTGGGATTCCTCCGGGTCCTCGGTTACCTCCCACACTCCAAAACATACTGGTAGGATACGAGATGTAGATTGTGAGCCCAATGGGGACAGGGACCAAATTGAGCAAGATCTGTGCAGTGCTATGATCTTTAGGCGTATATAAAAAAGAATTATTAGTATAGGTAAGTCAGAACACGATTATAATTTAAAGTGCAAACAACAGGATATACTGGATATTACGTATAATACTATATAATAAAAATATAAATATGAAATTTAAATAAATTCATTCATATTACAAGATTAAACATAATAATTGTAACCAAAAATATATATTTTTCAAGAATCTACACCAATGCAAAAAATCGGATTAATTATAAAACATCATATATAAAAAAACAACTTACTATACCCTAAACACACAAATATAAATAACAAATAACTAGGAGATTAGGAGCAAAAATTTATTTTCAGTTTACATCATCAAGGCCATACACTATAGTGCACCAGGCTTTAAAGAGGGACCGTCACCCAATTTATCGGCACTAGGAGCAGTTAATAAAGGAATAGTCCTCAGCTCCTTAGTGCTGATCAACGCCGCGTGTAGAGTGATAGCAGTTACAGAGAAACCGCCGGAACGCTATCAAACACGGCGGAGGGGTATAGGGTAATATCGGAAAGCTTGGCAAAAGCTGTCCGATGTATTCATGAGGGGGCGGTCCGAGGCGCTGCTGCCTCTACCAGGAACGCACCGCTCGCTAGCTCCATAGGCCGACAGTCACTGGCCACTAGAACGTCCCAAAACTCCGCCCCCTTCATGGAATTACGTCCGACCTTTGCGAGCTGCCGACAATTACCACTATACCCCGCCACAGTTGGTAGATATCGTTACCGTTGTTAAGGTACTAGGAGCTCTTACTTTAGTATGCAGCTCCTAGTGCCATATAAATGAGGTTGGTGACAGGTCATTCTTTAAATAAACATATATAGATGCCAAGTATTTGCCAAAGTTTTAAGCACAAATATCTATACAGGATCTTTTTCTTCTCCAAGAGTTTTGTATGTAAGATACATACACAACAGCTCCACCCGATTTCAAGGCACCCTTAATCCAACCACAGGAGCCCACAAGTAGCCAGCAGAGGTAAGTAACTAGACTGAAAAAAAGTTGAACAAGAAGAAAAATACTAATAGAAATATCAGAATGTAGAAAGTTTAAATTCTCATTTAGCCGAAGAGATAAGTTCCCCAAGGGTATAATCATTGATTTACGTTGCCGCAGATATTTCGCAACATCTCCCCCTGCACCACATGTATTCTGCAATTACTATACTACAAAGAAGAGGATTGCCATCTGATGAATTTAAAAATGGTAAGGAATGGTTTTATTTTCAACATGCTCCCGAGACATTCCCTGATTTTAACTTCTTATCGTGAGGACACGATATATATTCTAGCCACACCAAATGTCATGTAGCAAATCACGTCATGTGGTGTGGCATAAGATATATTCACGATCTTGAACAGTTTATTCCAGTAGGTTTGATTTGGGGGTCATTTACTAAGGGCCCGATTCCAGTTTGTTTCCCGAGTGTTACCCAAATTTCAGAATTTGACGCGATTTTCCCTGTATTTGCCCCGGGGAGTTCGTCGCACGCGATCGTGATTTTGCAGCATTCGCGCTGGCATGCACGCCGACGGAAATCGGGGGGCCGTGGCCGAGCGAAAACCCGTGTCGGATTCGGAAAAAACCGGAAACAAAAAAAGGTGTCGCTTGGGCCGGGCGACCTGCACTTGGTTCGGTCGGTGATTCCAGTGCGCAACGATGTTTTCAGCGCAGCAGCGACACCGGGGGGACGGCGGAGGGAAATACCTTAGTGAATCAGGCCGACCCGAATCCCACCGCAGAGAACGCGGCCGCTGAATCGCGAACGGACCGGGTAAGTTAATCTGCCCATTGTGGAATATGTGCCACAAGCAAATGAGGGCCACTGACCAAAAATGATTAGTATTTGGGGGACCATAATGACTGTGAACAAAAAAATCTTTATGATTTTATCAGACGTGAAGTCATCAAAGGTCTAGCCAAATTTAATGAAGGGGTTGGCAATGGTTACCTCACGGTTGTGTAATTGTGGGGCAAGTGTGGGGGGCAGGCTATTAGGTAATGTACCAATATACATCTATTAAAACTTCTACACTGATTTGAATGTGAAGTGAGGCCTACTGTTTTTACTCATCAGCAGACAGTCCTGTCCAGAAAAAATGCACCAGCAGACAGGGGAGGAATAAGACCAGCAGTGACAAACTATTAGTAGATAAGTATTGGTAACCAATTACAATAACACGGCCTGCCACCAAACTTACAGAAACATGCAAACACATGAGTAAGGACCAACCCCTTTAACAAAATGCTTCTGTTTTTAGTAGACCCCAATGTCTAGGGAATATTCATATTGTCATCTCTTCACACTGATATTTTAACTTTGACTAAATAAAGTGATTACATTGTCTTTCCTGATCCTTCCAAGGGAGTCACATTTTATATAGTTTTGCCTGCATATAGACTTTCCAATCTTACTGAAGAGGATGGTGAGGAACCAGCGGGGGAAGGTGGAAGGGTACTTAAAAAATGAGGAGGAATTGGGGCTGACTTTGCTGTTCGGCTACAGGCTATACAGTAGGGATGGGCCGCCCGCACCTCAAGGGGGAGGGTGTAGTGTGTAAGCCTGTTTGGTGGGGAAAAAATTCGCTAGTAGTAGGTTGCGAGGAGGGTTTTAAAACATGAGAAGTGGGGGAGGGCAACTATACTTGTGCAGGGCAAAATAAAGTGTAGATAGGGAGCTGGGAAGATTCATAGTCCATGGGGGAGGAAGGGGGGCTGGATAAGATTGGGGAATAAGAACAAAAGGAATGGGGGAGAGGGGAAAACCATAATAAGTGCATGACCCCAAATGCCAGAAGCCCTCACAAACAAAGGAGGAACTGGAATCTGATGTTGGAGGCCGGAATATTGATAAGTGGGTATCAGCGAGACATTTCCAAAGTAGGAAAAAACCGAGTCCAGTCATGATGAGCACTGTGTGTGCTAGAACGTAGATTGATGATTTGTTGTCCAGTCACCTGTCTTTTACTTGATGGATGCCATACGAACCAAAACGAAAGGCCGGTTATTCTGCGAATAGATGGATCTGGACATTTTTCCTACTTTGAATGGTCTTGCCCTGCAGCGGGGGGATCGTGTAAGCGGATAAATTACAGACGATAAAGGTGAGGCGGAGGAATCCTTTATCACATCAGCGAGGACATGGCTGGGACAGTAACTAGGATGGGCTGTTGCTATAGATGGTTATAGCCTTTTAGAAATGACGTATAAATCCTAAAGGGGAGGTTTTTTTACGTGTGAACTCTTGCCTCAAGCAAGTCCTGCTAGATGTCAACGGTGACGCCAAATGAAATGTGGAGTCCTATGGTGGACGATAAAGAGAGGGAAAAAGAATAATAAAATATTACTAGGGGTTTTGTTATAAGCTCCCAAATATAATGGATGGCAGCAGGGAAATGATGATAATGAAATGGATGCGGCTTCAAGCATGGTGAAGGACTTATCATGGGGGACTTCATAACCAGGATATTGACTGGGGCGGGGGGGGGGGGGGGGTAAAAAAACTGCAGGTCCCTGAAGGTTAGCAGGTTTTTGTGACAACAAAGACAATTATCTGTCGCAACTAGTGCTGGAGCCAAAAGAGGGGGAGCACTGCTGGACCTTATTAACCAACGGAACCTGGCATGGTATTCAAAATAAGTTGGGGGGGGGATCGGGTAAAGTGATAATAATATCATTGATTTGTATTACGCTAATAAGAGCGTTAGTGAAGGGGCACCACACTCTAAACTTCAGGAGGGCAAATGAGCACAAAACTAAGGGAAGACCTTATAAGGCAGTAAAACGGGAGAATTTCTCAAGACAAAAAAAAGCCCCCCCACCCAAAAAAAAGGACTTTTCACAGAATTCTAAAAAAGGCCTGTGAGAAACCACTTACCAAATGGGAAAAAAGCATAAAGAGGAACAAGAAAAAGCCAACGGGCCTAACTGGTCTTGCAAGGCGAGCAATAAGGAGAAAGATATGCGGTAAGGTGCTAAAACGCAAAGGGAGCTAGAGAGGAAATATACACATTATAGAGAGGAAAATAAATCCTGCTAAAATGAGATAAAGGGGCCAAAAAAGAGACTGAGGAGAAAATATTGCCCAAGGGGAGCAAAATAATTCCCAAACACAATTTTCAAGTAGATACATGATAAGAAACACTAAAAAACGTGAGAGGAGGTGTAACACTCTGCGGAGTAACATGGGGGTCGTGGTGGAACGAGAGAGGAAAGGGGCAATCTACTTGAATGTTGCCTTCTCGGGACTCTTTTACCCAGGAAGGAAAAACCCCCTGTTGGACGACAGCGAAATCACAAGCGCCAGATGGCATACACCCTGGGGCTCTACATGAATATGACAGTGATAGACGGACCATTATTTTAAATTTGAAGATTTCTGGGGACTGTGTTTGGTCCACAGGAATGCGGCCATAGCAAATGTCGGAGGGTACCAATATACAAAAACCGGATAAAAAAGCGATCCTGGAAAATACAACATGGAGTCTTAACTTCTGTGGTGGGAAAAATATTTGAGGTTTGTTCGAGATGATATCTGAGCGTATCTCAATGTGCATAACCTGTAAGCATGGGTTATAGTGACGGTCCTGCCGACAAATCTGATTGGCTTCTACGAGGAGAGGGAGAGTAAGTTACATATGGATTTGGGGGATGGATGCTTGGAATGGAAGCTATATGTCTGGGGACTTTTCAACGGCATTGACCACAATGATCCATAAAAGGGTGGGTACTAAAAGAGACTGCTGGTAATAGGGAGAAAATTGGGTATTTGGATAAGTAAATTGGTCTTAGTGATAGAAACAGAGGCAGCGGGTTGTCTTATCCATGTAATGGCACATTCTCAGATTGGGTTGGACTATTACCAGTGAAGTGCCCACAGGGTCAGTGCTATGGGGCCATTCGTTTAATATTTTTATTACAGTATGTTCGGGTATAAGGCGGCACCGGAGTAAAGGCCACCATCAATAAATGCCTGCTAAAAGTCTAGTCTATATAAGGTCGCACTGGAATATAAGGCCACAACCTGATAAGGATTAAGACCAGCGGTGGCAGACCGGGACAGTTCAGGCAGCTGTGTCGTAAGTAAGGTAAAGTACAGTAAGGGCGAACTGGACTATAAGGCGCACCTTGACTTTCCTGAGAAAATTAAGGATTTTTTGTGCACCGTATAGTCCGAAAAAATACCGGGAATACCTTGTAGTGGTTTACACGTCAAGTTTCAATATTTGCAGATGATACGAAGCTGTGGAAAGTAATTAAAAGAGGGTCAATCGTTTAGCATTACAGAGAGATTTGTGGAAGCTTGGAGGATGTGGTCAGAGAAATGGTTATGAGGTTTAAAGTAGATAAAGGTAATAAAGTTATGCCACTGGGCCATGGAAGACCAAAAAGATACTTATGTTCTAAACATATCGGGTAAAACTAGAGGTGGTGAAAAAGGTTTGGTGTATTGGTGGATAGTTAACTTCACTTAGTGACCGAGGCAGACGGCTGCTGATATAAAGCAAATAATTATGGGAGTATCCAACGCGGAATAGATTTCAGGAAAATACATAGTTTTGCCCTTCACTGGTTCAGACCACACATGGTGGAATCTTGTGTACAGTTTGGGGCACCAAGTTGTATAAAAGACATAGTTAGAAATGGAACGGTGCGAAGAGAGCAAACAAAGAGATTAGGGGAATGGGAACTAGAAACATGACAGATACAAAATTGGGATCAGTCAGTTTTTAGAAAAAGAATGACTGAGGGGAGGACCTCATACAACCTCAGGTGGGATTATAATTAGGGACTAACAGGGTGTACGAGCAGTACTGGGCCGTCCTTGTCAGGCGGAGCAATATTGCGGGGTCTGGGATATACCGATGTTAGGGCTTAATAGGTCCTGTAACCTCCGACTAGTACCACTCATTGACCAGGAGGAGGCGCATCGAAGACCGGTTGTAATCCACCCTATATTCCTTACTGTACGCACTAATGGTGGTCTGTGGTGTTGAGATGATGCCCGGGTCATATGCTATACAGGAATGAGGGCTTACTGGGGATCGTTCAGACGAGAACTTATCTGAAGGTCGGAATGAGCTCCCCGTTTGATGTGTTTTGCCGAACTAGATGGTTGCTGGAACTATTGTGGTTCACTGTGAACTTATTATCAGTAATGATTTAAAGTTACGCTTTACTATGGTACTAGTACATTTATGCTGGATTTCTTACCCGATTTTTGGATGTATTTTCTTGCTTGACAAGTGAGAGCCAATCTAGGCAACCTTTTTATGTATTGTTTGGATTTTAGAGAAACTATTACAAATACACTGAATGGGCCCAGGACAAGAATCTTTTTATACCTAGGCTTGGACCAGGGGGGAATCCTCTACGCTGAGGAGAGGGGGGTTCTACCATCAACATAGACAACGGTTCCTTACGGAAGAGCAGTGAGGAAATGGAACTCTCTGCCACAGGAGGGTTGTATGGCGGATATCTATGTAGTATTCAGAGAGGGCCTGGATGCCTTTCTGGAAAGAAAAAATATCACGGGTTATTATGGGGATAACACATTTATTTAATTCTTAAAGGTTGGACATGATGGACTTGCATCTTTTTCCGGCCTTATCTGTCCTATGATATAATCTTCCTCTGGCTATGCCCTCTCTCTGCCTCTCTGTGAGTCATCAGCCTGTCTCTATATAACTTTAACGAGCAAATCCTCTTCATTATGAGAAATGGCCCCAAACAGGAGGCCCTTATAGAGGACTGGATGAGCGAAGTCACGTGTATTTATTTATTGAAGGATGTGGATTTTGGTACACATTTCTGTTTGAAACATCCCAACGATATCAACCAACAGATTGAGACATCTAGGAAGAACCCTCCTTCGGTCATTTCATAGGTCAATCTGATGTTGAAATGTTTTCATTCAGAACAAACAAAAATTTCTTGCTATCCTACAGTCCATGCCAAAAAACACAAATCATCAATATTAATGATAAAAGTACTGCACATGAGAGGTCCAGGCCAAAGCACCCACCATTCACAAAAGATCTCCCGTTCAGTAGCCAAGGAATACATTTGCGTATGAGGCGTGCACAGGCCCCCCCTTGGCAAGTGTCTGTTTTTTTTCAATAAATTTAATTGTTACTTACAAAAAATGTGTCAACATAAATTCTAACCATTCCATGATTAATCAATCAAAGGCGCTCTGGTGGCCCATCGCCAGAAGGAAGCTGACCACCTTAAGTCCATCATTGTGTCTATGCTAGGGGTATAAGATTCTATGTCGCAGACAATAGAACTTGTTTCATACCGCAGCTACTTCATCAATCCTTTTCCGTCGTGGCATGACTCAGGTTGTCTTTCACATAGCGTGGAGGCATTAACAAAAGATTTAAGTAAATTGTATACCAGTCACAGAGTTCCTTGATCCCTGATACAATGGGGCACCATGGGCTCTGTTGGGTGCTTTTTTATTATGTTTGCCATCAGAAAATCCACGGATGACTCGAAATAAGAAACAACAGTTGTTTGGCAGATACATCGTCTACAAAGCTTTGACTGATTCTACCTTTAACGAAAAAATGAGAGATCTTAGGACTAGTGCCGTTAAGGATTTGTATGCAGATTGCCTCCGGCTTAGTCCTCTTTGTAACCTAGTGGTTGTTGTTCCAAAGACTCTGGACAACCTTTATACCGTGATCTGATTTAGACTCCAAAAAGCTTATTCATTAGTAGGTAGAAACTAGCAATGCATTTAAATAAATGGAAGTGGTAATATTTAGAACATCATGGAATCTAGGATTAGCATTAATGTGAGCCCTAAAAATAGTAAAGCGTATCGACAGTTACGAGAGCTTACCAAAGCAGTACACATATGAACCCAGAGGGATACGGAATATAAAGCTTTCTATTCTAAGCAAGCAAGTGAAACATCTCTGCATGGGGAAAATAAGTTCAGTTCGACTTGCCAACCCCATTTTTCCCATAAAGATGTCATCTTATGGCAGAAATTAATTCGAGCTGAAGAAAAGTAGGTCACTGTATTTGCACTATATATGTTTACTAATGGAGGGTAGCTAGTTATTTGCATTAAAGATTTTTGGTAACTAAATTTATGCCAATAACAGTATGTAACTGTGTTTGCATCTGTTATTCCACGGTTCTCATTTTCCAAAGAACCCTAAATGGAAGATCCTAAAAGGGAAATCCTGCCAGTTCAGAGTTCATTTTGGTCAAAGACTTCTCTTCAAGCTCATTTCCATCATGGAATATGGTTAAAGGGTAACCAGAAATCAAAGATTAAGCTTTTGTTTTCTCATTTTGTAACCTTGGTCACATATGTGACATAAAAATCAACCGTTTTATGAGAAAATAAAGATTTGATACAACTTTGTTTGTGGTACAATTGTTAAGTGAGCATTCGATTCAGATTAAATCAAAAATCAAAAGACGATGTGGGCACTGTCTCGCATTGGAGGGAACCGGCAAGGTTTAATCCACGAGGCGAAAGGGTCTTTTTTATATGAGAACTGTCATATGTAGGAATAGCCTTCCTCAGGGTGGGTCACAGGCAGGGAAAGCGGAGAGCTTCAAGAAGGTTCAGATGGCCTTTTTACACCTAAATAACATATGTTATGTAATAGGTTGTTCCCCCAAATCCCTTCCTCATACAATCCTAACCTTCCTCGGTTGAACTTGATGGACAAGTGTTTTATTAAACCGTATATATAAACTAGAAATATATGAAATTAGTAGTTTACAGTACATACATGGTCGTATGGCCCATCATCTAAACTCATCACAGTACAAAGAAAGCTGTGGTGTTTATTTTTGAAAATCATTTGAAAACAAGGAAGGAGGACAAGTGGGTGGGCCACAATATGGGGGGGGGGGGGCGGCCAGGGCCAGTATAAGAGGGGGCCACACAATATGGGGTTTATAAGAGGAACCCGCCATATGGATGGTAGGGTGCGGGCACATATGTGAGGGAGAGAGTGGGACCACAATGGGGAGAATGAGAGGGCTACAAATTGGAGGTCTTATTATGGGACGGGGGCCCACATATAGGGGGTAGAGAGGGGGACCAACATTAGGTAGGTGTCTGCGGGAGGCCACAATATGAGGGGGAGGTGAAAGAAGCGCACAATATGAGGAGGGAGGTCACCAATTAGAGGAAGAAGATGAGAGAAGCCACAATATGAGGGGGGGGTGAGGAGGTCCCAATATGAGGGAGGAGATAAGAGGCCACAAATATGAAGGAGAGATAGAGGAGGCCACCAATATGAGGGGGGGGAGCGGAAGAAGCACATTATGAGGGGATGATAAGAGGAGGCCACAATATGAGGGGAACCTGAGGGCCCAATAGAGCGTCAGAGACTGGTTGCTTTCAATAGTCTACCTAATGTTTGGACTGCATTCATGTTCACAAGATTGAATTACATGCGCATTGGGGAATTTCCACCCTGAAGTCTGAAGCAGTACGTTAATGGAGGAGATTATCAGAGTTGCACCAAAAATGCATCATTTAAAACACAATTCAAATCTCATCTTGTGCAATGGTCTACAAGCTGCGTTACATTATGTGTTGCACTACGTTGTAAACTACATTGCAAAAAATTTCAAATACATTGTTTTCATTTACTAGCACTAACTCTTCAGGAAAGCCTTTTAGGGACTTATGACCAAGTTTGATTTTGAAATTTTTTTCCATAACACATGTACTAAGTTTAGTTAAAAAAATTGGATGATATCTTTTGTGTTTTAGTTATGAAAAACCAGGAAGTAGGCAAAAATGTTCTAATATTCTTATTTTCAAAAGGTTCTACTCATTTGTGATTTCCAGGCAGATAGTATTTAGCACGGTGGAAAAACAACTTCATAGCCACATATCCTAATAGTTCGTCCGTTTATATTGGCAATGCTAGTTATGCATCATCTCTTTATTACGCATGTTGTATAGAGGAGGTTGTAGAATTCTTTGGGCAATGTTTTACTTTATGTGAAAAATCACCAAAACTCTATTTGTAGAGGACGACTTATAGCTACTTTAATTGACTTTGAGAGGTGTAAGTTTTAGACAGTAAAAACCAATAAATTATACTGATTCTTAGAAAAACTACACCCCTCAAGGATGAAAATCAAAAATTAGCAAGTTTGTAACCTTTAGATGTTTCACA
Organism: Engystomops pustulosus; assembly: GCA_019512145.1. Classification (NCBI taxonomy): domain Eukaryota; kingdom Metazoa; phylum Chordata; class Amphibia; order Anura; family Leptodactylidae; genus Engystomops; species Engystomops pustulosus. The sequence continues at coordinate 147,102,187 of CM033643.1, forward strand.
GGGGTTAAAAAAAATGGAGGGGGAATTTACCATTTTTTAATACCTTAATTTGCACAAACTTCAAAAGTTTTATTATTTAGATTTATTTATTTATGTACAGGATTGATGGATGTGGTGATACCATTATGTAGTGTTTTGGACACTTTAATGTTTGGTGTTGATTTTATATTCCGATAAGGAACTGGGGACTTTAGTGGTCATACAGGTGACTGATCAACTTGGTCATGATTTCTCCCGGCCATGGTTTATTTCTGCGGAAATCACAGCAATGTCTTCAGCTTCTGCAGCACAATTCAACACTGCCGCCCCTAAAAAAAAAAAAGATCACTTACAGTATATGGGCGTGTTTCCTAAGATATTACCTCACAACGACTGCTGGAACACACGATTCCCAAATAAAAAAATCCTTTATTTATAACAAGCCGATACATAATCCAAAATTAAATTATATACAAGCACTCATATAGGCCACCCCGTCTAATTTAAAATCGAGCCATAATACCAGATCCCCATTGACCGTATAAACCAGTACACACCGACCCCCAGTAACACAGCATCACACCAGGATTACTGCCTGCCTCCCAAGGTACAAAGCCTGTCCTCCAGAAATTACACAGCACTGCCCCCCCCTGTACACAAAGCCTTACCTAGTACACACAGCCTGCCACCCCAGCTACACGGCATGACCCCCCAGAGTTATACATAGCCTGGCGCCCACCAGTAGTTAACTGCAGCTGACACATCAGTATACACAAGTCTGCCCCCCCCCCCCACAACAGACTCTCATCTCATATATTCAGGCTCTCCCCCAGGGGCGTAACTGAGGGGGTGCAGAAAGTGCTGGTCGACAACCGGCCCAAGAGGCTAGGGGTTCCCAAGGTGTCACTTTCCCATATGAGGAGACTCGTAATGTATAAACCATTAGATTTAGTCGGGGCCTATGAGACAAAGACTTACACTGGGGACAGTCAACTTTCAATGATGTTATGCTATCCCCAAGTAATTCAGTAAATGCAGCCACTGACCACCTCCGGATACACAGCGTCTCCCCCTCAGTAAACCAGTCGCTCTACCTGTATACACAGCCTCTGCCCACTGGATACAAAGACTACTTTCCCCTGTATACAGAGGACCCCTCCCGTATAAACAGCAGTCCTGCCTAGTATACACAGTCTTACCGCTCAGTATAGAGCCTGCTCCTTCTTGTATACAAAGCCTGCTCCACCACCCCAAGTTTTACCGATGAAACCCATTTAAAAAAAATGAAAAAATTGCACTAACTCCAGCCCGGCGCTACCCCACAGATCCCTCAGACTCTTCTCCATGGAAGCAGCATTGTGTGTAGACCAAGGCCAATGTGCATGATGACGTATCCACGCACACCGGCCTATGCGTGCAGAGCAGTGCAACACAGACGCACTTGTGCTGCTACCTCTGCCTATCAATATGGTGGTGCCTTTAAAGCGGCAATGTAATTATTTTTCAGGTAGTACAGATTGCTACAAGGGTCCGCAATCTGCCTGAGGGACTTCACCCCGCCTCATGGCAGTGTGGCCCGTATATACAGTCCCCATAAAAATAACGAAATAATAAAATTGTACTACCTTCTGAACTCCCCCAGTGCGCCGCGATGACAAAGTCGGCGCCAGAGTGTCGCAAGTGTAGGACCTCACTGCACCGCCTAATCCAGGGACTCCTTTGCATTCTGTGATCTATGGCAAAGCAAGGAGCATACTGCCTTCTTGCGCTGCCATAGACAAGGCAACCGGCCTGCAAACCCGGTCTTTGAGCTGGATGCTGTTTTAACGCACATTCAGGAAAAGTCAGGGAGTGACCCAAAACCAGACTCCCAAATATATAGGGCAATTTGGGGGCCTTCGATGCAAATAACCCACATTTGGGGCAACGTAAGCGTCAAAGTTGCGGGGTCAAGGGGATTGTCAGAGCCTACCATCATTAAGTATTAGTAAGATATTTTAACAATTAATTTTTTGTTTAGAATCTTAAAGATGACATGTAGTTTATTTTCACTACAATTTAGTATAATTATATCTGAAAGAGTTTGTTACATCCCTAATACAATTTCAGGGAAAGTTATGGAACAAGTGTGGGAGGAGGTTCAAAGTGGAAGATTAAATTTGAAAATCTTTATTCAGCTTTCCCTAAATAAAGTTCATTATATCCTTAGCAAATAACTGGCAAGGGCTCCTGAGGTGGCTAGTAATCTAGGGCAAAGGCTACTCCCCACCCAGTAGCACTTGAAAATCATGAATGTTTGTTGCCTTGTTCTTCAGGTGACGCCATTTGCAGTAGAGAAGCTCCCTCTGTGAATGTGCAGAGCTCCCGCTGCATCGAAGAACAGAAGACAACAATGGTAGCGGTCTGCAAGGGGCTTTGGTGGGGAGTAAACTCTGTTATGGAAAATACCGGGTTACTGCATGCCCCAGTAAGCCCCATGCAGTTAGTTTGCGATCAATATAATTTACTGTTATTTCAGGGATAACCAAAAAAAGAATTAGATCTAAAGAGGTTAAGGATTGTGCACGGGGAAGTGGTAATTTAACCGTGGTGAACTTTACTCCAGAAAGTAGATTCTAGATGGTATAGATTCCTTCATATTCAACCAAGCAGTTAAGATTACATTTCTACAAAATGATGTGGGTTTAAGCCAACTAAATTTATACTTAGTTAGTTATGTATCTTTTATTATGATTTTCACTTCTGCACACCCAGAGGTGAGGTCACTGAGAGAGGATGTCATATGCTATGTGAACCATCCACCTCGCGTGTGATACCTTTTGTACGTGGATGTGTGTGGGGGGGGAATGTTATAAAAAACTATAACTGTCACAGGAAATGGTTTACAATGATGCAGCCCATCTTCACTAGACGGAGTATCCTATTTTCTATCTCCCATCACTAAACTTGGGCGGTGCTTACTTCAGATAGGGGGTTATTTGACCAGATCTGACAGGTTCACAAAACATTAGGCCTACGACCTTTGAGCCCTAAGAATTTGAGTGTGGAATAAATTCCCCTTGACCTTAATCTGTTCACGGGGCCTTATAATACAGGCTATGTCCAAGTGTTTAGGAATCTGTAATCTCATGTCGTATTCTCCTTAACTTTATGTCTTTGTTGCACGTTGGGAGGAACTACGCTTAACAAGGCATATAAGTTCTATGCTGTCCTAAAGTTTAGTTAGGATTTGCAAAAAGTAGGATTATACTGGAAAGATGGAACTTAAAAATAAAAGAGGGTTATTATTTTTGTAATGTAACACAGGTGTAATCACGTTGAGTCACATTGTACATATAAGGAAGGTAGAGAAATTCAACTTTTATACCGTGCAGCCTCTTGTCTTCGAAACATCGGACACAAAACATCACTGTGAGATTCAATTCTGTAAGTTGTTCTTCTAACGATACCTATGGAGACTTTTGCAGTATAACGGCCCACCTCTGCAGATTCAAAGAGCTGGAAAGAGGAAAACATTGCTATTGGCTACCGTGTAAGACAGCCCCCTATTCAAAACAGGAAGTAAGAGTCTCATTACGGAGAGTTTGCCACCTTCAGGACATGTGGGATTAAAGACCCATAGATGCTCCACAAGGGCATTCGGGAATCTAGACCTAGTTCATAGCTACATTCAGCAAAACCCATTTCCTACACTGTATATTGAGGAGACCCACAGGATCTAGGGCATCGTGCCCGACCCGAATCCAAGTTGGACAATGCACCGCGGGGGATGATCGCCGATGAACCTGCTAAGTAAATTTGCCATGTATTCTATTTCACCACCCTGGAAAACAAATTTGCATATTTCGTGAATTCCCTAGTGGAGCCGTTATGGCTTCCGGTTTCCACACCCACCTTTTAAGGTGGCCTATTGCAAACTCTCCGAAAGGAGAACCTTATTGCAGATCCTAGTCCATAGCTCTAACTCAGCCAAAACCCATTCCCTACACTGTACTGAGGAGACCCACCAGAGTCAAAAAGTGCTGCTAGCGAGTTGGGAATGGTTCCTTCTGCATAGATATACTGGTTTGGGCTTAATTCCACATCCACGTCAATTAAAACTTCTGTAGGTCATGCTTGGTATATAAGGGGGCTGCCTTTCAAGTCGTAGACGAAGGGAGCATGTTTCATTCACCTTTTCAAAACAAGCATATTTTTCAGAAACCTAATACGTGAGCAGGCCAAAACCTGTATAATTTTTGCCAAAAGTAATGTATCCAAATGTCGACAGAGCTTTTGATGTGTTCAGCATAGGGCTGTTAGCTAAGGGAGAGGTTTTAGAGACTGGATCGAGCAAAGTAAGATGACACCTTATGTAGACTTTGCCATTAAAGGAATTCTTCCATGTGTGGAGGACTTCACCAATATATGATTTACGTATCTTTGTAACCATGAGCACCAGAGTGTATCACTCGGAGAACCTTGAGCACGTAACATTCTGCCTGCGTTGTTCTGCGGGACACAGCAAACTAACCTTAAACTACACTCACCTCGTGTCTAACTACACCTGTCCAACGCTCTGTAACACTTATTTACAATCAGCCATCCCATGGCGCGGCAACGGCATGTAGACATGGTCAAGGACAATCTCCGCAGTTCAAACCGAGCATCAGTCTGGGGAAGAAAGGTGATTTGAGTGCCTTTGAACGTGGCGCAGGTGTTGGTGCCAGAAGGGCTGGTATGAGTATTTCAGAAACTGATGATCTACTGAGGATTTTACGCACAACCATCTCTAGGTTACAGAGAATGTCCACGAAAAAGAAAAAAATCAGTGAGATCAGTTTCTGTGCGAAATGCCCTTGTGGATGCCATGAGGTAGAGGGCGAATGGGACACAGTGGTTCTAGTGATAGAAGGCAAACGTGACTCAAATCGCTACATTCCACCGTTACAACCAGGTGGCAGAAGAGCATCTATATGCCACAGTACGTCGAACTTGAGGGCAGATGGGCTTACAGCAGCAGAAGACCACACAGTGCCACTCCTTTGAGCTAAGAACAGGAAACTGAGGACAATTTGCACCCCCCCAAGCTCATAAAAAAGGGATAGTAGAAGATTGAAAAATGGTGCCTGGTTGGATGAGTCTCGATTTTCTGCTGCGACATTCGGATGGTCGGGTCAGAATTTGGTATAGGTCAACAAAATGAAAGCAGGATCAATCCTGCCGTTTTCTTGTATCAACAGTTCAGGCTGGTTGTGCTGGTGTTATGATGTCGGGGAATATTTTCTTGGCACTCTTGGGCACCTTGGTCCAAGTCGAGCAGCGTTGCAACGCCCAGCCTACTGAGTATTGTTGCTGACCATGTCCATCCTTATGGGGACCACACTGTACCCAAATTGATGGCTACTTTCAGCCAGGATCAGCGCCACTGTCATTAAAGCATGCGAATATCTTCAGAATGGTTTCTGAACATGACAATGAGTTCATGTTACCTCAAATGGCCTCCATGTCACCAGATCTCAATCCATAGAGCATCTCTTGGGTATGGTGGAGACGGAGATTCGCCCATTCATGTATGTGCAAGCCGACAAATCTGCAGCAACGTGTGATGCCATCATTGTGATCGGACCAAATCTCTGAGGAATGCTTCCAGCACCTTGTGAATCTATGGCCATGAAGACTTATGGCAGTTCTGGAAGGCACAAAAGGGGGTCCAACCGTTATGCATGGGTAACTAATAAAGTGGCTGGTTTGAGTGTATATTTCTTACAAAATGTAAAAGAGAAGATGATACAATCAGGCGACTGCTATGCCATTGTCCATTTATATTAAGGGTATAAGTATGTTCTCCCCTCTGTGGAGAAATTTGATATAGGTACCCGAACAGATTTTTAAAATTTCCGCCAGCTCGTTGTCCCCCTTCCCATCACTACTTAGGCACTAAATCCACCATTGGGGCCCGGGGGACAAGATTCATTGTACCATGATATCCTGAAGACAACATCTTCGCGTGGAGGTGAATGAAGACATGAAAGAGTATATTATCAAGACTATTGCAAAATTGCTTCATTACTATCACATTTATTAAAGGTATTCTGGGAATAACTTCAGGGATCCAGCGAAGATTATGAAATGTTGTTTCACAAATTATAAGAGATATAAAATAACTTTAATCCATTTGATTAAAAGGTCTCTGAACAGGGGGGAAAAAGAAAGCGCCATTGGACGGTTTTGAAAACTAATCCTTAGATCAATTGGCATGACCCACATCGTGGAAGCAGAAAGCATTTTAACAGGTGAGGAAGACACCTACGGGGGAGGAGATAATGAAATATTAAGAAGAATGAAATAAACAATAGAGAGGGAAAAACTGCAGTAATGAATAAAAAACTCATAGAATGATGCATGAGGAGAAAGGGGAAAACTAATAAAATCGGAGGCAATTGATGGCATGGAGAAAAGAGATATAATTTAGGGACCTGGAGGAAAAACCTAATAGAAATTAAAACTGATCTCAGATTCAGGCCATGAGGAGGCGGCTGGTATTAAGCGTGAGGATAAGAAGGCTTCCATGGCCAATTCTCCTCCGCGTTTAGGTGCATGATAGTGCTGATATATATGAGAAAAAAGCGTTCATGAGCAATTTGATAATGCTGGCTACATTAGGACATGTTTTGAAAGGAGGTTTGATTGGCCATTTCATTAACCTGCTCTCTAGACGTTTTAACTTTCTGACTGTACAGCGACATACTGTAAGGTGACAGTGAGGTCAAGATCAATAGATTACCACATGATGGCTGTCACAGTTGAATATTTATTGAGTTGATTTGATTATCATAGGATTGGGTTTGGTCTGACAAGTGGCAGTTTTGGCATAAATTACATCCTGTGTTGACCACATTTGAAATTGCCTTTTAATGTAACCAGGGACCTGTATTGATGTTACGGAAAGGAGTACATTATTGCTGGCCATTAAAATGTGGACATTAGCTTAATTTAGCAACAAATTGTAACTCCGTTAGATAAATTGTTTACAGTGAATCTGGCTACAGTAACGAGGTTGTGTTGTTATAATATTTTTTAACCATGGGGAACCTGTGAAACGAAAAACTCAGTGCAGGGTTTTGCAGACACAATGGGAGATTTATCAAGCGTCTGAAAGTCAGAATATTTCTAGTGGACCATGGCAACCAATCAAGCTCCCGTAAAATATTAATGACGCAGTGATGTCCATAAAATCAATTGTTTAGTATATTGATTCAAGCTATTTATTATTAATGCTATTGGATGAAGGGATATATAGATATTTCTGCGGACCATACAAGGATGCAAATCATCTATATATCTGCCATACAATTTTTATAGAATCAAACAAAGGGATTAGAATTTGAAAAAAATTTAACTTCCTCCCACCATGCCATATTGCAGTGGAAAACGACTCGTACTCACTGACTCCTATACTCCGTAGCGATTCAATCCTCTATCGGCATCTGAATCTTAGGTGAGCTGAAAAAAATGTTTTTCTTTCTATTTGTGTATTCTAGGAAATATAAAATTTTGATTACAAAAACCCATAAAAGCATAAACTAAATGAATACGACAAAACTCAATGTCATTAATTACAATGAACTGAAATAGTTTCATTCTCCTATATGATCACAGAATTTTATGGGCTTTCTAAAGTAGGTAGCGTATCTCCAAGTGGCTGCCACAGAATACTAAACTCACATGCGCCCTCGTTTCAGTAGCAGCTGCTCACTCTCAGCATCTTCTCCCTGAGATGATCTAAAGACAGTCCTGCTCTGTTACCCTAGTAATGAGGGGTGTAACTGCTATCACTGCACATTACCTTGCCCCACTAAGATGGGCTTACTACAACATGGCCATACTGGAATGTGTCAACATACTTGCTGGTGTCAAATGTGCAGCATGTGATACCCCTCCCCCCATGTCAGCATCACCGGCATGTGCTGATATTGCCCTCCATTTACATCATTATTCCAGCCCCCCTCCATGGAAAAACCAGCATTCCCTGCAATCCCACAGTCCCATGTAAAAAAAAATGTTATAATTTATGAAATGCCATCCCTCCTGCTGTCCCTCCATTTTCCAACTTCAGTTCTAGGTAAAATATCCATCTTGTCCCTTGCGGCCCCAATAAATGTCCATTACCACGGTCCATTAACCATGGATATCCAATGAATATACAGTCGGTCCGCCTCTTGCCTAACTTTCCGCTTATGATTTGACTTCTCAGCACAGATATCTGAGGCCTTTTCTGCTACTTAATCACATCCGAGAAGATGACAATTCAATTCCAATTCAAACAACCAAATACAGCAACACAACTGATGATCACATTACCTGCCCAATACAGTGTGCAGGACTGTGATGTGACAGGCCTGATATGGATGAACAACTGTGTCTGAAGCATAAAGAGACAAGACGAGGCAGCTTCAGTGGAGAAATTAAGCTGTTGTTGATGGAATTACAACAACCACCACCACATCATGGTTTTCATCTAAACACAAAAAGAGGGGACAGACAAGCATAAACCAGCTGTGACGAATCTAAAATTTTCTCAGTACCCAGTAACCGCCTGGAAGAGGAAGACACATCCGGATGACATATTGTTCAGAAAGCTTTTGTTCAACACTTTCAGAACAGAAAATGGCCATTGTAACTGGGAAGAAAAGGGTTACAAGCCAAAAATAGGCATTGTTATTCTTGTTTGTTTTTAAGGGGAATATAATAATACATAGGTAAGATCTCTCAGGATCCATGGGTTAGGTGGACCACTGGACACTGCCGAGTAAGCCGACCCTGGGACGGAGAGAGAGTCTAAGTGTTACCCGGTTTTCACCAAGAACCGTCGCAAAGCAGGTTGGACTTTGTCCGCAATGGCGACAAGGCATATTCAGAATTGTCAGGAAAAGTTGTGGTTGGGGACAAGCAGGAGGTTTTCGAGACCGGCAGCACAGGATCATAGTCAGGGAATAGTGATAGGTCAGGGACAGGCATCATGGGATCGGTCAGGAATTGGAATAGAGTTACAACGGACATCAGATTAATCAACAGGGCATGGAACAAAGCTTTCTATAAGGAAAAGAAGCAAAAGATCCGGCAGAGAAAAGCCCAAAGGGGTTCGGGAAGTTATCAGAATTGGCAGCCGGCCAGCGGCAATTATTGGTGGCTGGGCCTTTTAATCTCAGGCAAGAGGGTGCACATGAACTTTAGGAGGCAGGGGCCACGAGCGCCATGCCACCAGAGTTAGAGAGGTATGCCGGCGTGGTAAGTGGCGCCTGGCGGGAGCCAGGGCAGCAGAGAGGGGCACAAGTGAGCCTGCGACGCGAGTGGGTCCAGTCGCAGGAGCACCCGTGACAAAATCATTATATAACTTTAACCGTTAAGCTTTAAGGAATTGTTTGATTTGTGTGGTTTTTATGTTCTGTTTTGTATTGTTCTAAATACATGATTTGGCTTGTTCAAATACACCTAAACTGATTAAAGGTTTTTTTTGAAAAATGATGCACAAAGTTCCTGCTTCTAATATGACGCAAGAAACCAACACTGAATCATGAATTCAGTATCAACCATTACACGCGTTCCATATCACTAGCAATCACCTGAAACTAGAGATAAAACAACACAAGAAGATTAAAAATTTTATTAGATAACCAAAACTGCCACATGATTTTATCAAGGCTTTTCCCTTTCTGTTTTTAAAAATAAATCTGAGAAAAAAAATAGAAAAAAAGTGTTAAGGTCGAAAAACCATGTTAACAGGGTCATTGTCTTCTGTCCCAGGGGGTGGGGGGTAAACACTATGAGATGATTCAAAAAAATACAGCAATAACAGCTATGTGCCTGCAAAAACTCCTCATGGAGATACAAACAGTCACAGGGTTGATCCAGTTAACCCAAGTTGTAAAACTAGAAAATGAGTTTCTGACCGAGCTCCCGATCCCTGCTCCGTGTGTCCTTTATTCAATAGGTCAAACAGGGCAGTTAACATCCTCCAGCACAAAATTCCTGAATTCCCTCCGATAGAACTACGCTATTCAGACCAACACTCCTGCGTTTTTCTTGTGACCTCCTCCGTATTGCAAACCCTATGTTGCGGGTAGATCGCTGGAAGAAATTTCACCCGCAGAAGATAGCGTAGTACAGTGTACACTTCAGGATTATTTAGATTAAAAACATACTCACAAAAGAGCGAGAAAAATGCGCATATAAAACTCCCAATATGGGACGCCAGCTGCAGTTCTCGTTCAAAAAGTGTATTGAGGCATTACACTAGGGTGGATTACAAAACCTCATGGTCGTTTCCATAAAAACTTGAGCCCCGATCGCAGGTCGATAGAGGTGGTAAAACGTGGGATGGACATCTGAAACATCGCTGTGATGAAACGGACCGAATGTGCAGCAGAGTGATTCAGACTTGCGGTGCAACTCTCTCTGAATCTGGTATGCCTCCCTCACTGCTCCAACAGAGTGCAACCAACTTTTTTTTAAACCATAGGTGGTGCGACCAAATTCGGTCAGAACATGCATGAAAATTGGGTGCACGGTTCGATGTGGCACACAACGTCCCTTTCAGTGCAAAATTTTGTCGTGCGGGGAATAAGTTCAGCTGCGATACTTATGTGTCCTGGACACTTTTTAAATGCACGTTGCAAGCAGTTTGCTCTAAAATGAACGCGCAATGTCGACCACAGGGCAAACTGGGCAGAGGCTTTTTAATCATCTGGGGCCTTTGTCTACCATTCTGAGAATTAATTTTCAAAAACAAAAATTAAATGAGGTGAGGTGGAAAGGTTATTTAGCAACTCAATAAAGGAATAATTAGGAATTTCTGCGCATCTTGTACAGTCTGCTAGGTAATAGATGCCTTTTTAATAATATTTCATCTTTCCTTGAAGACAATATACTTAACTGTCTTTTAGCCTACCTTTTCGTTGAGTATAAAAAAAGTAATATGAGTATAACTGTCCGTCAAATGTTCTTAAAATTAAATATGAAAGGAAACAGAAAAGACTAGCTTCGGCTTCAACAAAAATGTCTAACTTTAATATCTCAAGTTGTAAAAGCATTTTGAAATAGGATTTTTACTTTACCCTTTCAGTATACTGCCTTGTTGAGATAATGTAGCATATTTCTCATTTTGAAGAATACGGTTTAGACTATCTTTATTATTACGTAGAAATGTCCATTACACAGCTTGAACACAGACCTTAAGGCATTTTGGGACCCTGTAATTTTGTTATTTCTGTGCCAAGAATATTATGGCAAAAAGGATTTATGCCAGTGTTGATTCCCTTAAGTTATGATAAGGAAAAGGCAAAATCATATTTAATTGACGCGGTAGTTGTTGTTTGCCCCAGTTTTGCTAAGTGGCTAACTAAATTAGAACAGATACTTACTTTAGTGAGAGGCGACGAAAAGGTAATAAAGGAGGGTAGGGTTATGCAGAGAAACCCAATAATTTAGAGTATAAAATGAAGTCTGTATATGGCTGTTTTGTATTTGTATTGAAAATGAAGTCTACTAGCTCCTGTTTGAATCCATTTTCTTCTTCTATATGGTCACATCACTGCCATGTCCACACTACATGACATCATTATAAAAAAGCATCAGCAGAGAGTGAATGCAGACATGGCATTTGCAGAAAGACAAAAATTGAAGTTCCTCTAAAAATTACAACATACTGAAAAAAAGGTAAGAAGGTAAGAAAGGTCTGCAAAGCTTAATGTACCATGTTGCAGCAGCTGTTGTTGTTTGTAAGGAGATGGGAGCTGGTAGCTCAATTTATTAATGGGTTTCTGGAGACTATGGATAAATTGTCCTGCAAGTTTCTTCGCAGTTGACATTACATCTTTTTGTGTAAACAAATGATTGATTTTTTGTTGTCAGTATGACAATAAGAAGCGGCACAACATCAGTTTTATAAACAAAGTAAAAGTGTTAAAATAATGAATGAAGTTAAAAACAAGGAAATAAACACCCATGAAGGTTACAGCATGTCCTAAACATCAGGTAGTCGAGAACCACCTATGTCAAAGAGATGTAAAAAAAAAAACAAGTAAATGCAGCCCTCATTCCCTTAGGAGCAATTCAAGTCACAGAAAAGTCCCTTTGGAGAATGGATTGTCCCAATCACCCCCTCTTGGATGGGGGACATGCCATCCATGTAATAACTGTATGTCTTAATCACCTCATTGATGTAATTCATATGGCAAGCTATTGGGTCTTCCTGTTTTTTGATTTCTCCAATATGGGTACCAGTTCTGAGTCCAAATTGGTTTTACAATGTATCAAGTCCATAGTTGCAAAAACTCTCTATATGGACCACACAGGATTACAGTTTGATAAAGGAAAAATTTCATATCCTACCGGTACATGGCAATGAAAAAAAGGGAACACCTGCCATGACAAGCCGACTACACAGCCACTACATATTTACACTCACCGAGCACCTTATTAGGTACACATGATCCAACTGCTCGGTTAACACTTAATTTCTAACAGGCCAATCACAGGGCGGACCGGAGGCAACGGGCATGTAGGACATGGTCAAGGGGACAATTCCTTGCCAGGTGCAAAAACGAGCATCAGTATGGGGAAGAAAGGTGAGTTGAGTGCCTTGAAACGTGGCATGGTTGTTGGTGCCAGACAGGGATGGTCTGAGTATTTCAAGAAACTGCTGATTCTACTGGAATTTTCATGCACAATCATCTCTAGGTTTACAGGAGAATGGTACGAGAAAAAGAAAAACATCCAGTGGAGCGGGCGTTCTGTGGGCAGAAATGCCTTGTTGATGCAAGAGGTCAGAGGGAATGGGAACATGGTTCGAGCTGATAAAAAGGCAACAGTGAATCAAATCGCCACCCAGTACCCCAAGGTAGGCGAAGAGCATCTTGACATGCACAGTCGTCGAACTTGGGCAGATGGGCTACAGCAGCGAAGACCACACGGGTGCGGGTGCCACTCAGGTTCAGCTAGCAATAGGAAACTGAGGTACAATTGCCACAAGCTCTTGAATTGAACAGCGAAGTAGAATAAAGAAGATGGAAAAAAACGTTTGCATGGTTCTGATAAGGTCTCGATTCTGAGGCGACATCGAAATGGTAGGGTCAGAATTTGGCCCGTAACAACATGAAAGCATGGATCCATCCTGCCGTGTTATCAACGGTTAAGGGGCATCATCTAAGATGGTTTCTTTACATGCAATGAGTTCACTGTACTCAAATGGCCTCCACAGTACCACAGTCTCAATTCAATAGAGCATCTTTCGGAGTGGTGGAATGGGAGATGGCATCAGGGAATGTGCAGCCGACAAATCTTGCGGGCAACTGTGTGATGTCATGTCAATATGAGACCAAAATCTTGAGAATGCTTCAGCACCTTGTTGAATCTATGCCAACGTGAAGAATGAGGCAGTTTGAAGGCAAAAGGGGGTCCAACCGTTACTAGCATGGTTGTTTGTTTGTTGTAACCCTAATAAAGTGGCCGGAGGTATAATTGCCCATGGCCAAAGCTTGTTCAAATCACGGTAATTGAACAGGGGTCGGGTAGTGGCTGTGTACAAGCCTGTCCCTCAGAGTACAGTCCTCTCCAAAATATGATCTGGGGCCCAAAGGCTTGTGGCAGCACGATTCAGGGTCCATACCTAGACATACCTTGTTGATAATGAGTCAAATTCAGCAAAGTCACAACTGAAGGTGTGCTCAACAGAATGGAATATCCCCGAAGAGGCCTTAGGGCCTTTTTCAGAAGAGAGAAGAATCACTTTTTGTAGCCCTAAGCCATTTTCAAGAAATCTTTAATGTAGGTTATCAGCCTTGTCTTTTTAAACTCATTGTCACTGGAGCTGTGTTCTAAGTTCAAATACTTCCCAAAGGAAGAGGATGGAATACTCTCCCAATGAATTATGCCATGAGTAGCCGTTGAGTTTGTTTCCTGAAACGCAGTATGCAATGTCGAAGGGACTCTCTTTCTAATCAGTAGTTAGATCCAGAAAAGAAGCACAGTTATTGGATTTCATATTTGAATTGGAAGAGAAGCTCCATCATGTTTGATTTTAATCCTGTTACCAGATAACAAAATCAGACTTGGACCCATCCAAATGACAAAGAAATCATCATATGTCTTGCACCCACATCTCAATATCTTGAGATTTCCTGATTAGGGTCACAAAGACAATTACCTTTTCCCCACCCAGCCAGGCGCAAGTTGGAATTTTCCCTTCCTCCTAAAATCAACATTTTTAACATGATGTTAATGGAGCCTGAACCTGAAAGAGGCCCTGGGGGTGTTCCCAGAGCACCTTTTTGACTTTTAACTCAAGGGCTATTAGGACGTTTACCCAATACTCCCCAGCACGTCATCTTCACTCTGCCTGAGTAATCTCACTGCAGCAGAGGAAGTTCTCAGCACCAGCGTGCGGGGCAATTTGGATGGTAAATGCATGTTACTATAGCCTGCACCAGTTATTAGCTAAATTCAACGCCAGTAGGCGACTGTAGTATAGAAGTATCTTGTGCACAATTGTCACTGTATATACAAAGATTGTGGAGCAGGGGGCAGGGTTTACCCTGTGATTTTATATTTTTGTAGTCTCTTGCTAACCACATCGGAGGTTATCGTTTTTTTTTTATCTTCTTTGGACTGTTTGAATAATGCTAGGATCGTAGATATAAATGTTATAGTTGTTTTATTGTAGCTGAGGACTAACGTACAATATAAATACCAATATCCAGTGGTTCGTTTGAAACTAGGGGTAGTATGTAAGTAGAGGTTCTTAAATAGGGGACACGCCCTGCCTTGGACTCTGAATTATCCTTTTTTCTGTTGCTACATATAGAGCTTCATAGACAAAATAAATGTACAGACAATTCAACTACTTTAGTACATTTTTGATTCTTCCAGATTTATACTGACTCTTTGTTTTCCTTCATACCTTAATTTTGCCCTTCTTTCATGATCTTAAATTGACAGACGTGCCAGGCCACATCTGTCAACATGTGGTTATTGTAACACACAGTCATACACATGTTGCAGGAAGACTTACGGAAAATATGGGTTAGTTGCCCACCCATGCCCAATGTACAGTGCTATGAGGACACAATTACTCAGTTACATTTGGTTATTAGCTAGAGCATGATGTGATTTCAGTGGATTTTTTTTAGTACAAGGATACTTATTGAATATTAAAATGGATGGTACAAAACTATTACTAGGCTAATGCATCTCTATATGTGTACTAAGTGACTCTCTATGATATGGAGATTTGAATGGGCCACCCTGATTAGATTTCCTCTATTAATTGTATCACCTTTACAATGAAGAAGCAAAGTAGTCACCTGGCTCCTTTTGGAATGAATGGATATGGACATGGGACCCCAACTCTATACCTTCAGAGGCACCTGTCCAGCTTTGGTTAATCACAGGATGCCTCAGGCGGGATAGGTGCTGTGGTGCTAAGGGTAGAGGCTTTCTCATTGACTGACGTAAATCAAACCGCTTGTCACTTTTTCGCGGGAACACTGACCCGGATCTGAACTAGCAGGGCGTTGCAGTTCGGGTCTGCTCATTCAAATATTTGGTTCAAACTGCTCAAAGTTTATTTTTACTCTGGAAAATTGTAGTGCAAACTATGAATTAAAGGTACATATTTTTAATACAAAATGCTA
Source organism: Engystomops pustulosus (assembly GCA_019512145.1). NCBI lineage: Eukaryota > Metazoa > Chordata > Amphibia > Anura > Leptodactylidae > Engystomops > Engystomops pustulosus. Next base: position 147,117,837 of record CM033643.1, read on the forward strand.
ATATAGTTGTATTGGGCATAATGTTTCATCAACATGAGGAGGAGAAAAAGAACTGGACGCACGTCCACACATGATACAATGATCTACTGCCGCTAGGCTACATTATATAACGAAATCGAGGGGTTCTTAGTTACATTTTGATCATAAATTGATAATCCCACCAAACCACTTCCAGGTTGGGTGACCTCTTTTTTGGTGGCCCTCACGCAGGAGTTGGTGCTGTATTACAGGTCTCACATAGTCGCAGAATACTTCCTCCAAACTCAGCCTAAGCTAATAAACAATTCCTAAACCAATGTATCACATGTTATGTTCAAAAGTGCCTAAAAAGTTATTAATTCTCTAATTTGTATCTTTCATACAAACCCATTAGTTTTTTTACCTTTTTTTTTTTTAATCATTGGCAACAATACCATCCTAAAACTTTAAAGGGACCCTACCACCATGATTCTACCAATAAAGGTAGAACGGGTGGTAGGTGCATGGATGGGACATGAGGATAGCCATTTTTAGAGCTAAACCTCACATCCCCACTATCTTTTTAAAATCTTTATTGCCCTAATATGTAAATGTTCTAAAGCGGCTACTGGGGCGTGGAGTAGCTGGACATGATGCTACACGTTGCGGCTACTCCACGCCCCAGTAGCCTCTTTTCTCCTCCTACCATGACATCTTCAGCCCGCGCAGCTACAAGCATCTGAGAAGCTGGAGTTATGCGCATGCACAGTAACTCCGGCTTTGAAGCAGTGGCCACACAGCCACAGGACGGCCTTCTCGGACGTAGCTGGGCGCCGAAGATGTCAGGGTGGGAGGAGAAAAGAGGCTACTGGGGTGTGGAGTGGCCGCGACGTCCGGCTACTCCACGCCCCAGTATTCGCTTTAGAAAATTTACATATTAGGGTATTAAAGAAAAGATAGCCGGGTCGTGAAGATTAGCTCTAAAAAGGGCTATCCTCACATCCTTTACATCCGTTCTACCTTTATAGGTAGAATCGTGGTGGTAGGTTCCCTTTAAATTATGGGCTAGGTCACTTATCATCTAGAACTCCCACCTTTAAAAACACTTGGAACCCCATAGGCTTAATAGCTGTCCCAGTTTTAACAACCATAACTACCAGTGCAAAGTGTCACATATAGTACAATAGTTTCAGTTCAACATCTGCAAAGAGTTTGTATGTTCTCTCCGTGTTTGCGTGGGTTTCCTCCGGGTCCTCCGGTTACCTCCCACACTCCAAAACATACTGGTAGGTTACGTAGATTGTGAGCCCCATGGGGACAGGGATCAATTTGGCAAGCTCTGTGCAGTGCTATGTAATCTGTAGGCGCTATATAAATAAAGAATTATTATTATAGGTAATGTCAGAACACTGATCTATAATTAAAGTGCAACATGCTATACTGTATATTACTTATTACTACTATATACTATATATAAAAATATAAATATGACATTAAATAACATTCGTTCATATATACAATATATAAACACTAATAATTGTACAAAAATATATTAATTTTCATAGAAAATACACCACATGCAAAAAAATAGTATTAATTATAAACATCATATATAAAAAAAAACATTACTATACCCTAAACACACAAATATAAATACACACATAACTAGGAGATTAGGAGCAAAAATTTATTTTCAGTTTACATCATCAAGGCCATACACTATAGTGCACCAGGCTTTAAAGAGGGACCGTCACCCAATTTATCGGCACTAGGAGCAGTTAATAAAGGAATAGTAGTCAGCTCCTAGTGCTGACCAAACGCCGCGTGTAGAGTGACTGCCCCAGTCACAGGCAAGCGCCGCTCTATCAAACACCTGGCGTGGTTCTGGTGCTATAGTGGTAATCATCGAACCGCTTGGCACAGAGCTGTCCGATGTATCGCATAGGGGCGGTCCGAGGACGCTCTGCTCTACCAGGAACGGCCCTACCGCTGCTAGCTCCATAGGCCGACAGTCACTGGCCACTAGAACGTCCCAAAACTCCGCCCCCTTCATGGAATTACGTCCGACCTTTGCGAGCTGTCCGACAATTACACTATACCCCGCCACAGTGTTAGATAGCGTTACCGTTTGTTCAGGTACTAGGAGCTGCTTACTTTAGTATGCAGCTCCTAGTGCCGATAAATGGGGTGACAGGTCCTCTTTAAATTAAACCATATATAGATGCCAAGTATTTGACAAAGTTTTAAGCACAAATATCTTATACAGGATCTTTTTCTTCTCCAAGATGTTTTGTATGTAAGATACATACACAACAGCTCCACCCTATTTCAAGGCACCCTTATCCAATCCACCAGGAGCCCACAAGTAGCCAGCAGAGTTAAGTAACTAGACTGAAATAAAACTGAACAAGAAGAAAAATAATAATAATAAATATCAGAATGGTAGAAAGTTTAACTTCTCATTTTAGCCAGAAAGAGATAGTTTCCCCAAGGTTATAATCCATTTGATTTCACGTTGCCGCAATATTTTCGCAACATCTCCCCCTCTGATACCACAATGTATTCTGTCAATTACTCTTACTAAAAAGGAGAGGATTGCATCTATGATTAATTTTAAAATGTTAAGGCATGGTTTTCAACATGTCCCGAGACATGCCCTGATTTTTAACTCTTATAGTGAGTACTACGATATATATCTAGCCACACCAACATGTCATGTAGTAAATCACGTCATGTGGTGTGGCATAAGATATATTCCAAGATCTTGAACAGTTTATTCCAGTAGGTCATTGATTGGGGGTCATTTACTAAGGGCCCGATTCCCGTTTTCCCGACGTGTTACCCAAATATTTCCGATTTGCGCCGATTTTCCCTGTATTGCCCCGGGATTTCGTCGCACGCGATCGTATTTTGCCGCATCGGCGCTGGCATGCACGCGACGGAAATCGGGGGGCGTGGCCGAGCGAAAACCCGTCGGATTCGGAAAAACCGGAACAAAAAAAGTGTCGCTTGGGACGTGCTTACCTTCACTTGGTCCGGCTCGGTGAATTCCAGTGCGCAACGATGCTTTTCAGCGCAGCAGCGCCACCTGGTGGACGGCGGAGGAACTACCTTAGTGAATCCCGGCCGGACCCGAATCCACCGCAGAGAACGCGCCGCTGAATCGCGAACGGACCGGGTAAGTAAATCTGCCCCATTGTGTCATATTTGCACAAGCAAATAGGGCCACTGGACCCAAAAATATTATGTATTGGGGGAACATAATGACTGTGAACCAAAAAATCTTTATGATTTCTACTCCTACGTGAAGTCATCAAAGGTCTAGCCAAAATTTAAATAAAGGGGTTACCTCACGTTTTTTGTAATGTGTGTGTAAGTGTGGGGGGCAGGATATTAGGTAATTTACCAATATACATCTATTAAAACTTCTACACTGCTTTCTTGATATGTGAAGTGAAGCCTCCTGTCTTTTACCTCATCAGCCAGACATTCCTGTTCATAAAATGGCAGCAGACAGGAGGAATCAAAACAGCAGTGCAAAACTATTAGTAGATATGTATAGGTAAATTACCTAACAGCCTGCCACCCACACTTACAGACACATTGCAAAAACATGAGGTAAAGTGACCAACCCCTTTAACAAAATGCTTCTGTTTTTAGTATACCCCAATGTCTAGGTAATATTTCATATTGTCATCTCTTCCCACTGACTATTTTCAAATCTGACTAAAATAAATTTGATTACATTTTTTACTTTCCCTGATCCTTCCAAGGGAGTCACATTTTCTATATTTTGCCTGCATATAGACTTTCACAATCTTACTGGAAGGGGATGGTGAGGAACCAGCGGTGGGAAGGGTACTTAAAAAATGAGAGAATTGGGCTGACTTTGCTGTCGGCTAAAGCTCTACAGTAGGGATGGGCCGCACCTCAATGGGGAGGGTGTAGCTGTTTGTGGGGGAAAATCGACAGTAGGTTGGAGGAGTGTTTAAACATGAGACTGGGGGGGAGGCAACTATACTTGTGCGGGCAAATAGACAGTGTAGAAGGGAGCTGGGAAGAGTCATAGTCCATGGGGGGCGGAAGGGGGGCTGGAATAAGATTGGGGAATAAGAACAAAAGGAATGGGGATAGGGAAACCATATAAAGTGCATGTACACAAATGCCAGAAGCATCAAAACAAAATGGAGGAACTGGAACTCTTAATGGTGGAGGCCGCGAATATGATATAGTGGGTATCAGCGAGACATTCCAAAGTAGGAAAACCGATTCCAGTCATGATTAAGAGCACTGGTTTGTGCTGAAACGTAGTTGAGATTGTACCATGTCACCTGTATTTACTTATGGATGCCATACGACACATAAAAGGCGGTTTTATTCTGCGAATAGCTGGATCCTGGAATCATTTTTCCTATTTCGAATTTTCTTGCCCTGCAGCGGGGTGATCCGTGCAGCGGATAAAATTACCGCAGATCAAGGTGAGTGTGGAGGAACTCCTTTATCCACATCAGCGAGACATGGCTGGACAGTAACTATGACTGGGCTGTTGCTATAGATGGTTTAGCCTTTTAGAAATGATCGTATAAATAATAAAGGGGGAGGTTTTTTTACGTGTGAAATCTTGCCTCAAGCAAGTCCTGCTTAGATGACAACGGTGACGCAAATGAAAATGTGGGGAGTCCTATGGGTGGAGATATAAGAGAGGGAAAAGAATAATAAATATTACTAGGGTTTGTTATAAGGCTGCCAAATTAATGGAGGCAGCAGAGGAAATGCTGATAAGTGAAATGGATGCGGCTTCAAGCATGGTGAAGTACTTATCATGGGGGACTTCATAACCCAGATATGACTGGGGGCGGGGGAGGGGGGGGGGGGTAAAAAACCTGCAGGTCCTGAAAGGTAGCAGGTTTTTGTTGACAACAAAGACAATATCTGTCGCAACTAGTGCTGGAGCCAACAAGAGGGGGGAGCACTGCTGGACCTTTCAACCAACAGACCTGGCATGGTATCAAAATACAGTTGGGGGGAGGGATTGGGTAAAAGTGATCATAATATCATTGATTTGTATTACGCTTTACTAAGAGCGTTAGTGAAGGGGAACCAACACTCTAACTTCAGGAGGGCAAATTTTCAGCAACTAAGGGAAGACCTTATAAGGCACAAACCGGGAGAATGTCTCAAAAGAAAAAAGCCTCCCCCCACCCAAAAAAAAAGGACTTTTCCACAGAATTCTAAAAAAGGCCTGTGAGAAAAACACATACCAAATGGGAAAAAGATAGAAGGAACAAGAAAAAGCCAACGGGGCTAATGGTCTTGCAGGAGAGCAATAAGTGAGAAAGATAAGGCGTTTAAGGTGCTAAAAGCAAAGGTAGCTATGAGGCATTACAGCATTATAGAGAGGAAAATAAATCTGTAAAAGGAGATAAAGGGCTCAAAAATAGAGACTGAGAGAAATATTGCCAGGGGAGCAAAAATAATCCCAAACAATTTTTCAAGTATATCTGATAAGAAAACTAAAAACGGAGAGTGTCAACCCTCTGAGGAGTAACATGGGGGTCGTGGTGGAACGAGATGAGGAAAGGGGCAATCTACTGGAATGTTGCCTTCTCGACTCTTTATCCAGGAAAACCCCTGTTGGCGAAGCAGATAAATCACCCAGGCCAGATGGCATACACCCGGTCTACATGAACTATGTACAGTGATAGACGGACCATTATTTTAATATTGAAGGATTTCCTGGGGGACTGGTTATGTCCACAGGACTGGGCATAGCAAATGTGGTACCAATATACAAAAAAGGATCAAAAAGCGATCCGGAAACTAAAACTGTGAGTCTAACTTCTGTGGTGGGAAAAATATTGAGGGTTTGTTAGAGATGCTATCTTGAGGTATCTCAATGTGCATAACCTGTATCAGCATGGGTCTATTAGTGACCGTCTGTAGACTAATCTGATTGGCTTTACGAGGAAGTAAGTTACATACTGGATTTGGGGGGATGCTGGTGGAAGCTATATGTCTGGACTTTTCAAAGGCATTTGACACAATGCCTCATAAAAGGGTGGTAAATAAAAGAGACTGCTGGATAAGGGGAAAAATTGTATTTGGATATAGAATTGGCTTAGTGATAGAAACAGAGGGTTGTCATTAATGGCACATTCTCAGATTGGGTTTGACATTCCCAGTGAAGTGCCACAAGGTCAGTATTGGGGCCATTTCTTTTAATATTTTATTACAGTATTTTCGGGTATAGGGCACCGGAGTATAAGGTGCACCCATCAATAATGCCTGCTAAAATGTCTAGGTCATATATAAGGCGCACTGGACTATAAGGCCACACCTGATAAGGATTAATGACCAGCGGTGGCAGACCTGGCACAGTTCAAGGCAGCTGTTTGTCTGTAAGTAAGGTAAAGTAAGTAAGGGCGCACTGGACTATAAGCGCACCTTTGACTTGAGAAAATCTAAGGATTTTTTGTGCCACCTTAGTCCGAAAAATCGGTAATGACCTTGTAGTGGGTTTACACGTCAAGTTTCAATATTTGCAGATGATACTAAGCTGTGTAAAGTAAATTAAACTGAGTCAATAGTTTAGCATTACAGAGAGATTTGTGGAAGCTGAGAGAGTGGTCAGAGATGGTTGATGAGGTTTTAAAGTAGATAAATGGAAAGTTATGCACTGGGCCATGGAAAACAAAAAAGTATAAGTATGTTCTAAACATATCTGGTAAAACTAGAGGGTGAAAAGGTCTTGGTGGTATTGGTGGATAGTTAACTTCACTTAGTGACCAGAGGCAGACGGTGCTATAAAGCAAATAAATTATGGGATGTATCAAAAGCGGAATAGATTCTCATGATAAAAACATAGTTTTGCCCTATCACTGGTAGACCACACATGGAATCTTGTGTACATTTGTGGGCACCAGTGTATAAAAGACTAGTAGAATGGAACGGTGCAGAAGAGAGCAACAAAGATTATTAGGGGAATGGGGGATAGAATACAATGACAGATACAAAATTTGGATCATTCAGTTTAGAAAAAGGAATACTGAGGGAGACCTCATACAACCTCATTGGGATTTAATTAGGGATACAGGGTCTGTAAGAGACAGTACGGGCCGTCCTTGTCAGGGCGGGGGGAGAATATTGCGGGGGTCTGGATACTAACCGATGTCTAGGGCTAATAGGTCCTGTACCTCCGGACTAGTACTCTTGACCAGGAGATGGCGAACTCGAGACTGTGTAATCCACCCTATTATTCCTTACTGTACGCAATAATGGGTGGTCTGTGGTTTTTGAGATGATGCACCGTGTCATATGCTATACAGGAATGAGGTATTACTGGGGATCGTGTCAGACGAGAACTTATGAAGGTCGAATGAGCTCCCTTTCTGAGTGTTTTTGCTGACTAGATGGTTGAGTGCATACTATTGTGGTTCACTGTGAACTTATTTTATCAGTAATTATAAGTTACGTTTCTTTGGTACTAGTACATTCTGCTGGTTATCTTACCGATTTTTGGATGTATTTCTTCTTGCTTGAAAAGTGAGTTAGCCATCTAGGCAACCTTTTTATGTATTGTTTGGATTAGAGGAACTCATTACAAATACCTGAATGGGCCAGTCCAAGAATCTTTTATACCTAGGCTTGTGACCAGGGGGAATCCCTCTACGCTAGAGGAGAGGGTTCTACCATCAACATAGACAAAGGTTCTTACTGGAAGAGCAGTGAGGAAATGGAAACTCTCTGCACAGGAGGTTGTATGGAGGAATCTATGTACGTATTCAAGAGAGGCCTGGAGCCTTTCTGGAAAGAAAAAATATCACGGTTATGGGGATAAACATTTATTAATTCTTTAAGTTGGACAGATGGACTTGCATCTTTTCCGGCCTATATGTACTATGATACTAATCTTCCTCTGGCTATGCCCTCTCTCTGCCTTATTGAAGTCCTCAGCCTGTTCTCATTATTAACTTCTAACGAGCAAATCCTCTTCATTCTGAGAAATTGCCCAAACAGGATGCCCTTATAGGGACTGGGGATGAGCCGAAAGTCACGTGTATTTTTATTGAAGGATGTGGACTTTTTGTACACATCTGTTTGAAAACATCCCAACATCTCAACAACGATCTGGGACATAGGAAATAACCCCCTTCTGACTTTCACAATCTTACTGGAAGGGGATGGTGAGGAACCAGCGGTGGAAGGTACTTAAAAATGAGAGAATTGGGCTGACTTTGCTGTCGGCTACAGGCTCTACAGTAGGGATGGGCCGCACCTCAATGGGGAGGGTGTAGCTGTTTTGGGGGAAAAATCGCTAGTAGGTTGGAGGAGTGTTTAAACATGAGACTTGGGGGGAGGGCAACTATACTTGTGCAGGGCAAATAGACAGTGTAGATAGGGAGCTGGGAAGAGTCATAGTCCATGGGGGAGGAAGGGGGGCTGGAATAAGATTGGGGAATAAGAACAAAAGGAATAGGGAAAACCATATAAAGTGCATGTACACAAATGCCAGAAGCCTCACAAACAAAATGGAGGAACTGGAACTCTTAATGTTGGAGGCCGAATATGATATAGTGGGTATCAGCGAGACATTTCCAAAGTAGGAAAACCGATTCCAGTCATGATTAAGAGCACTGGTTTGTGCTAGAAACGTATTGATGATGATTGTACCATGTCACCTGTATTTTACTTGATGGATGCCGAGGGCAACTACACTTGTGCAGGGCAAATAGACAGTGTAGATAGGGAGCTGGGAAGAGTCATAGTCCATGGGGGAGGAAGGGGGGCTGGAATAAGATTGGGGAATAAGAACAAAAGGAATGGGGATAGGGAAAACCATATAAAGTGCATGTACACAAATGCCAGAAGCCTCACAAACAAAATGGAGGAACTGGAACTCTTAATGTTGGAGGCCGAATATGATATAGTGGGTATCAGCGAGACATTTCCAAAGTAGGAAAACCGATTCCAGTCATGATTAAGAGCACTGGTTTGTGCTAGAAACGTATTGATGATGATTGTACCATGTCACCTGTATTTTACTTGATGGATGCCATACGAACACAATAAAGGCGGTTTTATTCTGCGAATAGCTGGATCCTGGAATCATTTTTCCTACTTTCGAATTGTCTTGCCCTGCAGCGGGGTGGATCCGTGCAAGCGGATAAAATTACCGCAGATCAAGGTGAGCTGGAGGAACTCCTTTATCCACATCAGCGAGACATGGCTGGACAGTAACTATGACTGGGCTGTTGCTATAGATGGTTATAGCCTTTTTAGAAATGATCGTATAAATAATAAAGGGGGAGGGTTTTTTTACGTGTGAAATCTTGCCTCAAGCAAGTCCTGCTAGATGACAACGGTGACGCAAATGAAAATGTGGAGTCCCTATGGGTGGAGATAAAGAGAGGGAAAAAGAATAATAAATATTACTAGGGGTTTGTTATAAGGCTCCAAATATAATGGAGGCAGCAGAGGAAATGCTGATAAGTGAAATGGATGCGGCTTCAAAGCATGGTGAAGTACTTATCATGGGGGACTTCAATAACCCAGATATTGACTGGGGGCGGGGGGGGGGGGGGGGGTAAAAAACCTGCAGGTCCTTGAAAGGTAGCGTAAGGCGCACTGGACTATAAGGCGCACCTTTGATTTCTGAGAAAATCTAAGGATTTTTTGTGCGCCTTATAGTCCGAAAAATACGGTAATGACCTTGTAGTGGGTTTACACAGTCAAGTTTCAATATTTGCAGATGATACTAAGCTGTGTAAAGTAATTAATACTGAGGTCAATAGTTTAGCATTACAGAGAGATTTGTGGAAGCTTGAGGAGTGGTCAGAGAAATGGTTGATGAGGTTTAAAGTAGATAAATGTAAAGTTATGCACTTGGGCCATGGAAACAAAAAGTATAATTATGTTCTAAACATATCTGGTAAAACTAGAGGTGAAAAGGTCTTGGTGGTATTGGTGGATAGTTAACTTCACTTTAGTGACCAGAGGCAGACGGCTGCTGCTAAAGCAAATAAAATTATGGGATGTATCAAAAGTGGAATAGATTCTCATGATAAATACATAGTTTTGCCCTTATCACTGGTCAGACCACACATGGAATCTTGTGTACAGTTTTGGGCACCAGTGTATAAAAGACATAGTAGAACTGGAACGGGTGCAGAAGAGAGCAACAAAGATTATTAGGGGAATGGGGGACTAGAATACAATGACAGATTACAAAATTTGGGATCATTCAGTTTAGAAAAAGGAATACTGAGGGGAGACCTCATTACAACCTCATTGGGATTATATATTAGGGACTAACAGGGTCTGTAAGAGACAGTACTGGGGCCGTCCTTGTCAGGGCGGGAGCAATATTGCGGGGTCTGGATACTAACCGATCGTAGGGCTTAATAGGTCCTGTACCTCCGGACTAGTACCTCTTGACCAGGAGATGGCGCATCGAAGACTGGTGTAATCCACCCTATTATTCCTTACTGTACGCACTAATGGTGGTCCGTGGTTTTGAGATGATGCACCTTGTCATATGCTATACAGGAATGAGGTATTACTGAGGATCGTGTCAGACGAGACTTATTGAAGGTCTGAATGAGCTCCCTTTCTGATGTGTTTTTGCTGACTAGATGGTTGATGTGCATACTATTGTGGTTCACTGTGAACTTATTTTATCAGTAATTATTTAAAGTTACGTTTTACTTATGGTACTAGTACATTCTGCTGGATTTCTTACCGATTTTTGGATGTATTTTTCTTGCCTTGAAAAGTGAGTTAGCCATCTAGGCAACCTTTTTATGTCTTGTTTGGATTTAGAGAACTCATTACAAATACCTGAATGGGCAGTACAAGAATCTTTTTATACCTAGGCTTGTGACCAGGGGGCATCCTCTACGCCTAGAGGAGAGGAGGTTCTACCATCAACATAGACAAAGGTTCTTTACTGGAAGAGCAGTGAGACAATGGAACTCTCTGCCACAGGAGGTTGTTATGGAGGAATCTATGTACGTATTCAAGAGAGGCCTGGATGCCTTTCTGGAAAGAAAAAATATCACGGGTTATGGGGATAAAACATTTATTTAATTCTTAAAGGTTGGACATGATGGACTTGCATCTTTTTCCGGCCTTATATGTACTATGATACTAATCTTCCTCTGGCTATGCCCTCTCTCTGCCTCTATTTGAAGTCCTCAGCCTGTCTCTCATAATTAACTTCTAACGAGCAAATCCTCTTCATTCTGAGAAATTGCCCAAACAGGATGCCCTTATAGAGGACTGGGGATGAGCCGAAGTCACGTGTATTTATTTATTGAAGGATGTGGACTTTTTGTACACATCTGTTTGAAACATCCCAACATCATCAACAACATGATCTGGACATCTAGGAAGCTAACCCTCCTTCTGTCCATTTCATAGGTCAATCTGATGTTGAAATTGTTTTCATTCAGAACCAACATAAATTTCTTCAGCTCATCCTACAGTCCATGCCACAAAAACAAAACATCATCAATATACTGATACCAGTACTGCACATGGAGGTCAGCCAAAGCACCCACATCACAAAAGATCTCCCGTTTCCAGTAGCCAAGGAATACATTTGCGTATGAGGGTGCACAGGCCACCCCCTTGGCAGTGTCTGTTTTTTTCAAATAAAATTAATTTTTACTTACCAAAAAATGTGTCAAAATAAATTCTAACAATTCCATGATTAATTCAATCAAATGGCGATCCTGGTTGCCCATCGCCAGAAGGAAGCTGACCACTTTAAGTCCATCATTGTGTCTTATGCTGGTGTATAAAGATTCTATGTCTGCAGACACTAGAATTGTTTCATACTCCGCAGATACTTCATCAATCATTTTCAGTCGTGTCATGACTTCAGGTTGTCTTTCACATATGAGTGGAGGCATTCAAGAAAAGATTTTAAGTAAATTTGTATACCAGATCACAGAGTCCTCTGATCCCTGATACAATGGGGCGACCCATGGGATCTGTTGGGTTCTTTTTTAATTTATGTTGGCCAATCAGAAAATCTTCACTGATGACTATAAATAAGAAACAACCAGTTGTTTGCAGATACATAGTCTACAAAAGATTGACTTGAACTTCTACCCTTTAATGAAAAATGAGAGATCTTTATGACATAGTGCCGTTAAGGATGTATGCAGATTGCTCACAGGCTTAGTCCTCTTTGTACCTAGTGGTTGTTGTTCCAAGACTCTGACAACTTTTATACAGTGATCTGATTTAGACTCCAAAGAAAGCTTATTCATTAGTAGGTATAAAATTAGCAATGCATTTAACATAAACTGGACGTGGTAATATTTTAGAAAATTATGGCAATCTAGGATTAGCATTAATGTGAGCCCTAAAAATAGTAAAGCAGTCCTCTACAGGTTACGAGCAGCTTACACAAAGAAGTTACACATATTAACTCCAGATGGATACGGAATTATAAAGCTTTATATTCTAAGTAAGCAAGTGAAACCATCTGCATGGAAAATAAGTTCAGTTAGACTTGCCAACCTCATTTTCCTCATAATAAGATTGTCACTTCTGGCAGAAATTAATTCGAAGCTGAAGAACGTAGGTCACTGGAATATTTGCTACTACTATATGTTACTAATGGAGGGTAGCTAGTATTTGCATTAAATATTTTTGGTAACTAAATTTCTGCCAATAAAAGTATGTAACTGTGTTTGCATCTGTTATTCCACGGTCATTTTCCAAAGAACCCTAATGGAAGATTCCTAAAAAGAAATCCCTGCCAGTTCATGAGTTCATTTTGGTCAAATAATTCTCTTCAAGCTTCATTTCCACCATGGAATATGGTTATTAAGGGTAACCAGAAATTCAAAGATTTAAGCTTTCTGTTTTCTCATTTTTGTAACCTTGGTCACATATGTGACATAATAAATCAACATTTTTATGAAGAAAACTAAAGATTGATACAACTTTGTCTTGTGGTACAACTATGGTAGTTGAGCTTAATTCAGATTAAATCAAATCAAAAGACGAGGGGGCACTGTCTCCATTTGGAGAAACCAAGGTTTAATCACCGGAGGCGACAGGGCTTTTTTACTATGAGAACTGTCAATCTGTGGAATAGCCTTCCTCAGGCGCTGGTCACAGCAGGGACAGCGGAGAGCTTCAAGAAGGGTCTAGATGCCTTTTTACACCTAAATAACATTGATTGTTATGCTATATAGGATTGTTCCCCCTAAATCCCTTCCTCATCCAATCCCTACCCTTCCTCGGTTGAACTTGATGGACAAGTGTCTTTTTTCAACCGTATAAACTATGAAATACTATGAAATTCGTAGTTTACAGTTACATACATGGTCGTACTGGCCCATCATCTAACATCATCACAGTACAAAGAAAGATGTGGTGTTTATTTTTTGTAAATCCATTTGAAACAAGGAAAGGAGGACAAGTGTGTGGGCCACAATATGGGGGGGGGCAGTATAAGAGGGGGCCCACAATATGTGGGGTATAAGAGGGAACCGACAATATGGGATGGTATGGGTGGGGGCACAATATGTGAGGGGTGAGAGTGGGACCACAATATGGTGAGATATGAGAGGGGGCCTACATAATTGGAGGCTTATGGGAAGGGGCCCACATTATAGGGGGTATGAGAGGGGGCCTACATTATGGGGGTTCTGAGAGAGACCACAATATGAGGGGGAGGTGAAAGAAGCCAAAATATGAGGGGGAGGTCACAATATTAGAGTGAGATGAGAGAAGCCACAATATGAGGGGGGGTGAGAGGTCCCAATATGAGGGAGAGATAAGAGGTCACAATATGAAGGAGAGATTAGAGGAGGCCACAATATGAGGGGGGAAATAAGAAGCCACAATATGAGGGGGAGATAAGAGGAAGCCACAATATGAGGGGAACATGAGGGGCCACAATAGGAGCTGTCAGAGGAACTGGTTGCTTTCAATAGGTCCTACCTAATGTTGGACCTGACATTCATGTTCACAAGATTGAATTACAGGCGCATTTGGGGAATTTCCACCCTGAAGTCTGAATGCAGACGTTCATGGAGGAGATTCTCCAGATGCACCAAAAATGCATTTTAAAACACAATTCAATCTCATCTTGTGCAAATGGTCTAAAGCTGCGTTACATTATGTGTTTGCACTACGTTTTAAAATACATTGCAAAACATATCTCAAAATACATCTGTTTTCATACTATCACTAACCTCTTCAGGACAAAGCCATTTTAGGGCTTTATGACCAAGTTTGATTTTTTGAAATTTTTTTCTCGTAACACATTGTACTTCAAGTTAGTTAAAAAATATGGATGATATCTTTTGTGTTTATTTATGAAAAACACGGAAGTAGGCAAAAATGTCTAAATATTCTTTATTTTCAAAGTTCTACATTTTGTGCTTTTCAGGCAGATAGTCTTAGCACGGAAACAACTTCATAGCCAACATTTCCTAAATGTCTTCTTTATATTGGCATGGCTATTTATGCATCATCTCTTTTTTCTATGTTGTTAGGAGGTTTAGAATTTTTGGTGCAATTTTTCTCATTTTTATGAAAATCACCAAAACCTATTTGTAGAGACGACTTCTCAGCTTTAAGTGACTTTGAGAGGTCTACGTAACAGTAAAACCCAATAAATTAAATTATTTTAGAAACTACACCCCTCAATGTATGAAAATCAACCTTAGCAAGTTTGTTAACCCTTTAGATGTTTCACAGGGGTTAAAAAAAAATGGAGGGGGAATTTACATTTTTTTAATACATTAATTTTGCACAAAACACTTCACAAAGTTTTATTTATTTTATATTTATTTTATTTTATTGTACAGGATTTGATGGATGTGGTGATACCCATTATGTAGTGTTTTTGGACACTTTTAATGTTGTGTTTGATTTTAATATCCGATAAGGCATCTGGGGACTTTAGCTGGTACCTTACAGGTGATCTGATCCACTTGTTCATGATTTCTCCCGGCCATGGTTTATTTCTGCTGAAATCACAGCCAAATGTCTTCAGCTCCATGCAGCACAACTCCACACTGCGCCCATAAAAAAAAACACAGTCACTTACAGTATAATGGAGCGTGTTCTTAATATATTATCCTCACAAAGACTGAACACACTATTCCCCAAATAAAACATCCTTTATTTATAACAGCCGATACATACTCCCAAATTAAATTATATACAGCACTCCATATAAGGCCACCCAGTCTAATTAAAATAGAGCCCATATATACAGATCCCCATTGACAGTATAACACCAGTACAACACAGACCCCCAGTATACACAGCCTCACACCAGTATTACATAGCCTGCCTCCCAATGTACAAAGCCTGTCCCTCCAGAATTACACAGCCTGCCCCCCCCCCGTACACACAGCCTTAACCCTAGTACACACAGCCTGCCACCCCCAGCATACACAGCCTGACCCCCCAGTATACATAGCCTGCCCCCCCAGTAAATGCAGCCTGACACCCTCAGTATACACAGTCTGCCCCCCGCCCCACAGCCTCTCCATTTCAATATACTCCGGCTCTCCCCCAGGGGCGTAACTTGAGGGGGTGCAGAAAGTGCGGTCGCAACAGGGCCCAAGAGGCTAGGGGGCCCATAAAGTGTCAATTTCCCATATGAGGAGACTAGTATTATAAACCATAGATTATAGTCGGGGCCTGGTACAGACTCTGACCCCCCTCAGTATACACAGCCTGCCCCCCTCAGTATACACAGCCTCTCCCCCTCAGTATACACAGTCTCTCCCCTGTATACACAGCCTCTCCCCATGTATACAAAGCCTTTCCCCCTGTATACAGAGCCCCTCCCCCTGTATAAATAGCATGTCCTGCCTCAGTATACACAGTCTTCCCCTCTCAGTATACAGAAAAGGGTGGTGAGGTGATGGATGGGACATGCGGATGCACTTTTTAGAGCTAAACCTCACATCCCCACTATCTTTTAAATGCTTTATGCCCTAAATGTAATGTTCTAAAGCGGCTACTGGGGAGTGGAGTAGCCGGACATGATGATACACGTTGAGGCACTCCACGCCCCAGTGCCTCTTTTTCTCCCCACAATGACATCTTCAGGCCCGAGCAGCTACAACCGCATTGAGACGCTGGAGTTTATGCGCATGCACAGTAACTCCGGCTTTGAAGCAGTGGCCACACAGCCACAGGACGCTTCTCGGGCCGTAGCTGGGCGCCGCAATGTAAGGGTGTGAGGAGAAAAGGGCTAATGAGTGGGCCGCGACGTGTAGCCTAATGGCCAGCACTCCAACGCCCCAGTATTTGCTTTAGAAAATTTACATATTAGGTATTAAAGGGAAAAGATAGCCGACGTGAGGATTAGCTCTAAAAAGGGCTATCCTCAACCTTTGATCCAACTACACCCGTTCTACTTTATAAGAGAATCGTGGTGTAGGTTCCTTAAATATGGGCTAGTCACTTATCATCTAGAACTCACACTCTTAAAACAATTAGAACCCCATAGGCTTAATATCTGTCCCGTTTTAACAAACCATAACTACCAGAGAAAGTGTAACATATAGTACAATAGTTTCAGGTCAAATCTGCAAAAGAGTTGTATGTTCTTCGTGTTTGCGTGGGATTCCTCCGGGTCCTCCGGTTACCTCCCACACTCCAAAACATACTGGTAGGATACAGTAGATTGTGAGGCCCCATGGGGACAGGGACCAATTGCAGCAAGGCTTGTGCAGTGCTATGTAATCTTAGGCGCTATATAAATAAAGAATATATTATAGGTAATGTCAGAACACTGATCTATAATTTTAAAGTGCAACATGCTATACTGTATATTACTTATTACTTCTATATATAAAAATATAAATATGAAATTAAAAACATTCATTCATATTACACTATATAAACACTAATAATTGATTCTATGACACAAATAGTCTCTCACGCCTTCGAAGGTATCACCTCCCGGCATGACAAAGAGAAGAAGAGTTATGCGCGTACTATACCTATATTCGGCACGTTTCCCTCCCCTAGAAACATCTAACTATATAGAGAAGAAAACCACCATTCCTTATTACTCCTTGAAGTCCACATATAGGCTCCACTATGAGCAACGCTACTACCCCTTTCTCCCCTTCTGTCTTTTTCTATTATTTTTCATTCTGTTCACTTTTATTTCAGTCTATAACTCCGTGAGACGGATAGTGTACGAAAAAATATGTAGACATGTAGGTTTACTAGTCTAGTGTGTACGCATGTCTTCTAAGGCAATATACACATGTTATGTGCACCACGGCTTGTAAAGAGGACCTGGTCTGACACGACATTTACCAGAGCCACTATTATCGACTAGCATTAGCTAATAGTAAGTAGCTCCTAGTGCTGACCAAACGTACCCGCCGTGTACGAGATGCATCTGCTTTCCCCGTCACAGTGCGCCAAGCGTCCGCCTCTATCAAACACCCTGCTGGTCGTGGCTTCTCTTGGTGTCTATAGTGTATATCATCCGACCCGCTTGCACAGAGCTGTCCGATGTATCGCATCGGGGCAGAGTCCCGAGGTAGCTTGCTTACCAGGACCGGCCCTTCCAGCCTGCTCGCTCCATAGGCCGACGAGTCATTATTGACCCTCGTTCAAAGCTACCCAACTACGCACCCCCTCCAATTTCGCCACTGTCGGACAGCTTTGCTGTAGCTGTAGACTAGGCCAGACAATTAGCATCACTAATACCCCGACCAGCAGCTTCCTGTAGATAGAGTTACCTGATCTCGCTATCACGGACGAGGACCCCCTTTATGAACTTCTTACTTAGTCGTAGTGTTGCAGGCTCCTTCATACCCTTTTCGTGCACCATTTAAAGGTGGCGGTCTCCGTGTGACATTTGACGACAGGGTGACTAGGTGTTGTCGAGGTTGATCCATGAGGGGACAGTTGTCCCTCTTTAAATTATTAACGCCGCCGTAATACGACGCAAAGATTGGGTTTGTATGAAAAGTTTTTTGTCAGGCACCATAATGTATCTTATAACACGTCGATATCTACCTGCTTTCTTCTCACTGACTTGGTTTTCCTCTGTATGTTAAGATTTACATAAACATTTTTACAGCTCATCCTATTTTTCAATGCACTTCCTATCCAATCCACCAGGAGCCCACAAGTAGCCAGCAGAGGTAAGTAAATAGACTGAAATAAAAGTGAACAAGAAGAAAAATATAATATAAATATCAGAATGTAGAAAGTTTAACTTCTCATTAGCCGAAGAGATAAGTTCCCCAAGGTTATAATCATTGATTTCACGTCTGCCGCAATATTTCGCAACATCTCCCTGCAACCACAGGTATTCTGCAATTACTCTACTTACAAAGGAGAGGATTGCCATCTATGATTAATTAAATGTTAAGGAATGGTTATGTTCAACATGCTCCAGAGAATGCCCTGATTTTTTACCGTATAGTGAGACACGATATATATTCTAGCCACCCAAATGTCAACTGTAGAAATCAAGTCAGTGGTGTGGCATAAGATATATTCACAAGATCTTGAACAGTTTGATTCCAGTAGGTTTGATATGGGGGTCATTTATAAGGCCCCGATTCCACGTTTTTTCCGAGTGTACCCAAATATTTCGATATTGCGCGATTTTCCCTGTATTGCCCCGGGAGTTTTCGTCGCCAGCGATCGTGATTTATGCACGCATCGCGCTGGCATGCACGCCGACGGAAATCGGGGGCCGTGGACGAGCGAAAACACCGTGTCGGATTCGGAAAAAACCGGAACAAAAAAAGTGTCGCTTGGGCGGGACTGTACCTGCACTTGGTTCGGCTCGGTGATTCCAGTGCGCAACGATGTCTTGTCAGCGCAGCAGCGACACGTGGGGACGGCGGAGGAAATACCTTAGTGAATCAGGCCGGAACCGAATCCCACCGCAGAGAACGCGGCCGCTGAATCGCGAACGGACCGGTGGTAAGTTAAATCTGCCCCATTGTGGTCATATGTGCACAAGCAAATAGGCCACTGGACCAAAAATATTATATTGGGGGAACCATAATGACTGTGAACAAAAAATCTTTATGATTTTACTCAGCACGTGAAGTATCAAAGGTCTAGCCAAAATTTAAATGAAGGGGTTGGCATGTGCTCACGTTGTTTGTAATTGTGGTGTGCAAGTGGGGGGGGGCAGGATATTAGGTATTACCAATATACATCTATTAAAACTTCTACATGCTTTTTGATAGTGAAGTGAGGCCTACTGTCTTTTACCTCATCAGCCAGACAATTCCTGTCCATAAACATGGCAGCAGACAGGAGGAATAAGACAGCAGTGCAAACTATTGTAGATATGTATTGGTAAATACTAAAACACCTGCCACCACACTTACAAGACACATTGCAAAAACATGAGGTAAGTGACCAACCCCTTTAACAAATGCTTCTGTTTTTAGTTACCCCATGTCAGGTAAAATTTCATATTGTCACTCTTTCCCATGATATTTTCAAATTGACTAAATAAAATTGATTACATTTTTTACTTCCGATCCTTCAAGGGAGTCACATTTTACTATATTTTGCCTGCATATAGACTCTCCAATCTCTACTGGAAGGGGATGGTGAGGAACCAGCGGTGGAAGGGTACTTAAAAAATGAGAGAATTGGGGCTGACTTTGCTGTCGGCTACAAGCTCTACAGTAGGGATGGGCCGCACCTCAATGGGGAGGGGTGTAGCTGTTTGTGGGGGAAAATCGTAGTCAGTAGGTTGGAGGAGTGTTTAAACATGAGACTGGGGGGGGGCAACTATACTTGTGCGGGCAAATAGACAGTGTAGAAGGGAGCTGGGAAGAGTCATAGTCCATGGGGGGGGAAGGGGGCTGGAATAAGATTGGGGAATAAGAACAAAAGGAATGGGGATAGGGAAACCATTATAAAGTGCATGTACACAAATGCCAGAAGCCATCAAAACAAAATGGAGGAACTGGAACTCTTATGTGTGGAGGCCGCGAATATGATATAGTGGGTATCAGCGAGACATTCCAAAGTAGGAAAACCGATTCCAGTCATGATTAAGAGCACTGGTTTGTGCTAGAAACGTATGTTGAGATTGTACCATGTCACCTGTATTTACTTGATGGATGCCATACGAACACATAAAAGGCGGTTTTATTCTGCGAATAGCTGGATCCTGGAATCATTTTTCCTACTTTCGAATTTTCTTGCCCTGCAGCGGGGTGATCGTGCAGCGGATAAAATTACCGCAGATCAAGGTGAGGTGGAGGAACTCCTTTATCCACATCAGCGAGACATGGCTGGACAGTAACTATGACTGGGCTGTTGCTATAGATGGTTTAGCCTTTTAGAAATGATCGTATATAATAAAGGGGGAGGGTTTTTTTACGTGTGAAATCTTGCCTCAAGCAAGTCCTGTAGATGACAACGGTGACGCAAATGAAAATGTGGAGGAGTCCTATGGGTGAGATTAAGAGAGGGAAAAGAATAATAAATATTACTAGGGTTTGTTATAAGGCTCCAAATTAATGGAGGCAGCAGAGGAAATGCTGATAAGTGAAATGGATGCGGCTTCAACCATGGTGAAGTACTTATCATGGGGGACTTCAATAACCCAGATATTGACTGGGGGCGGGGGGGGGGGGGGGGGTAAAAAACCTGCAGGTCCTTGAAAGGTAGCAGGTTTTTGTTGACAACAAAAGACAATTATCTGTCGCAACTAGTGCTGGAGCCAACAAGAGGGGGGAGCACTGCTGGACCTTATTCTAACCAACAGACCTGGCATGGTATCAAAATTACAGGTTGGGGGGGAATCTGGGTAAAAGTGATCATAATATCATTGATTTTGTATTGCGCTTTACTAAGAGCGTTAGTGAAGGGGCAACCAACACTCTAAACTTCAGGAGGGCAAATTTTCAGCAACTAAGGGAAGACCTTATAAAGGCATAAACTGGGATAATGTTCTCAAAGACAAAAGCCTCCCCCCACCCAAAAAAAAAGGACTTTTCCACAGATATTCTAAAAAAGGCCTGTGAGAAACACATACCAAATGGGAAAAAGCATAAGAGGAACAAGAAAAAGCCAACGTGGCTAACTGGTCTTGCAAGGAGAGCAATAAGTGAGAAAGATAAGGCGTTTAAGGTGCTAAAACGCAAAGGTAGCTATGAGGCATTACAGCATTATAGAGAGGAAAATAAATCCTGTAAAAGGCAGATAAAGGGCTCAAAAATAGAGACTGAGAGAAATATTGCCAGGGGGAGCAAAAATAATCCCAAACAATTTTTCAAGTATATAAATGATAAGAAACTAAAAACGGAGAGTGTCAACCCTCTGAGGAGTAACATGGGGGTCGTGGTGGAACGAGATGAGGAAAGGGGCAATCTACTGAATGTTGCCTTCTCGACTCTTTACCCAGGAAAACCCCCTGTTGGAAGACAGATAAATCACCAGGCCAGATGGCATACACCCCTGGGTTCTACATGAACTATGTACAGTGATAGACGGACCATTATTTTTAATATTTGAAGATTTCCTGGGGACTGGTTATGTTCCACAGGACTGGGGCATAGCAAATGTGGTACCAATATACAAAAAAGGATCAAAAAGCGATCCTGGAAACTACAAACCTGTGAGTCTAACTTCTGTGGTGGGAAAAATATTTGAGGGGTTTGTTAGAGATGCTATCTTGGAGTATCTCACTGTGCATAACCTTGTATCAGCATGGGTCTATTAGTGACCGGTCCTGTCAGACTAATCTGATTGGCTTCTACGAGGAAGTAAGTTACATACTGGATTTGGGGGATGCTGTGGAAGCTATATGTCTGGACTTTTCAAAGGCATTTGACACAATGCCTCATAAAAGGTTGGTACATAAAATGAGACTGCTGGTACTAGGGGAAAATCTGTGTATTTGGATAAGTAATTGGCTTAGTGATAGAAAACAGAGGGTTGTCATTAATGGCACATTCTCAGATTGGGTTGACATTACCAGTGAAGTGCCACAAGGGTCAGTATTGGGGCCATTTCTTTTTAATATTTTTATTACAGTATTTTTCGGGTATAAGGCGCACCGGAGTATAAGGTGCACCATCAATAAATGCCTGCTAAAATGTCTAGGTTCATATATAAGGCGCACTGGACTATAAGCACACCTGATTATAAGGATGAATGACCAGCAGGTGGCAGACCTATGCACAGTTCAAGGCAGCTGTTGTCTGTAAGTAAGGTTCATATATAAGGCGCACTGGACTATAAGGCGCACCTTTGATTTCTGAGAAAATCTAAGGATTTTTTGTGCGCCTTATAGTCCGAAAAATACGGTAATGACCTTGTAGTGGGTTTACACCCCCCCCCCCCCCCACACAGCCTCTCCATCTCAATATACTCAGGCTCTCCCCCAGGGGCGTAACTTGAGGGGGTGCAGAAAGTGCGGTCGCAACCGGGCCCAAGAGGCTAGGGGGTCCATAAGGTGTCAATTTCCCATATGAGGAGACTAGTATTATAAACCATAGATTATAGTCGGGGCCTGGTACAGACTTTACACTGGGGCCCGTCAACTTCAAGTTATGTTACTGCTCTCCCCCTCAGTAAATGCAGCCACTGACCCCCCTCAGTATACACAGCGTCTCCCCCTCAGTATACACAGTCTCTCTCCCTGTATACACAGCCTCTCCCCATGTATACAAAGCCTTTCCCCCTGTATACAGAGCCCCTCCCCCTGTATAAACAGCATGTCCTGCCTCAGTATACACAGTCTTCCCCTCTCAGTATACAGAGCCTGCTCCTTCTCTGTATACAAAGCCTGCTCCCCCCCCCCACAGTTTATACAGCTGAAACCCATTAAAAAAATAAAACTTGCACTTACCTTCAGCCCCGGCGCTCCCCCACAGCTCCTCATGCTCTTCTCCCACTGGCAGCCGCATTGTGTGTAATGACCAAGGCCAATGTGCATGATGACGTCATCACGCACACCGGCCTATGTCGTGCAGAGCAGTGCACACAGACGCACTGTGCTGCTCCACTCTGCCTATCAATTATGTTGGTGCCTTTAAAGCGGCAATGTAATTTATTTTTCAGGTAGTACAGACTTGCCTACAAGGGTCCGCAATCTGCCTGAGGGACTTCACCCCGCCTCATGGCAGATGTGGCCCTGTATATACAGCTCCCCCATAAAATAACGAAATAATAAAATTTTACTCACCTTCTGCCACTCCCCCAGTGCGCCGCAGCTGAACAAAGTCGGCGCAGATGTGTCGCAGTGTAGGACATCACTGCACCGCCTAATCCAGGACTCCTTTGCATTCTGTGATCTATGGCAAAGCAAGGAGCATACTGCTTTCTTGCTCTGCCATAGACAAGTCCACCGGCTGCAACCCGGTTCTTTGAGCTGGCTGCTGTTTTAACAGCACATTCAGAAAAGTCAGGGAGCTGACCGAAACCAGACCTCCACATATATAGGGCAATTTGGGGGCCATTCGACTGCCCAAATAACCCACATTTGGGGCAACTTTAAGGTCAAAGTTGCGTGGGTCCAAGGGTGATTGTCAAGAGCCCTACCATAATAAGTATTAGTAAGCTATTTTCACAATTTAGTTTTTTTTTAAGAATCTTAAAGATCAAATGTAGTTTATTTTTCACTACAATGTAGTATAATTATAATCTGAAAGAGTTTGTTACAATCCCTAATACAATTTCAGGGCAAGTTATGGAACTACAGTGGTGGGATGGATGTTCAAAGTGGAAGATAAATTTGAATTCTTTTATTCAGCTTTCCCTAAAATAAAGTTAATTATATCCATATGCAAATTAACTGCAAGGGCTCCTGAGGTCGGCTAGTAGATCTAGGGCAAAGGCTACTCCCCACCCCCAGTAGCACTTGCAAATTCATGTAACTGTTTGTTGCCTTCTGTTCTTCAGGTGACGCATTTGCAGTAGAGAAGCTCCCTCTGTGCATGTGCAGAGCTCCCCTGCTGCCATCTGAAGAACAGAAGACAACAATCAGGTAGGCCGGTCTGCAAGGGCTTTGGGTGGGGAGTAAACTCTGTACTGGAAATTACAGGGGCTACTGCATGCCCCCAGTAGCCCCTGCAGTTAGTTTGCTTATCAATATAATTTACTTTATTTCAGGGATAACCAAATAAAAGAATTAGCTAAAATGGTTTAGGGATTGTGCAGGGAGGTGTAATTTACCTTGTGAACTACTTCAGAAAGTAGATTCTAGATGGTAGATTTCCTTCAATTATTCACAAGCAGGTAAAGATAACATTTTAAAAAATGATGTGGGTTTAAGCCAAATAATTTATACTTATTTATTTATATATATATTTATTTATGTATTTTCCTTCTGCACACCAGCTTGTGATGTCACTGAGAGAGGGATGTTCATATGCTAATGTGAACTATACCACCTCTCGGTGTGATACATTTTGTAAGTGAAATGTTATAAAAACTCATAACTGTTCACAGGAAATGGTTACAATGATGCAGTCATCTTCAATCGACTGAGTACCCTATTCTCTATCATCCAATCATAAACTTGGGGGTGCTTTACTTCAGATCAGGGGGTTAATTTGACCAGATCTGACCAGGTTCACAAATACATTTAGGCCTAAGATTTGAGTGTGGAATAATTCCCCTTGACCTTATCCTGTTCACGGGGGCTTATAACTACAGGTTATGTCCAAGTTTTTAGGAAATATGTAATCTCCATTTGTCTTAACTTTTACTGTCTTTGTTGCACTTTTGGGAGGAACTACGCTTTACAAGGCATACTAAGTTCTATGCCTGGTCCTAAAGTTTATTTAGGATTTGCAAATTAGGATTATACTGGAAAAGATGGACTTCAACAATAAAAGAGTGTATTATTTTTGTAATGTAACCACAGGTGTACTCACTTTTGCGTCACATTGTACATATAAGAAGTGTAGAGAAATTCACTTTTATACCGTGCAGCCTCTTGTCTTCCCACTTCTGACATAAACATCACTGTTGGATTTCATATTCTGTAAGTTGTCTTCTAACGACTACCTATGGAGACTTTGCATTAACGGCCACCTCTGCAGATTCAAAGATGTGAATAGGAAAACATTGACTCTTGGCTACCTTGTAAGACAGCCCCTATTCAAAACAGGAAGTAAGAGTTCTCCTTACGGAGAGTTTGCCACCTTCAGACATGTGGAGACTTAAAGCCATAGATGCTCCACAAGGGAATTCTGGGAAATCTAGACCTAGTTAATAGCCTCTCACTCAGCAAAACCCATTCCCTACACTGTATTGAGGAGACCCAACCAGGATCTAGTGCATCGTGCCCGACCCGAATCCACGTTGGACAATGCACCGCGGGATCGCGACGGGACCTGCTAAGTAAATCTGCCCATTGTATTCTATTTCACACCCTGGAAAACAAATTTGCATATTTCGCTGAATTACCTAGTGGAGCCTTTATGGCTTTAAGTTTCCACACACCTTTAAGGTGGCCTTAATTGGCAAACTCTCCGTAAGGAGAACTCTTACTTTCAGATCCTAGTCAATAGCCTCTAACTCAGCCAAACCCATTCCCTACACTGTACTGAGGAGACCCAACCAGGTCAAAAAAGTGCTGTCTACAGTTGGGAATTTGTTCCTTCTGGAATAGATATACTGGTTTGGCTTAATCCCACATCACGTCATTAAACTTCTTGTAGGTCATGCTTGGTATTAAGGGGGCTGCCTTTCAAGGTAGAAGAAGGAGGCATTGTTTTCCATTTTCCACCTTTTCAAAACAAGCATTACTTTTTCAGAAAACCTAATGACGTTCTACACGACCAGCTTAAGAGGGCAGGGATTGAGGGAGGCCAACAACTCCCATCATACCGTGAGTAAGGCTCAGTGGCACTGTATGATAGAAGGACAGATAATCAGGCGTGTTGTGCAGTTTTGTGACGTACAAGCCCTGAAATTCATTGCAACGCCTTGCAAATCGCCAGACATCATTGCGTTATTTTGCGATGCACACTTCTCCATGCCAAGGAGGCAGAAGGAAATGTGGACAGGGGCCTGGCCCTCGCTATAACTGTGCACTTTCGGGCTGAAAGTTTGCAGGTACTAAGCAATTCACAACTGTCGATTTGTATGGCAGTAACATGGTTAGGTCAATCAGAAAATCCACGGTTAAAGTACCTAGAAGTTGTTAATAGTATACATATTTGTTATTTTAAACTATAAATATCACAAAAAAATAGTTTTTTTGTCAAAGGGGGACACACCAACCCGGAGTTATGCTGTTTTTTTTGGCGAATTTTGAACAACCACAAGCTCAAAAAGGTTGCCATCACGGGCTTAGATAGATATTACAATCATAGATAGCTCTGGTTCATTGGTCAAGCAGAGGAGGTGATGAGGGGAAAGGAGGCAGGCTCCGCCCCTCCATCTTGACTGCATTGAGTTTTTGAGGAGCTGGAAACCCTGGTTGCAATGGCCAAAAAAGGTACTAAAATGAGGACCAAAGAGGTAAAAACTTTGAGAATGAATTTTGTTTTTTGACAGTTACACTTTAAGGGGAACCTGTTGAGCAGATTTGGACTCAACTAAACCATGATGTTTTAGTGTTCCCAAATTATCTTCATTGTTTCCATTCTTGCCCCACAAATAAAAAAAACCATTTTATATCGTAACGTGGTCCAGAGCTTTAGCCTCCTGTGAAGTAGTAAATCAAATTTGTAGTGTTTGTAGTACACCCAAAGATCATTTTGCTGCACCTTGCTGTACATTGGGGCACATTACTTACCGCCGGTCACTGGATTTCCCAGCACCACACTTATTCGCAGCTGTTTTAGACATGAAAACAGTGCACAGTCAAACAAATGAGCGCCCCATTGTTTCCACTCTGACTGCTTGTGTCGTTGTAGTTGGGTGTTCGATGCACAAGTGGTCTGTAAACTAACACACGTGCTGAATCAGACCCAAAGGAGAGAGGCAAATTATAAGTTTTTTTATTTTACAAAGCATGAGGCCAGTAATAAAAAGAATGAGCAATCCTGGACAACCTTTGAGTAATACTAATCCTAGAAGGATGATATTTGTATCGACTTTAACAAATACTAATAATTTAAGGATATATTAACAAAATGAAAACTACTGCTATATTGCTAATGTATATTTGTTTCATATCGGATACAGCTATTTTAATTATGATGATTATTTCAGTAGAATATAAAATTAATTGCCCAACACTTGTTAGTTCCCTATAAGTGCTACCATTTTAATTGCTTAAATATTGCAGTAAAGGAGAAATAGGTTTAAAGGTCAATGGTCTTCTACATATTAGCCGAATGAAGAATAGGATGTAAGGGGTAGAATAAAAACAAAGGAAAGTTTGATTCAAGATGTAGTATATTGAGGCAGAACTGATTTAATTACATACAGTAAATTGTAGATCAAATAAGTTATTTATAGTATCATAAAAAAATAGATCCAAACGTTTGTTGTTGATTTAATCTCCTAATATATCTTTAAAATGGTTAGAGCTAGATTCACAAACTGGTGCTTGATGTTTTACACACTTTAGAAGCAAATAATCATAATTTATATTCCCAAAACATCAAGTTAAAAATTCATAAAAATGTTGAATACAATCCCCATGCTATCTTCATTTCTGGTTTTCCTGTCTTTGGCCACCTTTAATTTGATGTGGTTAATTTTCTGCCACTTTATAATTCATTTACTACCTGATCGTGCAGTACCTCACCCCATCAACTTCTCTGCACTTGTAAACAGAACTATTCAATATAACCATATTAGGTAGAAAAGAGCGGGACTAACCCCAAAACTCTAGTCTTCTTGGTCTGTCCTTTATTCAAAACATGGTGGAGATACAGGGGAGAGGGGTAATGTTCCGTGATTGAAACACTTCCTCCTCTACAGCAGAGGCTACACCATCTGCAATGTTCCCAGAAGTTATTGGGTTGCATAATTTGGAAGAATAGTTTTGTGGCTTTTGTCCGAAAGTCACAAATCGCTAATGACCCTAGATCCATGTATTGAAACTTCCTTAAAACGCACATGGGAATCAGCGAAATGAAAAAAATGTATGGAGCAAAAAGCCAACCTAATACAGATATTAAAGGCGGTCCCGCCTAAGAAACACCGACTTACAGATGACCCCTAGTTACAAACGGAACCTCTGGTAATTGTGTAATTTACTTACTTTAGTCCCAGGCTACTAAACAGCTGTAACAGTGATCGAAGTGGCCTCAATGAAGCTTTATTGGTTAATCCTGGTTCCTTATGACAACCCAACATTGTTATTAAAAATTCAGTTGTCACATAGACCAAAACATTTGTCTGGGGTTACAATATTAAAAAATATACAGTTCGACTTACTTTACAAACTCACTTAAACAAACCTACAGAGAACCCATCTTGTATGTAAACCCTGTACTGTACAAATCCAACATATCTGGTACAGCAAAAAATGCTAGTGAAATTTACTTGTTATGTTAGCATATCAAGTTTTAGTTTACATCAATTTAATGAAGATTAAATAGGGTTATTGAAGGGGTTCTGTGTTATTTGTTTTATTATGGAGAAGCCACTGATTTAGTATTGCTTGAGTTTGGTTTAGTAATTTAGCTCAGCAAACACATTGGGGCAGGTTACTTACCCGCGTCCATTCGCGATTTCCAGCGGCGCGTTTCTCTGCGCTGGATTCGGGTCAGGCCGGGATTTATTAAGGTAGTTCCTCCGACCGCCACAGGTGGCCTGCTGCCGCTGAAAAAGCATCGGAACGCGCTGGCGTTCACCGGTCGGGGCTGAGTGAGGTAAGTGCAAGCTCAGTGACAGATGTTTTGTTTTAAATGCAGCGTTTTTTTCGAACTGTTGGTTTTCGGCGGCCCACGCACCTACGATTGGTCTGTCGAGTGAATGCCAGCGCGATGCGCCACAATCGAATCGCGGTGCGCCAAATCCCAGGGCAATTCAGGGAAAATCGGACGCAATTCGGATATATGCGGGTAACACACGGGAAAAACGACGAAACGGGCCCTTAGTAATGAACCCCCCTTGTCCTAGGAGAGGGACCAGGAGGATAGCACTGAACAAGTTGCATTGAAGGGTTTTAAGATTGTTTAACAAAAACCCCTTCCTTTAACCCCTCACGTGGTCCTAGAGCCCTGTCACAGTTTTGAACCACCTGACTAAAAATCCTGATGATAAAAGGGTTACGCAGTCCTCCATATTCACCAAACTTAGCTGCCAGTGAGGCATGTACCTTAATTACAGATGTTTTCTAATGTGCAAATTAGCTTTTGTGAACGTATGTCTGGGTTGTGACTCTTCACTCTTCCCAGGCTAGCAGTGAACAACACCCATTATTTTGAGTGACATCGCGTGTCTTCTTCAAATAATTGCCTGCCTCCTTGTGCTGGGGACCGTCTGCTAAATTCAAAACTGCCGACATAGAAAGCTCTAGATAGGAAATATTGTGTACATTTTTTTACACGGTTGCCTTTTGTTATATTAAGGACATGGGACCGGTGACATCCATTGCAGGTTCTTCAGCCTACTAAGAATAGCAAACTTGACACCATGCAATCACAGCAGCTTATGGGGGATGGAGAGGAGTCCTTGGAGGCTTCTCTGACTTCATGTGGTCAATACATGCATGGGTACAGTTTGCTTGTTAGACGCTAAAGACCTAATATGATGTCACTAGAGCCATATGACAGAACGCTCTACCATACGGCCACCATGGGCGTCGGATTGATGGGAGGAGCTGGATGAGCAGCGACACACCCCTCTGACGATAGCGTAATATAAGATAAACGCGTGATTAGGTGGCGGCAGCAAAAAACTATTTTAGCTAAAGACGGGTTGTCAGTCAGTTTAATAGGGTCTCTATAGGAACCTGGCACTGGTTGTATATGTGGCAAATGTGGTGGACAGGCTCCCTTTTAAAAGATATCATGGCACATTAAAAACAGGGGAAGCTACAAACCGTGTTAGAAGATTATATGGTGCTGTACACCCTACATGTGAACAATCTATATTGTAGGGTAGATGGAGACATGAGGTGAGGGAGCATAGCCAGTGAGGCTGTAGTGTAGGCAATCTTAAACAGAAAGATATTTCTGCTATACGTTTGAAAAGGTTGAAAGTGATGGTTATATGGTATTTGGTTTAGAAGGGAGGTTTCCATAGTATGAGGGTCCTTGGCGAGAATCCATAAGATGATTACGAGAAAATCGAATGGTTAGCAGAGTGAAAGCTAAAGGTCTATTGAGGATCTCCACAGGTTGTGCCCAAACCACTACAAAGTGAATTCTTGTGAAATGGGTAACCAGTGGAGAGAGAGTGGCAGAAGAGAGGGCAGGCATAGGAGAACATGAGGAAATGGAGGAAGGCACGCATCAGTCCCAAGGATGATGAAGGGGGAAGTAGAGAGTGGATGAAAAACCAAAGAAGGGATAATGCCAGTAGTTACTCCAAGTGAGAGATTGTTGAGGGTATGGCCTAGCAATTTTGTAGATGAGGCGAGAGATGTGTGAGGGGGAGGTGGCAGGTTGTAGAGTCAAAGACTGTTAAATTTATATGGCTGCCCCTCTTTTGTTAAGAAGGTCATAGGGGTTAGAAATCAGAATAGAGTGAATTCAACAACATTTAGATTTTTTCCAGATTTCAGTAGATTATAGGGACTATTAAATGTTGCCATCAGATTGTACGTTTTTTTTTTCCCCACAAAAAAACAAACACTGGTATGGATTAATAATGGAAAAATAAATAAGACGGACTTTTGGAATGCGAACTCGGATTGCAGAACTGAATGAAATCGGCTGTAAGGGAGGGGGTTGGTTAAAGTTATGTAAGACTTTTTTTTAGACTTTTATTTTCTATTTCGGATTGGATTGTATTTTGCGGGGCTTATTTACTAAGGGGCCCCGTTGGACCAACCTTTCTTGGGGACATCCAGACGATTTCCGTTTTGTGCGCTGGGACAGGGATTTAAAAGGGGGGTTTGGGGCGCACCTGCCGATTGTTATGCAACACAAATGGGGCGGGGGGAAGGGCCGACGGATGATCCGAGGGATTCGACAAAACCGCGGGATTAACTTAAAAATTGTATCGCAAGCTAATCACTTAATGCAACCGGGAAGAAGAAGGTGAACTTCCGGCGGACCTGAGCGGGGATTAAGGGAAGCGACACATGCCAGATATGGGGCGCCGATCTTCAGAAATCGCGGCAGAGTTAATCCTGTCAGACAGTCCAGATTGTGGATCGCGCAGGGACCCGGTAAGTAAATGTTGCCAATATGTTCACCATGAGATCATAAAAAGACCAAAAGAGGGGGGTTATCTCATCTTTTCTGTTACAGTCTTCCATTGTGCAATTGAGGGGCATCTATACTAACAGGAAAACCATCGTCTAGGGTAAAGTAGTGGTGTGCAGTGTGTAGTGTGTCACTTCTGCTGGCCTTTATCCTGACAATATAGTTGCGATTCAAGCATCTGTATGTGAAAAAGGAAGTCCAAAAGTTAGTAATAAGCACTTTGTTTTCATGGAGACAGACAGAAGATTAACAAACTGATCCTTGATGGTCTGTTGAAGCTAAACCATAGCATGCAAAAGTTTATTTAATTGCAATAGACTCTCATTAACCCCTAGTCCAGTGGGCCTGGTTGAACTTATCATCAGGGTCTAATATTCACCTAAAACCCATGCTACCGCCCACCAGTTCCTTTTACTTAAGAATACAGATATCCCCCACAGACATATGCACACCTACCATGCGGTCCAGTCGGATCCAGCGGGCTGTTTCTCTGTGGAGGATTCGGGTCTTCCGGCGATTCCCCTGATGTCCACTAGGTGACGCTGCTGCGATGTGAATTCCGTCGATGTTCACTGAAGTTCACCAGCCCAGGCCGGGGCAGGTATAGCGACGTGTCAAGGGACACATTTCTACAAAAAAAATATGGCGTTTCTCCGAATCCGACGGATTTTCCACGGCCGTGCACCAAAATTCGGGGCATTCAGGGAAAAATTGCGCCAAAACTGTTTAAAATGCGGTAACCCGATGTAAAAACGTGATTTGGGCCCTTAGTAAATGACCCCCTATATGTGCATTAACACATATATAAACACAACACAAATATAGATGCTCTACACACATACAACATATTAAAAAACACATACAAATACACAGCAGGACCCCATACACCATAATTATAGGAAACCACTCAAACATTAGTGGACATGATATATTATACACTCACCGGCAAACTTTTTATTAGGTACACCTGTCAACTGCTAGTAATCCTTAATTTCTAATCAGCCAATCACATGGCGGCAACTCATCAGTAGGGGGAAGAAAGGTGATTTGAGTGCCTTTTGAACGTGGCATGGTTTGTTGGGGGCCAGAAGGGCTGGTCTGAGTATTTCAGGAACTGCTGATCTACTGGGATTTTCACGCACAACCATCTCTAGGGTTTCCAGAAAATGGTCCAATCCAAAAAAGAAAAAAACATCAGTTGAGCGTCAGTTCTGGGGTGGAAATTGCCTTGTTGATGCCAGAGGTCAGAGGCGAATGGGCACAGGGCCGGTTCAGCTGATAGAAAGGCAACAGTGACTCAAATCGCACCTGTTACAACAAGGTAGGAGAAGAGGCTCTCTGAACGCACGTACGTCGACCTTTGAGTCAGATGGGCTACCGTAGCAGAGACCCCCGGGTGCCACTCTTCAGAACAAGAACAGGAAACTGAGGATACAATTTGCACCAAGCTTCATCGAAATTGGACAGTAGAAGATTGGAAAAAGTGCCTGGTCTGAGGAGTCTCGCTTTCTGATGCAACATCAGATGGTAGGTCAGAATTTGGCGTCAATCAACATGAAAGAATGGATCCATTCGCCTTGTATCAACGTTTCAGGGCTGGGGTGGTGGTGGTGGCATGCTATTGTCTTGGCACTTCTTTGGGCCCATTGGTACCGAAAGGAGCATCGTGGCAACGCCACAGCCCCTAACCTGAGTATTTGGTGATGGACCATGTCCATCCCTTTATGACCACAATGTACCCACACATCGATCGGCTAAGTTTCAGCAGGATAATGCGCCCATGTCATAAAGCTGGAATCATCTCTAGACTGGTTGCTGAACATGACAATGAGTTCACTGTACATCAATGGCCTCCACCAGCACCACATCTCAATCCAAGGCATCTTGGGATGTGGTGGGAACGGGGAGATCGCATAATGGATGTGCAAGCCGACAAATCGCGCAATGGGTGATGTCATCATGTCAATATGACCAAAATCTCTGAGGAATGCTTCCAAGCACATTGTTGAATCTATTGCCACAAAGAATTGAGGCAGGTCTGAAGGCAAAAAGGGGGTCAAACCCGTTACTGCATGGTTTTACCTAATAAAGTGGCCGGGAGGGTAATATATATATAATAAATATAGGCACACACTTATATATCAGATGACATTCGGCTCCATGCAGCACATCTCAAAAACTGTTAACTACCAAAACACAGTGAACATATTCCTTAATGTCACACCCAATATAGAACAACACCTACAAATTGATAGAGCAACAATATTCTCTATTGGAGTGATGCACTACACCACCATCTTGTTAATCTATATACAGCACCAGCAATAATATTAATATCTAGCAAAGCATTCATATGTAACACTGCACCTTCTCACCAATCCACATGTAGTCATCAGCCCCTCTTATGAGTTAGTACAAAGTTCAGAAGACCCTTGTTAATTAATATACAGTTCAGCAACCAGCCCCACCATATACAATGTCAAGCAGTCAGCCCCCTTCTATATAATGTCCAACAGACAGACCCCTTCTGTATAATGCCCAGCAGCCATCCCCTTCTTTATAATGTCCAGCAGCCAGCCCCCTTCTATATAATGTCCAGCAGCCATCCCCTCTTCAATATAATGTCCAGAAGCCATTGCCCTCTTTGTAGTGCCTAGCAGCCAAATGGCCAGCATCCAAAGTCCCCCCCCTTTTGTATAAGTCCAGCAGCCAGCCCCCCTGCTGTATAATGTTCCAGCAGCCAGCCCCCCTTTTATGTAATGGGAGCATCCAGCCCCCCTCCTCATTCCAGGGCAACAATATTGGGGGGTCTAGTGGGACTGTGTCAGAGCCCCCCACCCCAGTACCACCAAAACCCTCTCTTTCAGCACTGTGCCGCCTTCTGTAAAAATTTTTTTCAAATGAGGGCAATAATATTAATATCTTAGCCCCAAAGCATAATATGTAACACTGCCACGTGTAAAAGTAGCAGAGCAGTGAGGACTGTGTTCAGGAGCCCCCCCCTCCCAGTACCAACAACCCCATCTTCCCACAGCACTGTGCAGATTATTTAAGGGGTCATACTTTGGGGGCCTTTTCATTTATAAGTAGCATCTGGGGTGGACATTCATTTAAAAGTGGCAACTGGGGGGATATATTTAAAGGGGGCATTGGGTGGACATTTCTTAAAGGGGAGCATCTGGGGTTGACATCGTCATTAAAGTAGGCATCTGGGGTGGACATTTCATTAAAAGTGGGCAACTGGGGTAGATATTATTTTTAAATGGGACGCATTGGGGGTGGAATTTCATCAAAGGGGGCATCTGGGGGTGGACAGATTGCCGGAGCATATTTCATTAATGCAAGAACGTCGGCGTGCGGCTGTTTGGAAGTGCCGGAGAGCCAGTGACGTTCCACCGAGCTCTAGGACATCGCGCCGGCCGCCACCCTTCGCAGGAGAAAGAAGAAACAGGCCGTTCCTTAGAGTTTCCCGGTTCTGTATGAGGCAGTCAACAAGGAAAGGGGGGAGATCCAAGGCACTATGAATATGCTGTCGGTGAAGTATAAAGACAAAGGGAATTGTTTGAAAACAATTCATGGGGGACTCCAGCACCCACACTGATCCTAGCTTACAATCAAACATGGGTGGGTTTAACTTTTCTGTCAGATCATGGGTGGAAGCCGTACATACAAAACACCAGGAGTGACATAGCATACAGATGCGCGACGGTAACAACCTTAGTGCGGTTCCAATGTGCAGATCGGGCCGTATCATTTCTCAATTTCAAGAGGTGGAATTTAGGAAGCTAATATGGGGACAAGAAGGACAGGTCCTCTAGCTCTGGATAAGATGTCGTGACGGAATCAAAAAAAGATCTGTTCCAAAAGGGGGGTTAGGGGGGGAAAAAAGGACACTTATACAAACGAGACAGGCGAGAACTCTATAGTGAGAAAACGTTAAGTTGGTCCCCTGGTTATTCACCACCTTATACGCATAACAAATTCACAATTTATGGCCCAACTTTGTGGTGAATGAATCATTACGTGAAAAAGAAATATGGTAACAACTGTTAGGTCCAATTGATCTCCATACCCCTCGATTATTCAGGCGGATGTAGTTTGCAAATATGGTTCATTTGTTTGTTTTATCTTTTATTTAGGGTTTTCTATTTCCCTCCAAGCCTTGATTTGTTAGAAAATCTTATAATTTCTCAATCTTTTTAAAATTATTATTATATTTATTTATATTCCAAAGTACTTATCATTCCGGGGCCCTGACTGTCTTTTCTTGTTAGCGTTAGGATACAGTAGGGCTTTCTCATGTTAGGAAAACATGGTTCCTAAATCAGGGTTCTGACTTTCACCAGTGGCCACAAATTGTATATACTACAACACATATTAAACTTACTAAATCTCAAATTCTCAGAAAATGGTGTGCAGTCAAAAAGTGGGTCCACTTATGGTGGCTTTAAAGGCTATTTCCCCTGCCGAGTGCCCATACAACATTGTATATACACATGTGTGGACTTCTACTCAGAGGAAACAGTTGTACACATTTTTGGGGTATTAATTTTTTGATCCATTTTAGCTATAAAACATATGGGTAATTGTTACCTTTTGGGGAACGAAATGTCGCCTTTTCCTTTTGGGGCCCTATTGGATGAAAAACCTTTATGGGCAAATAAACATATTACACCTTGCTAAATTCTCCAAGCATTGTACTTTCCAAATGGTGTCACTTATTGTGAGTTCTCCTCTGTTTTGTAACAGAGGGCTTTTCAAATGAGCCTAACACGAGTAAAGAATTTCTGTAAAATTTGGCTTCTAAAAGCAAACATCCCATTTTACCTTCTAAACCCTACTGTGGGCTTCCAAAGGGTGTCATTCAAATTAGGGTAGTTATTGGTTTCCTCTGTTTTATGTTCCACTAGGGCCTCATTCAAAATGCATCTGAACACATGTAAAAGATTTCTGTCACATTTGGCTTCGATTCTAAAAGGCTCTTTCCTCTGCTGAGTGCCATGACAAATTTATGTGCACTATGGGGCATTTTACTCTCAGGAGAAATAGTTTTACCATTTATAGGGGTTGTTGTTTCATCTTGTATCCCTGGAGACTTGGGGTAAAAGTGACTTTGGGAAAAATTTTCACCTCTTTCATTTGTGGGACCTAATTGACTCATCAAACACCTGTGGGTACAAAATTAAACATTGCTAAATCTGAAAGGGGTTGTATTTCCAAATGGTGAACAATGGTTGGGGTTCTCTGCTTTGGGTACCATTAGGGCTCTCTAAAGCATCTTGACACATGAAAACTTTTTTTTTTAGCCATATTTGTCATCCAAAAACGAAACAAATTAGTAAATTTCACTTCTATTTATTTTTTTTTTCACCCTCATGAAAAGCCATAGGGTTAAGAAAATTCCCTCAGAGGTTGTTTGAATTTTTGGAGGGAAGCATGTTTAAATGGTGTCATTGGTGGGGGTTTTCTGTCATCTAAGCCATATAAAAGTCAACTTTCTAACTAAATGGTCCGTTCCAAAAAATAGGTTTTGATGATTTGTGGAAAATCTGAAAATTGCACCTCACGTTATAAGCCTAATACATCTAAAAACAGGAGAAGAGAGCTTTAAAAAATGGTGCCAAGTTAAAGCAGATGTAGGAATGTGTATTATGAAGTTATTTTGGTGATATGTGTAACTTTCCCAAAAGTAGAAAATTTGAATTTGTAAAAACATAATTTTTTCACAAATTTTCACCAAATTTCAGTTTATTTAAAAATAAATACAAAATATTGCGACATTCTCAATCAACATTAGTACAATCTCAATTCACCTTGATATGTTACAGCATTCCAAGTTATGACCATTGTACGGACAACATATTCAGAATTTTAAAAAAAAGGGCCCCGTTCGTATAAGGAAGTAGCAAAAATGGCCAAGTTGTTAAGGGGTGAAAAAGAAGATTGAGAAGATTGGTCACAGAAATTATCTGAATGTGTTACCCATTTTCATCTGAAAAAAATCTTTCCAATGTAAGCTAAACCTACAAGAATGATGTTTGGTTGGTCTGCTGCAACAATAAACAAAAATTCCGGGTAAACAAACTATCGGTGGATGCATTGGTGTTTAGCTAAAAGCAAAACACCAGTAAATTAAGCTTACAGCTGTTAGATGCAGGTAGTCCATGCGATGGCTAAATGAAAAGTTGTCAAGTTAGGCCCAGTCATTTTAATAGACTTTTTCACAAACATACAGACACTTCTATATTTTGTGTTTGCTTCAAAGCATTATTAAATAAAAGTTAGCATTGTAAGTTAAACAAATTTCCTACTCAGATGCTTTAAAAACCACTTCCTCCGTAAGTACCAAGTCTATTTACTATTGTAAGGCCACAACAGGAAAAACCATCTGCCGAATTATGTTCCTCACTAGACTGGATTAAGATCATTACACCAGGGAAGGTTTTACATGGTATGTCGAGGTAGTCTTGTTAAAAAACCAGAGCGACATAACATCTTGCAAGCATATGATGCTTTTGGGGGGAGGAGGGGGGATATTTGTCGATCGCTTAATCCAGTACTAAGCATAAATATAAATAGTTATTTAATTATCGCACAGTACTAAAAGGAGTACTGAGTTAGTTAGTGCTCATGCAAACAACATAATATGGGTCCTACACATTCATAATAGGTTTGTAATATGGGCATCCATAGAAGATTTATGTTATCTTTGATGCCCTCTGACCAGAGAAAGTGGAAGGTTTCTTATAAATGAATGAACAGTAAATCAGTGATGGGCCAAACCTTTTAGAGACCGAGTGCCCAAACTACAACACAAAACCGCTTAGTTATCGCAAAAAGTGCAACACAGAAATTTAATTGTGAATGTCTACTCCCGTCTCTGTCACCAGTTTTCAGTGATACCATCACCTGAGGACACCCATAAGCAGAAAATAGTCCCAGGTACAGCGTCACTTTAAAATAGCTCTGTGCCACAGCAAGTCCTGGGCCTGGCGGGGACTACAGGAAGATACCGGACGTCCTGCTGGTGATGGCATGAGTGCCCGCAGAAAGGGCATGAGGCCACTCTGGCACCAGTGCCATAGGGTAGCATCATTATAGATCATTGTATATCATTGTATGATGTGTGGATGTGCCGTCCAGTTATTTTTCGCTCCTCATGTTTGGTCTAGGATAGTCTATCCCCTTCATGTATTTTGTTTTTTGCTGGTACCAGCACTCCCCATATTAGAACCAGGCCCAGGTGCTTTAAATTAGCAGGAGACTGCATATAGGGGCCGCTACTTTCTTCTCAGCTAGGCCTGAGACTACATGGGAAACAGTGAGTATTCAACACCTGTTCACACATGGTGAGCCTTTTTCATGTTCAATGGTGCAGTATTGCATGGGTCCGCTGCTCTGTTGTGCGGCGGAAGGAGGGGGAAAAAGGAATGGAGCCAATGGGCGGAAATGCATGACAGAAAGGGTCGGATGCCTGAAGAGGGGGGAAAAAAGGGATCGAGGGAAATGAAGGCACCCCCCCCCACCATGCCTTCCCCAGATAGAAAGCCTCTCTTGCAGTCCGATTCACTCCCCATTTGCTCCGCTGCACATTCCAGACCCTCCCCTCCCCTCCCTTTTCTCTCACCCTCTATACTCTCCCCCTATACCCGATCCATAACTAGACAGCCGACCCCCAATCCCAACCCCCATCCTCTATTTCGCTCACCCTCACATCCACTCTCCCACACCGAGGTCGAACTAGCTCGAGACTCGACTGCCCCAGGCACCGCCCGCTGTGTTGCGGCGGGTGGTGGACGCTGGGGTGGTGCATGTGATGCCGCATACAATAGCGAGGGATAGGACCCACCAAAAAGAGGTCACCTGGAAGTGGTTGGTGGGATTATAAAATTGATCAAAATGTAAATAAGAACTCGAGTTCGTTATATAATGTAGCCTAGCGGCAGTAGATATTGAATCATGTGTGGACGGCGGTCCAGTTCTTTTTCTTCTCTCATGTTGAATGAAACATTATGCCCACAAACTACTATTAGCATTTGTATTAAAAATGTATTTAATTCAGAGTTTGCCCTACTTTTCAGAGTAAAAATAAATTTTGAGCAGATTTTAACCAAATAATTGTAATGAGCAGACCCGAACTGCAACGCACTGCAGTTCAGGATCCGGGTCAGTGTTCGGAAAAAGTGACAAGCTGTTTGATTTACTGCAGTCAATGAAGAAGCCTGCTACCCTTAGCAACCACAGGCACCTATCCTCTGTAGGCATGCCTGTGATTAACCAAGCTGGACATGTGCCTCTGAAGTATAAGAGTGGGGTCCCATGTCAGATGCCATCCACAAAGGAGCAGGTGACTACTTATGCTTCTTAATGTAAAGGTGATACAATTAACTAGAGGAAATCTAATCTAGGGCCTCATTCAAATCTCCATATCATGGAGTCAAATAGTACACATATAGAGATGCATATAGCCTAGTAAATAGTTTTGTATCCATCCATTTTATATTCATAAATCTTGTATATAAATGCCACTGAAATCACATCATGCTCTAGCTAATACCAAATGTACTGAGTAATTGTCCTCATAGCACTGTACATTGGCGATGGGGGACCAACTAAACCATAGTTCCTGTAAGTCTCCTGCACATGGTGTATGACTAGTGTTTACAGTTAAACACAGTGTGACAGATTGGGCCTGTGCACTCCTGTCAATTTAAGATAATGAGAAGGGCAGAATTAAGGTATGAAGGAAACAAAGAGTCAGTATAGCTGGAAGAATAAAAAATGTATCTAAAGGAGTGAATTGTCTGTACGATTTATGTTTTGTCTATGAAGCATCTATATGTAGCACAGAAAAAAGGTAGATCAGGCGGTCCCCTATTTAAGAACACTCTACTTACATACGACCCCTAGTTACAACGAACCACTGGATATTGGTAATTTATTGCTTTACTTAGTCCTCAGCTACAATAAACAACTATACATTTATATCAGATCCTAGCACTTATTCAAAACAGTCAAAGAAGATGATAAAAAAAAATGACTGAATGAAACCCTCCCTAGTGGTTAGCAAGAGTAACTACAAAAATATAAAAAATCAAAGGTAACCTTCCCCCTGCTCCAGCATCTTGTATATACAGTGGACAATTGTGCACCAAGATGACTTCTATACTAAGGTCTACCGGCGTGTGAATTTAGCTATAACTTGTGCAGGCGATAGTAAAAGGAATTTACCATCAAAATTGCCCCTCACGCTGTGTGCTGAAACTCCTCTGTGCAGTGAGATTACATCAGGCAGAGGAAGAATGAAGTGGCTGAGGGAGTATTGGTGTGAAACAGTCTAATAGCCAGTGAAGTTAAGCAAAAAGGGCTCTGGGAAACACCCCCGTGCCTTTCAGGTGCATTAACATCATTTTAAAAGTTGATTAGTTAGGAAGGAGAAAATGCCAATGCGCCTGGGCTGGTGGGAAAAGGTAATTGTCTTTGTGACCCAATCAGGAGAATCTCAAGAATATTGAGATGTGTGCAAGACATATGATGATTCTTTGTCATTGGATGGGTCCAAGTCTGATTTTGTGAGCTGGAACAGGATTAAATCAAAACATGATAGGACTCCAATTCATATTGAAATCCAATAAACTGTGCTTCCGTTTCTGGACCTATACTGATAGAAAGGGGTCCCTCGTACATGCGCATACTGCTGTTTACAGGAAAACTCACGGCTACTAAGGCATTAATTCATTGGGAGAGTATTCATCCTCTTCCTGTTGGGAAGTATTTGAACTTAGAAGCAACAGCTCCAGTGACAATGAGTTAAAAGACGGCTGTAACCTACTATTAAGATTTCTTGAAAATGGCTTTGGCTACAAAAAGTGATTACTTCTCTCTCTGAAAAAGGCCCATAAGGCCTCTTCGGGGATAATTCCATTCTGTTGATCACACCTTAAGTGGTGACTTTGCTGGAATTTGACAGATTATCAACAAGGTATGGTCCTAGGTATGGACCCTGCATCGGTGCTGCCACAAGCCTTGCCAGATCATATTAGGAGAGGACGGTACTTGAGGGACCAGGCTTGTACACAGCCACTACACGGACACCCTGTTCAATTAGGTGATTTGAAAAAGCTTTGCATGGCAATTATACACTCACCGGCCACTATTAGGGTACACCATGCTAGTAAAGGGTTGGACCCCTTTTGCCTTCAGAACTGTCAATTCTTCCGTGGCATAGATTCAACAAGGTGCTGGAAGCATTCCTCAGAGATTTTGGTCCATATGACATGATGGCATCACACAGTTGCCGCAGATTTGTCGGCTGCACACCATGATGCGAATATCTCCATTCCACCAATCCCAAGATGCTCTATTGGATTGAGATGTGGGTGACTGTGGAGGCCATTTGAGTACAGTGAAATCATTGTCATTGTTAAAGAAACCAGTCTGAGATGATTCCAGCCTGAACCGTTGATACAAGGCAGGATGGATCCATGCTTTCATGTTGTGAGGCCAAATTCTGACCCTACATCGATTTGAGCAGCAGAAATCGAGACTTATCAGACCAGGCAACGTTTTTTCCAATCTCTTACTGTTCAATTCATGAGCTTGTGCAAATTGTAGCCTCAGTTCCTATTGCTTAGCTGAAAGGAGAGTGGCACCGGTGTGGTCTTTGCATGCTGTAGCCCATCTGCCAAAGTTCGACGTACGTGCATTCAGAGATGCTCTTCTGCCTACCTTGGGTGGTAATGGGTGGCGATTTGAGTCACTGTTGCACTTTCTATCAGCTCGAACCAGTGTTGCCCATTCTCCTCTGACCTCTGGCATCAACAAGGATTTCTGCCCACGAAATGCCCGCTCACTGGATTGTTTTCTTTTTCTGGACCATTTCGTAAACCTAGAGATGATTGTGCATGAAAATTCCAGTAGATCAGCAGTTTTGAAATACTCAGACCAGCCCTTCTGGCACCAACAACCATGCCACGTTCAAAGGCACTCAATACCTTTCTTCCCCATACTGATGCTCGGTTTGACTGGCAGGAGATGTCTTGAAAAGTCTACATGCCGTTGCCGCCATGTGTGATTGGCTGATTAGAAATTAAGTGTAACGAGCAGTTGGACAGGTGTACCAATAAGGTGGCCGGTGAGTATAGTGTAGTGGCTGTGTAGTCGGCTTGTCATGCAGGTGTTTCCTTTTTTTCATGCAATGTAACAGGTAAGGATATGAAATTTTTCCCTTTTATCAATGTAGATCCTGTGGGTCATATATAGAGTTGTTGCAAATATGGACTTGAATACATTGGTAAAAAACATTTGGAACTCAGAACTGTACCCATATTGGAGAAATCCAAAAAACAGGAATACCCCAATAGCTTGCCCTATGAATTTACATCATGAGGTGATTAAAGACCATACAGTTATGGACATGGATGGCATGTCCCCCGATCCAAGGGGGGTGATTGGGACAATCCATTCTCCAAAGGGACTTTTACATGTGACTTGATTGCTCCTAAGGGAATGAGGGGTGACATTTAATGTTTTTTTTTACATCTCTTTACTTAAGGGGGTCTCTACTACATGATGTTTTTAGGACATGCTTTTAACTTCATGGGGTGTTGATTTCCTTGTTTTATCAATTTCATTATTTACACTTTTACTTAGATTTATTAAAACTGAGTGTTTGCCTCTTCTTATTGTCATACTGACAACAAAAATCAATATTTGTTTACACAAAAAGATGTAATGCAAATGCGAAGGAAACTTTGCAGGACAATATCCATAGTCATCCAGAAACCCATTCATAAATTGAGAGACCAGCTCCCAAATCTCCTTACAAACAAAAACAGCTGGCTGCACAGTGGTACAATAAGCTTTGCAGACCTTTCTTACCTTCTTACCTTTTTTTCAGTATGTGTAATTTTGAGGAAATTCAATTTTTGGCTTTATGCAAATGCCATGCTGCATTCACTCTCTGCATGATGCTTTTTTATAATGGATGTCAATTGTAGTGTGAAATGGCAGTGATGGACAATATAGAAAGAAGAAAATGGATTCCAAACAGAGGCTAGTAGACTTCATTTTCCATATCAAAAATACAAAACAGCAAATATAAAGACTTCATTTATAACATCTAAATTATCTGTGTTTTCTCTGCATAGAACCCTCACAACTCCTTTATATTTGTCGCATCTCAACTAAGTAAGGTATCTGTTCTATTTAGACCATGAGCAGAAAACTGGGCAAACAAACAAATACGCTGTCATTAAATGTTTTGCCTTTATTCTTATCATAACTGAAGGGAATCAACATGGCATAAATCCTTTTTGCCTAGGAATATTCTTGGCGACAGAAATAACAAATACAGGGTCCAAAAAAATGCTTAAGGTTCTGTGTTCAAAGCTGTGTGAAAATGACATTTCTACGTATAATAAAGATAGTCTAAACCGTATTCTTCAAAATGAGAAAATATGCTACATTAATATCAAGGCAGATATACTGAAAGGGTTAAATTGTAAAAATCCTATTTCAAAGAGGCTTTTACAACTTGAGATATTAAAGTTAGACATTTTTGTTGAAGCAGAAGCTAAGTCATTTTGTTTCCTTCATATTTAATTTTAAGAACATTGAGGACAAGTTATACTCATATTACTTTTATAAAACTGAAAAGTAGGCTAAAAGAAAGTGAAGTATATTGTCTTCAAGGAAGATGAATACATTATGAAAAAGGCATCTAGTGGACATAGCAGATGTTACAAGATGCGCAGAAATATCCCTAATTTTCCTTTATGAGTTGCTACAATAACCTTTCCACCTCACCTCATTAATTTTTGTTTTGAAATTATTCTCAGAATGGTAGACAAAGGCCCAGATATGAAAGCCTCTGCACCAGTTTTGGCGGGACATTGCACGTTCATTTTAGAGCAAATGCTTGCAACGTGCATAAAAAGT
The DNA here is from genome assembly GCA_019512145.1 of Engystomops pustulosus. Classification (NCBI taxonomy): domain Eukaryota; kingdom Metazoa; phylum Chordata; class Amphibia; order Anura; family Leptodactylidae; genus Engystomops; species Engystomops pustulosus. Next base: position 147,162,020 of record CM033643.1, read on the forward strand.
GTCCAGGACACATAAGATCGCAGCTGAACTATTCCCGGCACGACAAAATTTTTGCACTGAAAGGGACGTTGTGTGCCACAGTCGGACCGTGCACCAATTATATGCAGTGTCTGACAGAAGTGTGTCGCACCACCTATGTTAAAAAAAGTTGGTGCACTCTGTTGGAGCAGTGCAGGGAGCACAAGATTCTATAGAATGTGCACCGCAAGTTCTGGAATCACTCTGCCACATTCGGTCAGTTTCACAGCTATGTTCAGATGTCCATCCCCACGTTTGACCACCTTCTATCGACCTGCGATCGGGGCTCAAGTTTTAGGAAACGACCATGAGGTTTTTAATCCACCCTAGTGGAAGCTCAATACACTTTTGAACGAACTTGCAAGCTGGTCGTCCCTATTGGAGTTTTATATGCGCATTTTTTCGCTCTTTTGTGAGTATGTTTTTAATCTATAAATCCTGAGTGTAACTGGACTACGCATTCTGGGGTGAATTTCTTCCAGCGATCTACCGACATATGTTGCATACGAGGAGTCACAAAAAAAACGAGGAGTGTTGGGGTCTGAATAGCGGATAGTCTTTCGGAGGATTCGAGGAAATTTGTGCTGGAGGAGTGTGAACTGCCTAGTTTGAATTATTGAAGAGAAGGACACACGAAGCAGGGATCGAGTGAGCGCGGTCAGAACTCATTTTCTAGTTTTACAACTTGGGTTCTGGATCAACCCTGACTGTTTGTAGCTCCATGAGAGCGGAGTGTGCAGCACATAGCTGTTATTGACGTATTTGTTGATCATCTCATAGTGTTTACCCCCCACCCCGGGACAGAAAGACAATGACCCTGGACATGGTTGCGACGCTTAACACTTTTCTATTTTTTTTCTCAAGATTTATTTTAAAAACAGGAAAGGAAAGGGAAAAGCCCTTGATAAAACATGTGAAGTTTTGGTATCTAATAAAATTTAATCTTTGTGTGTGTTTATTCTCTAGTTCAGGTGATTGCTAAGTGGATATGGAACGCTGTGTAAGGTGATACATGATTCATGATTCGTGTTGGTTCTGCTTCATATTAGGAAGCAGGAACTTTGTGCATCATTTTCAAAAAAACCTTTATCAGTTGTATGGTGATATTTGAACAAGCCAAAGTCATGTATTTAGAACAATACAAAACAGAAAATAAAAACCACACAAATCAAACAATTCCTTAAAGCGTTAATGTTAAGTTATAAGATTTGTCACGGGGTGCTCCTGCGATGACCACTCGCGTCGCAGGCGCACTTGTGCCCCTCTCTGCTGCATGGCTACCGCAGGCCCATTACACGCCGCATACAGCGCTAACTTCTGGTGGCATGGCGCGCGTGGCCCTGCTCCTAAGGCATGTGCACCGCTTTCCTGAGATTTAAAGGCCCAGCGACCAATAATTGCCGCTGGGCGGCTGCCAATTCTGATAAATTCCCAAACCCTTTGCTTGTTCTCTGCCGGATCTTTGTGCTTCTTTTACTTAGAGAAGTATGGTTCCATGCCCCTGTGATTATTCTGATTTCCGTTGTAACCTTATTCCATTCCCGACTCGATCCCATGATGCCTGTCCTGACCTAATCACTAGTCCCTGACTATGATCCTGTGCTGCTGTCTTACCCCGCTTGTCCCCAACCACAAATGTCCGACAATTCTGTAAATGCCTTGGTCGCCATTGCGGACAAAGTCCAACCTGCTTTGCGACGGTGGTTGGTGAAAACGGGGTAACACTTAGACTCCGGTCCAGGTGTCGGCTTACGTCTGCAGTGGTCCAGTGGGTCCATACCCATGGATCCTGAGAGATCTACCTATTGTATTATGTATGATTCCCCCTTTAAAAACAAACAGAAACAATGCCCATTTTTGTGCTGCTAACCCTTTTCTTCCCAGTTATGGCATTTTCTGTTCTTGAAAGTGTTTGAACAAAAAGCTTTCTGAACCATATGTCATCCGGATGTGTCTTCCAGGGGTTACTGAGGGTACTGAAAAATTTTAGATTCGTCAGCTGGTTTATGCTTGTCTTGTTCTTATTGTGTTTAGGATGAAAAACATGATGGGGGTGGTGGTTGTGGTAATTCCATCAAACAACAGTTAATGTCTCCACTGAAGCTGCTCGTCTTTTGTCTCTTATGCTTCAGAGCAGCAGTTTTCATCCATATCAGGCCTGTCCACATCACATGTCCTGACCTGTATGGGCAGGTAATGTGATCATCATTTTTTGGCTGTTTTGGTTGTTTGAATTGGAATGATGTCATCGAGGGTGATTAAGTAGCAGAAAAGCCTAGATATCTGTGTGCGAGTCAAATCAATAAGCAGGAAAGTTGAAGGCATATGAGGCAGGACAGGACTGGATATGCATTGGATACCATGGTTAATGGACAGTGGTAATGACATTTATTGGGGCCGCAGGGACAAGAGGGATATATTTACATAGAACTGGAAGTTGGAAAATGGAGGGACAGGAGGGATGGCATTATTACATAGAATATATAACAGTTTTTTTTACATGGGACTGTGTAGGCAGGGGAGAGATGGTTTTACATGGAGGGGGGGGACTGGAATATGATGTAAATGGAGGCAATCAGCACATGGCAGGTGATGCTGACATGGGGGAGGGGGTATCACATGCGGCACATGGTACACCAGCAAGTATGTTGACACATCCAGTATGGCCAGTTGTAGTAAGACACCCATCTTAGTGGGGCAAGGTAATGTGCAGTGATAGCAGTTACACCCACATCATTACTATGGTAACAGAGCAGGACTGGTCTGTTAGATCATCGCAGGGAGAAGATTCGAGAGTGAGCCGTGCTACTGAAACTGAGGGCGCAGGGAGTTGTTGTAGTATTCTGTGGCAGCCATCTTGGAGAACGCTACCTACTTTAAAAGCCCATAAAAATTCTGTGATCATTAGAATGAAAATATTTCAGCTTCAATTTGTAATTAATGACATTGAGTTTTGTCGTTATTCATTTTTATTGCTTTTATGGGTTTTTGTATCAAATGTTTATATTCCTAGAATACACAAAATAGAAAGAAAAAATTTTTTTCAGCTCACCTAAGATTAGATGCGATAGAGGATTGATCGCACGGAGTATAGGAGTCAGTGAGTACGAGTCTTTTCCCACTGCATATGGCATGGTGGGAGGAATTAAAATTTTTTTTCAATTCTATCCCTTTGTTGATTCTATAAAATTGTTGGCAGATATAGAGATGATTGCATCCTTGTATGGTCTGCAGAAATATCTAATATCCCAAATTCATACAAATACATTAATAATAATAGCTTGAATCAATATAACAATAAACAATTGATTTTATGGACATCAGTGCTCATGAATATTTTAAAGGGGAGCTGTGATTGGTTGCCAGGGCCAATAGAAAATTTGACTTTCAGGACAGCTGTATAAATCTGCCCATGTGTCTGCAAAACCATGCACTGAGTATTTCTGTTTCACAGTGTCCCCATGGTTTAAAAATATTATACAAAAACACTGCCTTACTGTACCAGGATTCCACTGTAAAACAAATATTATCTAACGAGGTACAATTTGTGCTAAATTAGCTAAATGGCAACATTGTATTGCCCACTAGTTACTCCAGTGTCGTAACATCAATACAGGACCTGGGTTACATTAAAAGGCAATGTCAAATGTGGTCAACACAGATGTAAATTTATGCAAAAACTGCCACTTTTCAGACCAACCACCCAATCCTATGATAATCAAACATCAATAAATATCAATGTGACAGCCATATGTGGTAATCTATTGAGCTGTACTCACTGCACCTACAGTATGTCGGCTGTACCGTCAGAAAGTTCAAAACCTGTCATATGAGCATGTTAATGATGCCAATAAAACATCCTTTCAAAAATGTCTAATGTGAGCCAAGCATTTCAAAATTGTCCATAACGCTTTTTCCATATATGTCAGCTACTATCATTGACACCTAAACGCGGAGGAGATTGGCCATGAAGCCTTCTTGATCCTCACGCTTAATACCAGCCATCCTCATGGCCTGAATCTGAGATCAGATATTATAACATTCTATTTAGGTTCTCCAGGTCCATAAAATATATTCTATTTTTTCCACTGCCATCATTGCCTTCCGATTTAGTAGTTTTATCCTCATGCATATTCTATTATTTGTTTATCATACTGCAGTATTTCAACCTCTCTCTATGTGTTTATTTCATTCTTCATATCATTTCATGATCTCCTCCCCCGTAGGTGTTTCCTCAATGTTAATGTCTTCTGCTTCCACATGTGACATGCCAATATGACTAAGGATTAGTTTCAGAAACGCGGTCAATGGCTCTTTTTTTTCCCCCATGTGCAGAGGACTTTTTATCAATGGATTGAAAGTTAGTTTTTAATCTCTTTATATTTTTGGAAACAACATTTCATATCTCGCTGGAGTCCCGAAGTTATTCCCAGAATACCCTTTTAATTAAATGTGATAGTATGAAGCAATTTTGCAAATAGTCTTGATTAAATACTCTTTCATGTCTTCAGCTCCAACGCGAAGATGTGTCTTCATGATATCATGGTACAAATGAATCCTTTGTCTGCCCAATGGTGGGATTTAGTGAATCCTAAGTAGTGATGGGAGACACGAGCTGGTGAATTTTAAAAATCTGTTCGGGGTACCATACAGATTTCTCACAGAGGGGGGAGAACATAACTATACACTAATAATAATGGACATGGCAGAGCAGTCTCCTGATTGTTCAGACATCGTCTTTTACATTTTGTAAGGAAATATACACTCACCAGCCACTTTATAGGTACACCATGCTAGTAACAGGTTGGACCCCCTTTGCCTTCAGAAATGCCATAATTCTTGATGGCATAGATTCAAACAAGGTGCTGGAAGCATTCCTCAGAGATTTTGGTCCATATTGACATGATGGCATCACAACAGTTGCTGCAGATTTGCGGCGAGTGCACATCCATGATGCGAATCTACCGTTCCACCCATATCCCAAAGATGCTCTATGGATTGAGACTGGTGACTATGGAGGCATTTGAGTACAGTGAACTCATTGTCAGTTCAAGAAACCAGTTGAGATGATTCAGCATGTTATGACATGGCGCCTTATTCGCTGAAAGTAGCCATCAGATGTTGGGTACAGTGTGGTCATAAGGGATGGACATGGTCCAGCAACAATAATCAGGTAGGCTGTGGCGTGTTGCAAACGATGCTCGATGGTACCAAGGGGCCCAAGAGTGCCAAGAAAATATTCCCCACATCATAACACCACCACACCAGCCTGAACTGTTGATACAAGGCAGGATGGATCATGCTTTCATGTGGTTGACGCCAAATTCGGCCCTACCATCGAATGTCGCAGCAGAAATCGAGAGGACTCATCAGACCAGGCAACATTTTTCCAATCTTTACTATCCATTTTTATGAGCTTGTGCAAATTGTAGCCTGTTTCCTGTTATAGCTCAAAGGAGTGGCACCTGGTGTGGTCTTTGCTGCTGTAGCCCATCTGCCATCAAAGTTCGACTACTGTGATTAAGAGATGCTCTTCTGCCTACCTTGGTTGTAACGGGGTGGCGATTGAGTCACTGTGCCATTTCTATCAGCTTAGAACACTGTGCCCATTCTCCTCTGACCTCTGGCATCAACAAGGCATTTCCGCCCACAGAACTGAGCTCACTGGATGTTTTTCTTTTTCGGACCATTCTCTGTAAAACCCTAGAGTGGTTGTGCGTGAAATCCCAGTAGATCAGCAGTTTCTGAAATACTCAGACCAGCCCTTCTGGCACCAACAACCATGCCACGTCAAAGGCCAATCAAATCACTTTATTCCCCATATGATGCACTCGGTTTGAATGCAGCGAGATGTGTTCATGTACAGCTTCGCCAGTGATTGCTGGTAGAAATCTATGTTAACGACCGTTGCGGTGCGTGACGGCTGTAGTTAGGAGTAGTGATGTCCCACAAGCAGGGGCAGAAATGTTTACTTGCTCAAGCTTCTCCAGTGATACACTCTTGGTGACAGGGTTACAAAGAATACGATAAATCATATGATTGGCTGTAAGTTCCACAACACAATGAAGAAGAAGGTCCTTTAATGCAAAGTCTACATAAGGTGTCATCTTAACTGCCCGATCAATTCTCTAACCTCTACTTAGCTACAAACAATTCCCTAGCTGAACAATCAAAACAGCTTGTCGACATTTGGGATACATACTTTTGACAAAATAGAAGGTTTTGCTGAATCAAGACCACACATGGGTGCCACTCATTGAGCTAAGAACAGGAAACGAGGCTACAATTTCCAAGCTCATAAAAATGGAAGTAAAGATTGGAAAAATTGCCTGGTCTGATGAGTCTCGTTTCTCTTTTCTGCTGCGACATTCGGATGGTAGGTCAGAATTTTGCGTCAACAAACATGAAAGCATGGATCCTCCTGCCTTTTATCAACAGTTCAGGCTGGTGGTGGTGGTGTATGATGTGGGGAATATTTTCTTGGCACTCTTGGGCCCTTGGTACCAATCGAGCATCGTTGCAACGCCACAGCCTACCGAGTTTGTTGCTGACCATGTCCATCCCTTATGACACACTGTACCCAACATCTGATGGCTACTTTCAGCGGATATGCGCCATGTCATAAAGCTGAGAATCATCTCAGACTGGTTTCTTGAACATGACAATGAGTTCACTGTACTCAAATGGCCTCCATAGTCACCAGATCTCAATCCATAAGCATCTTTGGGATTGGTGGAACTAGATTCGCATCATGGATGTGCACCGACAAATCTGCGGCAACGTGTGATGCCATCATGTCAATATGGACCAAATCTCTGAGGAATGCTTCCAGCACCTTGTTGAATCTATGCCAGAAGACTTATGGCAGTTCTGAAGGCAAAGGGGGTCAAAACCTGTTACTAGCATGGTGTACCTAATAAAGTGCCGGTGAGTGTATATTTCCTTACAAATGTAAAGAGAAGATGATACAATCAGGAGCTGCTCTGCCATGTCCATTATATTAAGTGTATATTATGTTCTCCCCTCTGTGGAAGAAATCTGTATGGTAACCCCAAACAGATTTTAAAATTCAGCCAGCTCGTGTCCTCCATCACTACTTAGGATTCTCAAATCCACCATTGGGCAGACAAAGGTTCATTTGTACCATGTATCATGAAGACACATCTTCGCTTTGGAGCTGAAGACATGAAAGAGTATTTAATCAAGACTATTTGCAATTGCTTCATTACTATCACATTTAATTAAAAGGGGTATTCTGGGAATAATTCGGGACTCCAGCGAAGATATGAAATGTTGTTTCAAAAAATATAAAGAGAATTAAAACAACTTTCAATCCATTGATTAAAAAGTCCTCTGCACATGGGAAAAAAAAGAGCCATTGACGGCGTTTCTGAAACTAATCCTTAGTCATATTGGCATGTACCACATGTGGAATCAGAAAGCATTAACATGTGAGGAAACACCTACGGGGGAGGACATCATGAAATGAATAAGAATGAAATAACCACATCGGGGGATATTTACATACGCTTTGCCTTCTGCCTCTTGAGTATCGGGCCTGCCAGTCGCGCAGCGTTTCTCTCCACGCCAGCAGGGCCTGGCTAGAAAAGATCGCAACGTCGACTTTTCACAGTATGAAGTCGCCGGCAGCAGCGATGCACAGGCGCGGGGACAGTATTACCCACCGCCCCGCGCCGTCCCACTCCATTTCGGCCGCTCCCCCCGCTCGTCCTTCCTCTTCCCCTCTTTTCCTTCGTGCGCCCCCCTTCACGCCCCTTCACCCCACTGGCGTGAAAGGTGGCGGATTGTGAAAAATAATCGCAAAAGCAGCAATAAGCTAGCATTGCGATATTTCATTCAGGCCTCTTGCGCAGCTGGCGTTGTTCAGCGCAGAGGTCTGATAACTATCCCCCATAGAGAAGGGAAAATACTGCAGTAATGATAACAAAGAAATAGAATATGCATGAGGAGAAACCTCTAAAGCGAGGCAATATGGCAGTGGGAGAAAAATAGATATAATTTTATGGACCGGAGGAACCTAATAGAAATGCATAATATCTGATCTCATCTTCATGCGATGAGGATGGCTGGGATTAAGCGTGAGGATTCAAGAAGGGCTTCCCTGGCCAATCTCCTCCGCGTTAGTTCAATGAAGTAGCTGACATCTATGAGAAAAAGTTTATGAGCAATTTTTGAAATGCTTGGCTACATTAACATGTTTTGAAAGGATTGTTATTGGCATCATTAGCATGCCCATATAGAGAAGTTTTTGAAAAAAAAAAAAAAAAACTTTCTGACTGTACAGCCGACAACTGTAGGTGACGTGAGTACAAGCTTCATATATTACACATATGCTGTCACATGACATTTTATTGATGTTGATTATCATATGGTGGGAGTGGCTGAAAAGTGGCAGTTTTTTGCATAAATTTACAAATTTTACTGTGTTTGACCACATTTGAATTTTGCCTTTTAATGTAACCCAGGTACCTGTATTGCTGTTACTACTGACACTGGAGTACATATTGGGCCATCCAATGTTTGCCATTTATGCTCTATTAGCAAAATTGTAACTCCGTTAGATAATCTTTGTTTTACAAGTAGAATCCTGGTAGCAGTAAAGGCAGTGTTTTTGTATAATTGTTTAACCATGGGAACTCCTCACTATATTGGTAGCTGACACAATTTGTCGGAGGAGACGTGTCCTTACTTTTCTTTCCTGTGAAAGAGATACTCAGTGCATGTTTTGCAGACACAGGGGCAGATTTCTCCAAGCTGTCTGAAAGTCAGAATATTTCTAGTTGCCATGGCAACAATAACAGCTCCCCTTATAAATATCATGAGCACGTGTATCCATCACAATCAATGTTTTAATTGTTATATTGATTCAAGCTATTATTATTCCTGTATTGTATGAATTTGGGATATTCGATATTTCTGCTAGACCCCATACAAGGATTCCATCATCTCTATAGCTGCCATACAATTTTATAGAATCAACACAGGGATTAGAAATTTGAAAAAATTGTGAAAATTCCTCCCACCATGCCATCATGCATTGGAAAAACCGAACTCACTGACTCCTATATCCTATACTCGATCCTATATCGCATCTGAATCTTAGGTGAGCTGACAAAATTTTTTTCCTTTCTATTTTGTGTATTCTATGAATATAAACATTTGATACAAAACCCCATAAAATCAATAAATAAATGGAATACGACGGGACAAAACTCAATGTCATTATTACAAATTAAGCTGAAATAGTTTTCATTTATGATCAACAGAATTTTATGGGCTTTTAAAGTAGGTAGCGTTCTCTCCACAGATGGCTGCCACATAATACTACAACTCCCCTGCGTCCCTCATTTTCAGTAGCAGCTGCAACATCTCGAAAATCTTCTCCCTGCGATGATCTAACAGACCGTCCTGCTCTGGTACCATGTAATATGTGGGTGTAACTAACGGCGATCACTGCACATTACCGTCTGCCCCACTAGATGAGTGTCTTACTACAAACCTGGCCATACTGGATGTGTCACATACTTTGCTGGTGTCCCATGTGCCAGTCATGTGATATCCCCCTCCCCCCCCTGTCAGCATCACCTGCTCATGTGCTGTTTGCCTCCATTTACATCATATTCCGTCCCCTCTCAGTGTAAAAACCATCTCTCCCCCTGTCTTGAATACAAACAGTCCCATGGTACAAAAAAACGTATATATTCTATGAATTCATCCCTCCTGTCCTCATTTTCCGCACTCCAGTTCTATGTATATATCCCTCTTGTCCCCTGCGGCCCCAAATAAATGTCATTACCACTGTCCATACCATGGATATCCAATGCATATCCAGTTCCATGTCCTGCCTCATATCCTTCACTTTCTCTTAGATGATTTGACTCGCTGCACAGATATCTGAGGCTGTTTCTGTCTACTTAATCCCCTCGTAGTTTACATCAAGTTCCAATTCAAACACCAAAATACAGGCCAAACAATTATGATAATACACATTACCTGCCGCATACAGGTGGCAGGAACATGTGATGTTGGACAGGCCTGATATGGATGAAACTGCTGCTCGGAAACCATAAGATGACAAAAGAGAGCAGCTGTCAGTGAAGACAGTAACAGCCTGTTTGTTTGATGGAATTACCACCAACCACCACCCACCATCATGGTTTCATCCTAACAGCCATAAAGAGCAAGACAAGCAGAAACCAGCTGACGAATTAAACATTTTTCAGTCTCACGTAATCACCTGGAAGACCACTCCGTGACATATTCGACTCTATCAGACAGCTTGTAGCTGACACTTTCATCCTAAGGAGCATGATCATATACTTGGTGAAATAGGATTTAAGCCTACCTAGCGTGGAGAACATCATAGGCAGTCAACCAATCTAGAAGGCACAGACATTAGTTCCCCTTCGTTAGTTTTTGTCAACACTTTAAATGCTAAAATAAGTGTTGAGCAGGTCGATGTTTTATGTTTTAAGGGGCATACAACTAAATAGGTAATATCTGCTCAGGATCCAGGTGTTGGACCCACTGGACCACTGCAGACGAGGAGTCCGACACCTGCTAGGACCGGAGTTCTAGTTTAATCCCGTTTTCACCAGAACCATGAACCCGTCGCAAAGCAGGTTGGACTTTTGTCCGCAATGGCACGCAAGGCATATTACCAGATGTAGAGTCCGAAGGATCTTTGTGTTGGGACCAATTGTCGAGGTATAGAAGCAGGCACACAGGATACAAGTCAGGGACTAGAGCAATGGTCAGCAGACAAGCATCATGGGATCGGGAGTCAGAATGGAATCGGGTTACAACGGAAATCAGAATATCACAGGGCAATGGAACACAAGCGTCGTCATAAGGAAAAGAGCACAAAGATCCGTGCGAAGACAGGCGAAAGGTGTTTGGGAATTTATCAGAATGGCATCCGCCAGCGGCCATTATGGGCGCTGGCCTTGTAAATCTCGGAACCGGTGGACATGCGCTCAGATGACAGGCACGCGCCCATCACCGCAGTTAGCGCTGTACATCGCGGTGTGGTAAGTGGGCCTGGCGGTAGCCACGGCCGATCGAGATAGGGGCACAAAGTGCGCCTGCGACGCGAGGGTCGAGTCCGCAGGAGTCACCCTGACAAATCTTAATAACTTAACAGTTAACTTTAAAGGATTGTTTGATTTGTGTGGTTTTTTTATTTTCTGGTTTTGTATTGTTGCTAATCAATGACTTTGGCTTTCCAATATCACCATACCACTGATAAAGGTTTTTTAAAAATGAGGCAAAAGTTCCTTCGTTCCACATATGAAGCATAACCTACACTGTAACATGAATATGTATCATAGCATTACGGTCCATATCCACTCATTAGCAATCACAGAACCTAGAGTTCAAATAAACACACACAAGAAGATTAACAATTTTATTAGATAACCCAAAACTTCCATGATTTTATCAGGGCCTTTTCCCCTTTCCTGTTTTTTTAAAATAAATCTTGAGAAAAACAATAGAAAAGTGTTAAGCAGTGGTTAGCTTGCAACCTGTCCACAGGGTCCACTGTCTCTTCTCCACCGTATGGACTGGACGTTTTGTGAAGGATAACACAGACTTGCCTCTCCATCTTCATGTTTCCATGTCCATCTGATCGAGCTAAGTAGAACAACAACAACCTGCTGCTACGATCAGAGGCACTCTTTACATAGCATTTGCATAACATGTGAGCTGGTAGTTTGAATATCCGCATCATCAAATATCAGCCCAGGAATAGCTTCAACACATGTGGAAAAATCCACCAGTCTTCATTGCAACAGTAACATTCAGTGCCAAGAGTTCATAGGATCCGGACGATCAAGCTGATTGGAGCGAAGCTTGTCTCCCATTCTGGAATCCCGAGAGCCCTATAGGTCTCAATTCCACAACTATAAACGTTTTTATAATTGAAGTATTGGACTCTGAGTAAGGAATCTCTTCAACACAACACGGATGGTCTCATCAAGTGCTATAATGTTATAAATCCTTGAATCCCAACAGTAATCCAGATCCAGTCAGCCAGGCATCACCACAAGTCTCTCATCCACTCCCAGATAACTAGCAGGTCCTTCGCATACCTGTAAAATGGTGGAAACACCCAACTGGAACTCAAATGCAGGGATTCAGAATGAAGTCCCATGCGAAAACATATGAAAAACATACAAACTTTTGTAAAGGAAGATAAAATGGCATCAAGAAAGCTTGTAAAAAATTAAACTTACTACAGTGTTTAGGATGGCTTCCACTAGGGTGAATTCAAAACCTCAGGTTTCGTTTTCCTAAACTGGAGCCCCGTCGCAGTCAAGAAGGGCGGTCCAACGTGGTGATGACATCTGAACATACCTGTGAAACTTGCCGAATGTGCAGAGTGCACCAGATTCATGACTTGCGGTGCACATTCTATAGGATCTTGTGCTCCCCCCGCCTGCTCCAACAGAGTTCACCACTTTTTTTACCTAGGTGGTGCTACACAATCTTGTCAGACCTGCATGATAAATTGGTGCAACGGTTCGACTGTGCACTACATAACGTCCTTTCAGTGCAAAATTTGTGTCCGTGCCGGGAATATTTTTTCAGCCTGCGACACTTATGTGTCCTGGACACTTTTTTAATACATTGCAAGCAGTTGGCTCTAAAATGAACGTGCAATGTCTGACAAAAACTGGTGCAGAGGCTTAATAATCTGGGCATTTGTCTACCATTCTGAGAAAATTCAAAAACAAAAATTATGAAGTGAGGTGGAAAGTATTGTAGCGAAACTCATAAAGAAAATTAGGGATATGTCGCGCTCTTATAACATTCTGCTATGTCACACTAGATGCCTTTTTCATATGTATTTCATCTTCCATTAAGAAATATATACTTCACGTTCCTTTTAGCCACTTTGTGGTTTATATCAAAGTAAGTGATTATAACGTGGTTCCTCAAATGTGTCCTAAACTTAAATATGAAAGGAAACAAAATGCCTTAGCTTCTCTGCTTCAACAAAAATGTCTAACTTTAATATCTCAAGTTTGTTAAAAGCCTCTTTTGAAATAGGATTTTTAAATTTACCCTTTCACGTATATCTGCCTTGATATTAATGTAGCATGTTTTCGTCATTTTGCAAATATAACGGTTTAGCATCTTTTATTTTACGCATGTGATGCCATCATGTCAATATGGACCAAAATCTCTGAGGAATGCTTCCAGCACCTTGTTGAATCTATGCCATGAAGAATTATGGCAGTTCTGAAGGCAAAAGGGGGTCCAACCTGTTACTAGCATGGTGTACCTAATAAAGTGGCTGGTGAGTGTATATTTCCTTACAAAATGTAAAAGAGAAGATGTATACAATCAGGAGACTGCTCTGCCATGTCCATTATTATTAGTGTATAAGTTATGTTCTCCCCTCTGTGGAGAATCTGTATGGTACCCGAACAGATTTTTAAAATTCAGCCAAGCTCGTGTCCTCCCATCACTACTTAGGATTCACTAAATCCACCATTGGGGCAGACAAAGGATTCATTTGTACCATGATATCATGAAGACACATCTTCCGCGTTGGAGCTGAAGACATGAAAGAGTATTTAATCAAGACTATTTGCAAAATTGCTTCATTACTATCACATTTATTAAAAGGGGTATTCTGGGAATAACTTCAGGGACTCCAGCGAAGATATGAAATGTTGTTTCAAAAAATATAAAGAGACATTAAAAACTAACTTTCAATCCATTGATTAAAAAGTCCTCTGCACATGGGGGAAAAAAGAAAGAGCCATTGACGCGTTTCTGAAACTAATCCTTAGTCATATTGGCATGTACACATGTGGAAGCAGAAAGCATTTAACAGGTGAGGAAACACCTACGGGGGAGGAGATCATGAAATGATATAAGAATGAAATAAACACATAGAGAAGGGAAAATACTGCAGTAATGAATAAACAAATAAATAGAATGATGCATGAGGAGAAAACTACTAAAATCGGAGGCAATGATGGCAGTGGAGAAAAATAGATATAATTTTATGGACCGGGAGGAACCTAATAGAAATGTATAAGATCTGATCTCAGATTCAGGCCATGAGGATGGCTGGTATTAAGCGTGAGGATCAAGAAGGCTTCCATGGCCAATCTCCTCCGCGTTTAGGTGCAATGATAGTAGCTGATATATATGAGAAAAAGCCGTTATGAGCAATTTTGAAATGCTTGGCTACATTAGACATGTTTTGAAAGGATGTTTTATTGGCATCATTAACATGCTCATATAGACAGGTTTTGAACTTTCTGACTGTACAGCCTACATACTGTAGGTGACAGTGAGTACAGCTCAATAGATATACCACATGATGGCTGTCACAGTTGATATTTATTGATGTTGATTATCATAGGATTGGGTGTGGTCTGAAAAGTGGCAGTTTTTTGCATAAATTTACATCTGTGTTGACCACATTTGAAATTGCCTTTTTAATGTAACCAGGTACCTGTATTGATGTTACTGACACTGGAGTACATATTGGGCAATACAATGTTGCCATTTAGCTAATTTAGCAACAAATTGTACTCCGTTAGATAATATTTGTTTTACAGTGGAATCCTGGTACAGTAAAGGCAGGTTGTTTTGTATAATATTTTTAACCATGGGGAACTGTGAAAAGAAATACTCAGTGCATGGTTTTGCAGACACAATGGGGCAGATTTATCAAGCTGTCTGAAAGTCAGAATATTTCTAGTGGCCCATGGCAACCAATCACAGCTCCCCTTTAAAATATTCATGAGCACGTGATGTCCATAAAATCAATTGTTTTATTGTTATATTGATTCAAGCTATTATTATTAATGTATTGTATGAATTTGGGGATATTAGATATTTCTGCGGACCATACAAGGATGCAATCATCTATATATCTGCCATACAATTTTATAGAATCAACAAAGGGATTAGAATTTGAAAAAAATTTTAAATTCCTCCCACCATGCCATATGCAGTGGAAAAAGACTCGAACTCACTGACTCCTATACTCCGTGCGATCAATCCTATATCGGCATCTGAATCTTAGGTGAGCTGAAAAAAATGTTTTTCTTTCTATTTTGTGTATTCTAGGAATATAAACATTTGATACAAAAACCCATAAAAGCAATAAATAAATGAATACGACAAAACTCAATGTCATTAATTACAAATTGAAGCTGAAATAGTTTCATTCTATGATCACAGAATTTTATGGGCTTTTAAAGTAGGTAGCGTTATCTCCAAGATGGCTGCCACAGAATACTACAACTCCCATGCGCCCTCAGTTTCAGTAGCAGCTGCTCACTCTCAGAATCTTCTCCCTGCGATGATCTAACAGACAGTCCTGCTCTGTTACCATAGTAATGATGTGGGTGTAACTGCTATCACTGCACATTACCTCTGCCCCACTAAGATGGTGTCTTACTACAACACTGGCCATACTGGATGTGTCACATACTTGCTGGTGTACCATGTGCCAGCATGTGATACCCCCTCCCCCCATGTCAGCATCACCTGCCATGTGCTGATTGCCTCCATTTACATCATATTCCAGCCCCCTCCATGTAAAAACCATCTCTCCCCTGCAATACACAGTCCCATGTAAAAAAAACTGTTATATATTCTATGTAAATGCATCCCTCCTGTCCCTCCATTTTCCAACTTCAGTTCTATGTAAATATATCCCTCTTGTCCCTGCGGCCCCAATAAATGTCATTACCACTGTCCATTAACCATGGATATCCAATGCATATCCAGTCCTGTCCTGCCTCATATGCCTTCACTTTCCTGCTTATTGATTTGACTCCTCAGCACAGATATCTGAGGCTTTTCTGCTACTTAATCCCCTCGGTGACATCAATTCCAATTCAAACAACCAACTACAGCCAAACAAATTCATGATCACATTACCTGCCCATACAGGTGCAGGACATGTGATGTGGACAGGCCTGATATGGATGAAACTGCTGCTCTGAAGCATAAAGAGACAAAAGACGAGGCAGCTTCAGTGGAGACATTAACATCTGTTGGTTTGATGGAATTACCACAACCACCACCACCATCATGGTTTTCATCCTAACACCATAAAGAGACAAGACAAGCATAAACCAGCTGGCGGAATCTAAAATTTTTCAGTACCACAGTAATCACCTGGAAGACACTC
The DNA here is from genome assembly GCA_019512145.1 of Engystomops pustulosus. NCBI lineage: Eukaryota > Metazoa > Chordata > Amphibia > Anura > Leptodactylidae > Engystomops > Engystomops pustulosus. The sequence continues at coordinate 147,178,227 of CM033643.1, forward strand.
CGGATGACATATTGTTCAGAAAGCTTTTTGTCAAACACTTTCAGAACAGAAAATGCCATAACTTGGGAAAGAAAAGGGTTAGCAGCACAAAATAGGCATTGTTCTGTTTGTTTTTAAAGGGGGAATCATACATAATAAATAGGTAAGATCTCTCAGGATCCATGGGTAGTGGACCCACTGGACCACTGCAGACGTAAGCCGACACCTGGGACCGGAGTCTAAGTGTTATCCGGTTTTCACCAGAACCCGTCGCAAAGCAGGTTGGACTTTGTCCGCAATGGCAACCAAGGCATATTACAGAATTGTCAGGAAAATTCGTGGTTGGGGACAAGTAGGAGGTAGAGACAGGCAGCACAGGATCATAGTCAGGGACATAGTGATAGGTCAGGACAGGCATCATGGGATCGGAGTCAGGAATGGAATAGAGGTTACAACAGGAAATCAGAATAATCACAGGGGCATGGAACAAAGCTTTCTCTAAGGAAAAGAAGCACAAAGATCCGGCAGAGAACAAGCAAAGGGGTTGGGAATTTATCAGAATTGGCAGCCGGCCAGTGCCAATTACTGGCGCGCTGGGCCTTTAAATCTCAGGAAGCTGGTGCACATGCACTTTAGGAGGCAGGGCCACGCGCGCCATGCCACCAGAGTTAGCGCTGTATCGCGGCGTGGTAAGTGGGCCTGGCGGGAGCCAGGGCAGCAGAGAGGGGCACAAGTGCGCCTGCGACGCGAGTGGTCAGTCGCAGGAGCACCCGTGACAAAATCATTATAACTTAACAGTTAAGCTTTAAGGGAATTGTTTGATTTGTGTGGTTTTTATTTTCTGTTTTGTATTGTTCTAAATACATGACTTTGGCTTGTTCAAATATCACCATACACTGATAAAGGTTTTTTTGAAAAATGATGCACAAAGTTCCTGCTTTCCTAATATGAAGCAGAACCAACACTGAATCATGAATCATGTATCAACCCATTACACAGCGTTCCATATCCACTTAGCAATCACCTGAAACTAGAAATAAACACACACAAGAAGATTAAAATTTTATTAGATAACCAAAACTTCACATGATTTTATCAAGGGCTTTTCCCCTTTCCTGTTTTTTAAAAATAAATCTTGAGAAAAAAAAATAGAAAAGTGTTAAGGTCGCAAACCATGTCACAGGGTCATTGCTCTTCTGTCCCAGGGGGTGGGGGGTAAACACTATGAGATGATCAAAAAATACAGCAATAACAGCTATGTGCTGCACACCTCTCTCATGGAGCTACAAACAGTCAAGGGTTGATCCAGTAAACCCAAGTTGTAAAACATAGAAAATGAGTTCTGACCGGAGCTCCCGATTCCCTTGCTTCCGTGTGTCCTTCTCTTCCAATATGTCAAAATAGAGCAGTTCACACTCCTCCAGCACAAATTCCTGAATCCTCCGATAAGAATATACCGCTATTCAGACCAACACTCCTGCGTTTTTCTTGTGACCTCCTCCGTATGCAACATATGTTGCGGTAGATCGCTGGAAGAAATTCACCCGCAGATAGCGTAGTACAGTTTACACTCAGGATTTATTTAGATTAAAAACATACTCACAAAAGAGCGATAAAAATGCGCATATAAAACTCCAATATGGGACGCCAGCTGCACGTTCTCGTTCAAAAGTGTTATGAGGCATTCCACTAGGGTGATTAAAAACCTCATGGTCGTTTCCTAAAACTGGAGCCCCGATCGCAGGTCCGATAGAAGGCGGTCAAACGTGGGCTTTTCCCCTTTCCTGTTTTTTAAAAATAAATCTTGAGAAAAAAAATAGAAAAGTGTTAAGCTTGCAACCCATGTCACAGGGTCACTGCTCTTCTCCACCGTAGTGGAGCTGGACGTTGTTGTGAAGGATAACACAGACTTGCACTCCCATCTTCATGTTGTCCATGTCCATCTGAATCGAGCTAAGGAGAACCAACCACCTGCTGCTACGATCCCGGAGGCACTCTTTACATAGCATTTTGCACAGGTGAGCTGGTAGTTGAATATCCCATCATCTAAATCAGCCCGAGGAAATAGCTTCAACACATGATGGAAAAATCCAAAGTCTTCATTAGCAACAGTAACATTCAGTGCAAGAGTTCCAGAGGATCCAGGAAGAGCAAGCTGATTGGAGCGAAGCTTGTCTCCCATTCTGGAATCCCGGAAGAGCCCCTATAGGTCTCAATATCCACAATTATAAACTGTTTATAATTGAAGTATTGGGACTCTGAGTAAGGAAGCTTCTTCACACGGATTTGGTTCTCATCAAGTGCTATAATGTTAGTAAATCCTTGAATCCCACAGTAATCCAGATCCAGTCAGCACAGGCATCACCACAGCTCTCAGTCACTCCCAGATAACTACGCAGGTCATTCGCATACCTGTAAAATGGTGGAAACACCCAACTGGAACTCAAAATGCAGGGATTCAGATGAATTCCCAGTGGCGAAAAACATATGAAAAAACATACAAAATTTTGTAAAGTGAAGATAAAATGGCATCAAGAAAGCTTGTAAAAAATTAAACTTACTACAGTGTTATGAGGCATTCCACTAGGGTGATTAAAAACCTCATGGTCGTTTCCTAAAACTGGAGCCCCGATCGCAGGTCCGATAGAAGGCGGTCAAACGTGGGGATGGACATCTGAACATAGCTGTGAAACTTGACCGAATGTGCAGAGTGCACCAGATTCATGACTTGCGGTGCACATTCTATATGAATCTTGTGCTCCCTGCACTGCTCCAACAGAGTGCACCAACTTTTTTTTAACATAGGTGGTGCGACACAATTCTGTCAGACACTGCATGATAAATGTGGTGCACGGTCGACTGTGCACTACAACGTCCCTTTCAGTGCAAAAATTTGTGTCGTGCCGGGAATAGTTCAGCTGCGACACTTATGTGTCCTGGACACTTTTTAAATACATGTGCAAGCAGTTGGCTCTAAAATGAACGTGCAATGTCTGACAGAAAACTGGTGCAGAGGCTTTAATAAATCTGGGCATTTGTCTACCATTCTGAGAATAATTTCAAAACAAAAATTAATGAAGTGAGGTGGAAAGGTTATTGTAGCAACTCATAAAGGAATAATTATGGATATTTCTGCGCATCTTATAAGCAGTCTGCTATGTCACACTAGATGCACTTTTTCATAATGTATTTCATCTTCCATGAAGACAAATATACTTCACTTTCTTTTAGCCTACTTTTATGAATCTGGTGCTCCCTGCACTGCTCCAACAGAGTGCACCAACTTTTTTTTAACATAGGTGGTGCGACACAATTCTGTCAGACACTGCATGATAAATGTGGTGCACGGTCGACTGTGCACCACAACGTCCCTTTCAGTGCAAAAATTTATGTCGTGCCGGGAATAGTTCAGCTGCGATACTTATGTGTCCTGGACACTTTTTAAATGCACGTGCAAGCAGTTTGCTCTAAAATGAACGTGCAATGTCCGACAGAAAACTGGTGCAGAGGCTTTAATAAATCTGGGCCTTTGTCTACCATTCTGAGAATAATTTCAAAACAAAAATTAATGAGGTGAGGTGGAAAGGTTATTGTAGCAACTCATAAAGGAATAATTATGGATATTTCTGCGCATCTTGTAAGCAGTCTGCTATGTCACACTAGATGCACTTTTTCATAATGTATTTCATCTTCCTTGAAGACAAATATACTTCACTTTCTTTTAGCCTACTTTTCAGTTTATATAAAAAGTAATATGAGTATAACTTGTCCTCAAATGTTCTTAAAATTAAATATGAAAGGAAACAGAAAATGACTTAGCTTCTGCTTCAACAAAAATGTCTAACTTTAATATCTCAAGTTGTAAAAGCCTCTTTTGAAATAGGATTTTTACAATTTACCCTTTCAGTATATCTGCCTTGATATTAATGTAGCATATTTTCTCATTTTGCAGAATACGGTTTAGCTATCTTTATTATTACGTAGAAATGTCAATTTCACACAGCTTTGAACACAGAACCTTAATGCATTTTTTGGACCCTGTAATTTTGTATTTCTGTGCCAAGAATATTCTAGGCAAAAAGGATTTATGCCATTGTTGATTCCCTTTCAGTTATGATAAGATAAAGGCAAAATAATATTTAATGACAGCGTTAGTTGTTTGTTTTTGCCCAGTTTCTGCTCAGTGGCTAAATAGAACAGATACCTTACTTTAGTTGAGATGCGACAAGTAATAAAAGGAGTTGTGAGGGTTCTATGCAGAGAAAACACAGATAATTTAGATGTATATAAATGAAGTCTTTATATTTGCTGTTTTTGTATTTTGATATTGAAAAAATGAAGTCTACTAGCTCCTGTTTGGAATCCATTTTCTTCTTTCTATATTGTCCATCACTGCCATTTCACACTACAATTGACATCCATTATAAAAAAGCATCATGCAGAGAGTGAATGCAGACATGGCATTTGCATAAAGCCAAAAATTGAATTTCCTCTAAAATTACACATACTGAAAAAAAGGTAAGAAGGTAAGAAAGGTCTGCAAAGCTTATATGTACCCTGTGCAGCCAGCTGTTTTTGTTTGTAAGGAGATTTGGGAGCTGGTAGTCTCAATTTATAATGGGTTTCTGGATGACTATGGATAATTGTCCTGCAAAGTTTCCTTCGCAGTTGCATTACATCTTTTTGTGTAAACAAATATTGATTTTTGTTGTCAGTATGACAATAAGAAGAGGCAAAACATCAGTTTTAATAAATCTAAAGTAAAAGTGTAAAATAATGAATTGATAAAACAAGGAAATCAACACCCCATGAAGGTAAACAGCATGTCTAAAACATCATGGTAGTAGAGAACCACCTTAATGTAAAAGAGATGTAAAAAAAAAACAAGTAAATGTCAGCCCCTCATTCCCTTAGGAGCAATCAAGTCACATGTAAAAGTCCCTTTGGAGAATGGATTTGTCCCAATCACCCCCTCTTGGATCGGGGGACATGCCATCCATGTCCATAAACTGTATGGTCTTTAAATCACCTCATGATGTAAATTCATATGGCAAGCTATTGGGGTATTCCTGTTTTTTGTGATTTCTCCAATATGGGTACCGTTCTGAGTTCCAAATTGGTTTTACCAATGTATTCAAGTCCATAGTTGCAAACAACTCTATATATGACCCCACAGGATCTACAGTTGATAAAGGGAAAAATTTCATATCCCTTACCTGTTACATTGGCAATGAAAAAAGGAAACACCTGCATGACAAGCCGACTACACAGCCACTACATATACACTCACCGGCCACCTTATTAGGTACACCTGTCCAACTGCTCGTTAACACTTAATTTCTAATTCTGTATTTCTGTTCGTAATAAAAAATAGTTTCTAAGAAAAGATAGATCAGACAATCCTAAACATAATAAGATATATCACATAGGTCTTCCATCCACGTTCCTATGGGATTACAATAAATGGACTGCTCTCTTCTCTCGTGTTTCTGATTTTTTTACAGCTAAAGTGACACAAACTGCTGTAATTATAAATAATGGAAGGCCATGAAGGTAGGAGGATAACCCTATTAAATTTGACAAAGTTGTGATTATCTCTAATTTTGGAAATTTGTTGCTCATTGAAAGCTGCCAATCACAGTGAGAAAATGTGTGGGCAAATCTTTTTATTTGTTACCATACAGTAAGAAGTCTGACACAGTTTAACACTTTCTAGAGTAATTTTTTAGTTCATCCTGTTCATGCCAGAAATGCATTTTTGGTACACTATGTAGCAACTGAGGACAAGCCACAGTTGTTTGTCTAAAAGTGTCATGGTCAGTATATTACTGAGGTGTAAAATCTGAGGAAAGTTGTAATTATCAATGACATTGCAGTGGATAGCAGCTGTCCATAATGGCACTGTTGAAGCATGGTGTTCCATTTTATATGACCTTATATGACCACATATTGATATATACATACACTCACCGGCCACCTTATTAGGTACACCTGTCCAACTGCTCGTTAACACTTAATTTCTAATCAGCCAATCACATGGCGGCATTTAGGCATGTAGACATGGTCAAGACAATCTCCTGCAGTTCAAACCGAGCATCAGTATGGAGAAGAAAGGTGATTTGAGTGCTTTTGAACGTGGCATGGTTGTTGGTGCCCGTATTCTTTGTAACCCATGATGCACCAAGAGTGTATCACTGGAGAAGCTTGAGCAAGTAACATTTCTGCCTGCTGTGGGACAATCACATGGCGGCAACGGCATGTAGACATGGTCAAGACAATCTCCTGCAGTTCAAACCGAGCATCAGTATGGGGAAGAAAGGTGATTTGAGTGCCTTTGAACGTGGCATGGTTGTTGGTGCCAGAAGGGCTGGTCTGAGTATTTCAGAAACTGCTGATCTACTGGGATTTTCACGCACAACCATCTCTAGGGTTTACAGAGAATGGTCCGAAAAAGAAAAACATCCAGTGAGCGGCAGTTCTGTGGGCAGAAATGCCTTGTTGATGCCAGAGGTCAGAGGAGAATGGGCACACTGGTTCGAGCTGATAGAAAGGCAACAGTGACTCAAATCGCCACCCATTACACCCAAGGTAGGCAGAAGAGCATCTCTGAATGCACAGTACGTCGAACTTTGAGGCAGATGGGCTACAGCAGCAGAAGATGCCAGAAGGGCTGGTCTGAGTATTTCAGAAACTGCTGATCTACTGGAATTTTCATGCACAATCATCTCTAGGGTTTACAGAGAATGGTCCGAAAAAGAAAAACATCCAGTGAGCGGCAGTTCTGTGGGCAGAAATGCCTTGTTGATGCCAGAGGTCAGAGGAGAATGGGCACACTGGTTCGAGCTGATAGAAAGGCAACAGTGACTCAAATCGCCACCC
>CM033643.1:147185147-147229583 GCA_019512145.1 Engystomops pustulosus
GCACAGTACGTCGAACTTTGAGGCAGATGGGCTACAGCAGCAGAAGACCACACCGGGTGCCACTCCTTTCAGCTAAGAACAGGAAACTGAGGCTACAATTTGCACAAGCTCATTGAAATTGAACAGTAGAAGATTGGAAAAAACGTTGCCTGGTCTGATAAGTCTCGATTTCTGCTGCGACATTCGGATGGTAGGGTCAGAATTTGGCGTCAACAACATGAAAGCATGGATCCATCCTGCCTTGTATCAACGGTTCAGGCTGGAATCATCTCAGACTGGTTTCTTGAACATGACAATGAGTTCACTGTACTCAAATGGCCTCCACAGTCACCACATCTCAATCCAATAGAGCATCTTTGGGATGTGGTGGAATGGGAGATTCGCATCATGGATGTGCAGCCGACAAATCTGCGGCAACTGTGTGATGCCATCATGTCAATATGGACCAAAATCTCTGAGGAATGCTTCCAGCACCTTGTTGAATCTATGCCACGAAGAATTGAGGCAGTTCTGAAGGCAAAAGGGGGTCCAACCCGTTACTAGCATGGTGTACCTAATAAAGTGGCCGGTGAGTGTATAATTGCCATGCAAAGCTTGTTCAAATCACGTAATTGAACAGGGTGTCGTGTAGTGGCTGTGTACAAGCCTGTCCCTCAAGTACCGTCCTCTCCTAAATATGATCTGGGGCCAAGGGCTTGTGGCAGCACCGATGTCAGGGTCCATACCTAGGACCATACCTTGTTGATAATCTGTCAAATTCCAGCAAAGTCACCACTGAAGGTTGTGATCAACAGAATGGAATTATCCCCCGAAGAGGAATTATGGGCCTTTTTCAGAAGAGAGAAGTAATCACTTTTTGTAGCCCTAAGCCATTTTCAAGAAATCTTAATAGTAGGTTATCAGCCTGTCTTTTAAACTCATTGTCACTGGAGCTGTTGCTTCTAAGTTTCAAATACTTCCCAACAGGAAGAGGATGAATACTCTCCCAATGAATTAATGCATTAGTAGCCGTGAGTTTCCTGTAAACAGCAGTATGCAATGTATGAAGGGACCCCTTTCTAATCAGTAGATACAGAAAAGGAAGCTCAGTTTATTGGATTTCATATTTGAATTGGAGTCCTATCATGTTTTGATTTAATCCTGTTACCAGATCAACAAAATCAGACTTGGACCCACTCCAAATGACAAAGAAATCATCAATATGTCTTGCACACATCTCAATATTCTTGAGATTCTCCTGATTAGGGTCACCAAAGACAATTACCTTTTCCCACCAGCCCAGGCGCAAGTTGGCATTTTCTCCTTCCTACTAAAATCAACTTTTAAAATGATGTTAATGAGCCTGAAAGGTCACTGGGGGTGTTCCCAGAGCCCCTTTTTGCTTTAACTTCACTGGCTATTAGACTGTTTCACCCAATACTCCCTCAGCACTTCATTCTTCCCTCTGCCTGATGTAATCTCACTGCAGCAGAGGAAGTTTCAGCACACAGCGTGAGGGGCAATTTTGATGGTAAAATTCCTTTTACTATAGCCTGGCACAAGTTATAGCTAAATTCAACGCCAGGTAGGACCTAGTATAGAAGTCATCTTGGTGCACAATTGCACACTGTATATACAAAGATGCTGGAGCAGGGGGAAGGTTACCCTTTGATTTTTTATATTTTTGTAGTTACTCTTGCTAACCACTATAGGAGGGTTTCATTCAGTTTTTTTTTTAATCTTCTTTGACTGTTTGAATAAGTGCTAGGATCTTAGATATAAATGTTATAGTTGTTTATTGTAGCTGAGGACTAAAGTACAATAAATTACCAATATCCAGTGGTTCGTTTGTAACTAGGGGTCGTATGTAAGTAGAGTGTTCTTAAATAGGGGACCGCCTGAATTATCCTTTTTTCTGTGCTACATATAGATGCTTCATAGACAACATAAATCTGTACAGACAATTCACTCCTTTAGATACATTTTTTATTCTTCCAGCTATACTGACTCTTTGTTTTCTCTTCATACCTTAATTCTGCCCTTCTCATTATCTTAAATTGACAGGAGTGCACAGGCCACATCTGTCAACACTGTGGTTAACTTGTAACACACTAGTCATACACCATGTGCAGGAGACTTTACAGGAACATATGGTTTAGTTGGTCCCCCCCATGCCAATGTACAGTGCTTATGAGGACAATTACTCAGTACATTTGGTATTAGCTAGAGCATGATGTGATTTCAGTGGCATTTATATACAAGATTTATGAATATAAAAATGGATGGATACAAAACTATTTACTAAGGCTACATGCATCTCTATATGTGTACTAATGTGACTCTCTATGATATGGAGATTTGAATGAGGCCCTAGATTAGATTTCCTCTATTAATTGTATCACCTTTACAATTAAGAAGCATAAGTAGTCACCTGGCTCCTTTGTGGAATGGCATCTGGACATGTGACCCCACTCTTATACTTCAGAGTCACATGTCCAGCTTGGTTAATCACAGGCATGCCTACAGAGGATAGGTGCCAGCTTGTCACTTTTTCCGGAACACTGACCCGGATCCTGAACAGCAGTGCTTTGCAGTTCGGGTCTGCTCATTACAATTATTTGGTTAAAAATCTGCTCAAAATTTTATTTTTACTCTGAAAATGTAGTGCAAACTCTGAATTAAGATACATATTTTAATACAAAATGCTAATAGTAGTTATATGGGCATGATGTTTCATTCAACATGAGGAGAGAAAAAGAACTGGACCGCACGTCCACACATGATACAATGATCTACTGCCGCTAGGCTACATTATATAACGAACTCGAGGTTCTTAGTTACATTTTGATCAAATTGTATAATCCCACCAACCACTTCAAGGTGACCTCTTTTTGGTGGGTCCCTACGCTATTGTATGCGGCATCACATAGCGTCCACCACCGCCGCAACACAGCGCCGGCAGGGACCAAGACCTGGTTGCCCCCCGCAGCACCCGTGCTGGCAGGCATGGCCCCCATGGCTCCAGGCCCGGGTCCCCACCAGCACCGCACAACAGAAGCAGCGGACGCCATGCAATACTGCACCATGTGAACAGGAAAAAGGCTCACCATGTGTGAACAGGTGTTGAATACTCACTGTTCCATGTAGTCTCAGGCACTAGCTGAGAAGAAGTAGGCGGCCCCTATATGCAGTCTCCTGCTAATTTAAAAGCACCTGGGTCGAATGGGGTGGAGTGCTGGTACCAGGCAAAAAACAAAATAAATGAAGGGATAGAATATACTAGACCAACATGAGGAGAGAAAAATAACTGGACTGCACATCCACACATCATACAATGATATACAATGATCTATAACAGTGATGGCTAACCTATGGCACTGGTGCCAGAGGTGGCACTCAGAGCCCTTTCTGCGGGCACTCAGGCCATCACCAGAGAGGAATCCAGGTATCTTCCTGTAGTCCCAGACAGCCCAGGACTTGCTGTGCACAGAGCTATTTTAAAGTGACAGCTGTACCTGGGACTATTTTCTGCTTTATTGGTGTCCTCAGGGGCTGGTATCAATGAAAACTGTGACAGAGAAGGGAGTATAAATCACAAATTAAATTTCTGTGTTGGCACTTTGCGATAAATAAGCGGGTTTTTGTTGTAGTTTGGGCACTCGGTCTCTAAAAGGTTTGCCATCACTGATCTATAATGTTTCATTCAGTTTATAAGAAAACTTCCACTTTATCTGGATCAGAGGCATAAAAGGATAAAGCATAAATCTTCTATGGATGCCATATTACAACCTATTATGAATGTGTATGGACCCATATTATGGTTGTTTGCATGAGCACTAACTAACTCATTACTCTTTATAGTACTGTGCGATAATTAAATAACTATTTATATTTAATGCTACTGGATTAAGCGATACGAACAAATATCCCCCTCCCCCAAAAGCATCATATGCTTTCATATGTTATGTCGCTCTGGTTTTTTAACAAGACTACCTCGACCTACCAAATGTAAAACATTCCCTTGGTGATAATGATCATTAATCATGTCTAGTGAGGAACATAATTCTGCAGATGGTTTCCTGTTGTGGCCTTACATAGTAAATAGACTTGACTTAAGGAGGAAGTGGTTTTTAAAGCATCTGAGTAGGAAATTGTTTAACTTACTAATGCTAACTTTATTTAATGCTTTGAGCAAACAGTGTGGTAATTGTTTTAGCTTACACTTAAAATATAGAAGTGTCTGTATGTTGTGAAAAGTCTATTAAAATGACTGGGCTAAATTGACAACTTTTCATTTAGCCATCGAATGACTACCTGCATCTAACAGCTGTAAGCTTAACTGACTGCGTTTGCTTTTAGGCTAGAACACCAATGCATCCAACCGATAGTTTGTTATCCTGAATTATTTTTATTGTTGCAAGACCAACCAAACATCATCTTGTAGGTTTAGCTTTATTGGAAAGATTGTTTCAGATGAAAATGGTAACACATTCAGATAATATTCTGTGACCAATCTTCTTTTTCACCCCTTAACAACTTGGCCATTTTGCTACTTCCTTATACGGCCCTTTTTTTTAAAATTCTGATATGTGTCATTACAAGTGGTCATAACTTTGGAATGCTGTAACATATCAAGGTGAATTTGAGATTGTACTATATGTTGATTGAGAAATGTAAGCAATATGTTTAGTATTTATTTATTAAATAAACTGAAATTTGGTGAAAATTGTGAAAAAAAATTATGTTTTACAAATTAAAAATTTTCTACTTTTGGGAAAGTTAGACATATCACCAAAATAACTTGATAATAAACATTTCCATACATCTGCTTTAACTTGGCACCATTTTTAAAGCATCCTTTCCTGTTTTTAGGATGTTAGTAGGCTTATAACGTGAGGTGCAATTTTTCAGATTTTCACAAAAATCATCAAAACCTATTTTTGGACGGACCAATTTAGTTAGAAGTGACTTTATAGGGCCTATATGACAGAAAACCCCCACAAATGACACCATTTTAAAAAATGCACCCCTCCAAAAATTCAAAACAACCTTAGGGAAGTTTCTTAACCCTATGAGCTTTTCATGAGGGTGAAAAATAAATAGAAGTGAAATTACGAAATTTGTTTCGTTTTTGGAGGACAAATATGGCTAAAAAAAGTTTTCATGTGTCAAGATGCATTTAGAGAGCCCTAATGGTACCAAAGCAGAGAACCCCAACCAGTGTCACCATTTTGGAAAGTACACCCCTTTCAGAATTTAGCAAGGTGTAATTTGTACCCAACAGGTGTTTGATTCAATTAGGTCCCAAAAATGAAAGAGGTGAAAATTTTCCCCAAAAAGTCACTTTTACCCCAAAGTCTCCAGGGATAAAAGATGAAACAACCCCTATAAATGTGTAAAACTATTTCTCCTGAGAGTAAAAATTGCCCCATATGTGCACATAAAATGTTGTATGGGCACTCAGCAGAGGGAGGGAGCCTTTTAGAAGCCAAATGTGACAGAAATCTTTTACATGTGTCAGGATGCATTTGAAGAGCCCTAGTGGTATAAAACAGAGGAGAACCCAATAAGTTACCCTAATTTTGAATGCACACCCTTTGGAGCCCACAGTAGGGTTTAGAAGGGAAAATGGGATGTTTGCTTTTTAGAATCTACACGACCAGCTTAAGAGGGCAGGGATTGAGGGAGGCCAACAACTCCCATCATACCGTGAGTAAGCTCAGTGCACTGTATAAATAGAAGGACAGATACATCGCGTGGCTTGTGTCAGTTTGTGACGTACAGCCCTGAAAAATTAATTGCAAAACGCCTTGCAAATCGCCAGACATTGCGATTATTTTGCGTCGCACACTTCTCCATGCCAAGAGGGCATGAAGAAATGTTGGACAGGGCGCCTGTGCCCTCGCTATAAACTGTGCACTTTCGTGACTGAAAGTTGCAGGTACTAGCAATTCACAACTGTCGATTGTATTGCAGTAACATGGTAGGTCATCAGAACATCCACGTTAAAGTACCTAGAAGTTGTTAATAGTTATACATATTTGGTTATTTAAACTATAATCACAAAAAAATAGGGTTTTGTTTGTCAAAGGGGACAACACCACCCGATTTATGGCTCGTGTTTTTGGCGAATTTTGGACACCACCAAGCTCAAAGGTTGCCATCACTGGGCATATGATAGATATTACTCATAATGCTCTGGTTCATTGGTCAAGCAGTAGTGAGGTTGATGAGGTGAAGGAGGCAGGCTCCGCCCCTCCTCTTGCTGATTGAGTTTTTTGAGGAGCTGGAACCCTGGTTGCAATGGCCAAAAAAGGTATCTAACTGAGGCCAAAGAGGTAAAATACTTTGAGAATGAATTTTGTTTTTTGAAGTTACACTTTAAGGGGAACCTGTTGAGCAGATGTGGACCTCACTAAACGCATGATGTTTTAAGTGTTCCCAAATTAATCTTCATCTTTTTTCCATTCTTGCCCACAAATAAAAAACAACCATTTATACTTACGTGGTCCAGAGCTTTAGCAGCTCCTGTGAGAGTAAATCAAATGTAGCTGTTTAGTACACCCAAGATCATTTTGCTGCACCTTGCTGTAAATTGGGGCACATTTAACTTACCGACCGGTCACTGTATTTCCCAGTCACCACACTTCTTCGCAGCTGTTTTTAGACATGAAAACAGTGCACAGTCAAACAAATTAGCCCCATTGTTTCCACTCTGACTGCTTGTGTTCGTTGTATTGTGGTGTTCGATGCCATTGTGGTTCTGTAACTAACACACCGTCTGAATTCAGACACAAAGAGAGAGGCATATAAGTTATTTTTATTATTTACAAAGCCTGAGGCCAGTTAAAAAAATGAGCAATTCCTGGACAACCTATTAGAGTAATACTACAACATCCTACATGGATGATACTTTTATCGACTAACAATATACTAATAATTTAAGGATATACTTAACCAAATGAAAACTACTGCTATATTGCTAATGTATTATTGTTTCAGATCGAACAGCTATTTTAATTATGAGTGATAGTTTCAGTAGAATATAAAATTTAATTGCCCAACACTTGTTTAGTTCCCTATAAGTGCTACCATTTTAATTGCTTAAATATTTGCAGTAAGGAGAAATCGGTTTAAAAAGGTCAATGTGTCTTCTAACATATTAGCCGAAGTAAGAGAATACGGATGTAAGGGTAGATAAAAACAAAGGAAAGTTTGATTCAAGATGTAGTATATTAGGCAGAACTGTAATTACATTACGTAATGTAGATCAAATAAGTTATTATAGTTCTAAACAAAATAGATCCCAAACGTTTGTGTTGATTAATCTCCTATACTATCTTTTAAATGGTTAGAGCTTTATTTCACAACTGGTGCTTGATGTTTTACACACTTTAGAAGCAAATAATCATAATTTTATATCCAACCATCAACGTAAAATTCTACAAATGTTAATACAAATCCCCATGCTATCTATCATTTCTGTTTCCTGTCTTTGGCCCCCTTTAATTTGATGTGTTAAATTTTCTGTCCACTTTATATTCATTTACTCCTGACTGTGCAGTACGCTCACCCCATCAACTTCTCTGCACCTGTAAACAGAACCGTCAATATAACACATATTAGGTAGAAAAGTAGCGGACTAACCCAAAACTCTAGTCTTTCTTGTTCTGCCTTTAATTCAAACATGGTGGCAGATTACAGGGGAGAGGGGTAATGTTCCGTGTCTGACACACTCCTCCTCTACAGCAAGGCTTACACCATCTGCAATGTTCCCAAAGTTATTGGCGTTGCATAATTTGGAGACTAGTTTTGTGTTTTGCTTTTGTCGAAAGTCACAAATCGCTATGACCCTAGATCCCATGTTTGAAACTTCCTAAATCGCCATGGGATCAGCAGAAAATGAAAAAAATGTTGGAGCAAAAGCCAACCTATAACAATATACAGCGGTCCCCACTAAGAACACCCGACTTAACATGATGAACCCTAGTTACAAACGGAACCTCTGGTAATATGGTAATTTACTCTACTTAGTAGTCCCAGGGCTACATAACACTGTAACAGTGATCAGAAGTGCTCTCAATGAAGCTTTATTGTTAATCCTGGTTCCTTATGACAACCCAACATTTTTTAAAATTCAGTTGTCCATAGACCAAAAATTTGCTGGGTTACAATATTAATAAATTATCAGTTCGACTTACTTACAAACGCACTTAGAACAAACCTACAGGAACCCATCTTGTATGTACCCTGTACTGTACAAATCCAACATATCTGGTACAGCAAAAATGCTAGTTGAAATTTACTTGTTTGTTAGATATCAAGTTTTAGTTTACATAACTTTAAATGAACGATTAAATAGGGTTATTGAAGGGTTGTTCTTGTTTATTTTGTTTTTTATGGAGAATGCCACTGATTTAGTTATGGCTGAGTTGTTCTAGTATTTAGCTAAGCAAACACATTGGGGGCAGGTTATTTCTTACCCGCGTCCATTCGGATTTCCAGCGGCGCTTATCTCTGCGCTGGGATAAAATCGTGGTCAGGCCCGGGAGTTTATTTAAGGTATTTCTCCTCCGCCGCCAGCGCACGGTGTGTCCTGTCTGCGCTGAAAAAGCATCGGAACGCGCTGGCAGTTCACCGGCTCGGGCTGAGTGAGGTAAGTGCAAGCTCACGTGACAGCATTTTTGTTTTAAAGCAGCGTTTTTTTCGAATCTGTTGGTTTTCGGTCGCCACGCACCACCATTGGTCTGTCGACGTGAATGCCAGCGCGATGCGCTCACAATCGAATCGCGGTGCCGCCAAATCCCACGGGCAATTCAGGGAGAAATCGGCGAATTCGGATATATCGGGTAACACACGGTGGGAAAACTGACGAAACGGGCCCTTAGTAATGACCCCCTTGTCTAGGAGAGGGGACCAGGAGGATAGCACTGAAAATGTTGCATGAAGGGTTTTAAGATTGTTTAACAAAAACGCCCTTCCTTAACCCCTCATCGTGGTCCTAGAGCCCTGTCACAGTTTTGAACCACCTGACTAAAAATGCCTGTGATAAAAGCGGTTACGCAGTCCTCCATATTCACCAAACTTAGCTGCCAGTGAGGCACTGTACCTTAATTACAGATGTTTTCTAATGTGCAAATTAGCTTTTGTGAACGTATGTCTGGTGATTGTGACTCTTCACTCTTCCCAGGCTAGCAGTGAACACACCCATTATTTTGAGTGACATCCTGTGTCTCTTCAAATATTGCTCTGCGCTCCTTGTGCTTGGGGACCGTCTGCTAAATTCAACTGCCGACATAAAAGCTCTCAGATAGGAAATATTGTGTACATTTTTTACACGGTTGCCTTTTGTTATATTCAAGACATGGACCGGTGACATCCATTGCAGGTTCTTCAGCCTACTAAGAATAGCAACACTTACACCATGCAATCACAGCAGCTCTATGGGGGATGGAGAGGAGTCCTTGGAGGCTTCTCTGACTTCATGTGGTCACATACATGCATGGGGTACAGTTTGCTTGTTAAGACGCTAAAAGACCTAATATGATGTCACCTGACCATATGACATGAACGCTCTACCATACGGCACCATGTGGGTCAGGAATTAGATGGGAGGAGCTGGATGAGCAGGACACACCCCTCTGACGATAGGTAATATAAGATAAACGGTGATTTAGTGGGGTCAGCAAAAAACATTTTAGCTAAAGAGGGTTGTCAGTCAGTTAATAGGGTCTCTATAGGAACCTGGCACTGGTTGTATATGTGGCAAATGTGGTGGACAGGTCCCTTTAAAAGATATCATGGCACATTAAAAACAGGGGAAGCTACAAACCGTGCTTAGAGATTAGTATGGTGGCTGTACACCCTACTGTGACACAATCTTATTGTAGGGTAGATGGAGACATGAGGTGAGGGAGCATAGCAGTGAGGCTGTACGTGTAGGCAATCTTAAACAGAAAAGATATTTCTGCTTACGTTTGAAGGTTGAAAGTGAGGTTAATGGTATTTGGTTTAGGAGGTTTCCATAGTATGAGGGGTCCTTGGGAGAAGTCCATAAGATGATAGAGAAAATCGAATGGTTAGCAGAGTGAAGCTAAAGGTCTATTGAGGATCTCACAGGTTGTGCCCAAACACTACAAGCTGAATTCTTGTGAAATGGGTAACCAGTGGGAGAGAGTGGCGAGAGAGGGCAGGCATAGGAGAACATGGAGTGAAATGGAGGAGGCACGCATCAGTCCAGGATGGATGAAGGGGGAAGTTAGAGAGTGGAGTGAAAAACACAAAGAAGGATAATGCAGAGTACTCCAAGTGAGAGATTGTGAGGGTATGGCTAGCAATTTTGTAGATGCAGAGATGTGTGAGGTGGGAGGTGGCAGGTTGTAGAGTCAAAGACTGTTAATTTATATTGGCTGCCCCTCTTTTGTTAAGAAGTCTAGGGGATAGAATAGAGTGAATTCAACACATTTAGATTTTTTCCAGATTTCAGTAATTATAGGGACTATTAAATGTTGCCATCAGATTGTACTTTTTTTCCCCACAAAAAAACAACACACTGTATGGATAATAAATGGAAAAATAAATAAGACAGGACTTTTGGAATGCAGAAACTCGGATTGCAGAACTGAATGAAATCGGCTGTAAGGAGGGGTGGTTAAGTTATGTAAGACTTTTTTTTAGACTTTTATTTTCTATTTGATTGGATTGTATTTTGCGGGGCTTATTTACTAAGGGCCCCGTTGGACCAACTCTTTCTTGGACATCCAGACGATTTCCGTTTTGGCCGCTGGGACAGGATTTAAAAGGGGGTTTGGGCGCATCCTGCCGATGTTATGCAACACAAATGGGGGGGGGAGGGCCGACGGATGATCCGAGGATTCGACAAAACCGCGGGATTAACTTAAAAAATTGTATCGCAAGCAATCACTTACATGCACCGGGAAGAAGAAGGTGAACTCCGGCGGACCTGAGCGGGGAAGAAGCGACACATGAGGATATGGGGCTGCCCGATCTTCATGAATCGCGGCAGAGTTATCCTCGTCAGACAGTCCAGATTGTGGATCGCGCAGGGACCGTGTAAGTAAATGTGCCCAATATGTTCACCATGAGATCATAAAAGACAAAAGAGGGTTATCTCATCTTTTTCTTTACAGTCTTCCATTGCAATTGAGCATCTATATAACAGGAAAACCATCGTCTAGGGTAAAGTAGTGGTGTGCAGTGCTGTAGTGTGTCACTTCTGCTGCCTTTATCCGCAATATAGTTTGCTGATTCAGCACTCTGTATGTGAAAAAGGAAGTCAAAAGTAGTAATAAGCACTTCTGTTTTCATGAGACAGACAGAAGATTAGACAAACTGATTCCTTGATGGTCTGTTAAGCTAAACCATAGCATGCAAAAGTTTATTTAATTGCCAATAGACTCTCATTAACCCCTAGTCCAGTGGGCCTGGTGTGAACTTATCATCAGGGTCTAATATTCCTAAACCCATGCTACCGCCCACCATCCTTTTACTTAAGAATACAGATATCCCCACAGACATATGCACACTACGCATGCGGTCCAGTCGGATCCAGCGGGCGTTTCTCTGTGGAGGATTCGGGTCTTCCGGCGATTCCCCTGATGTCCACTAGGTGACGCTGTGCGATGTGAATTCGTCGTGTTCACTGAAGTTTCACCAAGCCAGGCCGGGTGCAGGTAAGCGACGTGTCAAGGGACACATTTCTACAAAAAAAATATGGCGGTTTCTCCGAATCCGACGGATTTTTTCCCACGGCCGATGCGACCAAAATTCGGGGCATTCAGGGAAAATTGCGCCAAAACTGTAAAATGCGGTACCCGATGTAAAAACGTGATTTGGGCCCTTAGTAAATGACCCCCTATATGTGCATTAACACATATATAAACACAACACAAATATAATGCTCTACACACATACAACATATTAAAAAACACATACAAATACACAGCAGGACCCCATACACCATATATAGGAAACCACTCAAACATTAGTGGACATGATATATTATACACTCACCGGCACTTTTATTAGGTACACCTGTCAACTGCTAGTTAATCCTTAATTTCTAATCAGCCAATCACATGGCGGCAACTCATCAGTAGGGGAAGAAAGGTGATTGAGTGCTTTTGAACGTGGCATGGTTGTTGGGGCCAGAAGGGCTGGTCTGAGTATTCAGGAACTGCTGATTACTGGGATTTTCAGCACAACATCTCAGGGTTTCCAGAAATGGGATCCAAAAAGAAAAAAACATCAGTGAGCGTCAGTTCTGGGGTGGAAATTGCCTTGTATTGATGCCAGTAGGAGAGGAGAATGGGCACGGGCTGGTTCAGCTGTAGAAAGGAACAGAGTGATCAAATCGCCCCTGTTACAACAAGGTGGCAGAAGAGAGTCTCTGAACGCACAGTACGTCCACCTTTGGGTCAGATGGGCTACAGTAGCAGAGACCACCGGGTGCCACTCTTCAGCACAAGAACAGGAAATGAGGATACATTTGCACCAAGCTCATCGGAAATTGGACAGTAGAAGATTGTAGAAAAAGTGATTGCCTGGTCTAGATGAGTCTCGGGTTCTGCATGCAACATTCAGATGGTAGGGTCAGAATTTGGCGTCAACAACATGAAAGCAATGGATCCACTGCCTTGTATCAACGTTTCAGGGCTGGGGTGGTGGGTGGCATGCTATTTCTTGGCACTCTTGGGCCCATTGGTACCGAAAGGAGCATCGTGGCACGCCACAGCCCCAACTGAGTATTTGGTTGTGACCATGTCCATCCCTTTTGACCACAATGTACCCAACATCGATGGGCTACGTTCCAGCAGGATAATGCGCCCATGTCATAAAGCTGGAATCATCTTAGACTGGTTTCTGAACATGACAATGGTTCATGGTACATCAAATGGCCTCCACCAGCACCACAGTCTCAATCCATAGAGATCTTGGGATGTGGTGGGACGGGGAGATTCGCATCTGGATGTGCAAGCCGACAAATCGCGCAATGGGTGAGTCATCATGTCATATGGACCAAAATCTCTGAGGCATGCCTTCAAGCACCATGTTGAATTATTGCCACAAAGAATTGAGGCAGGTCTGAAGGCAAGGAAAGGGGGGTCCAGACCGTGGTACGCATGGTGTTTACCTAATAAAGTGGCCGGTGAGGTAATATATATAAATATAATAAGCGCCACACTTTATATATCGAACATTCGGCTCCATGCAGAAAATCTCAAAAATGTACCTAACTACCAAAACACGTGACATATTCCTTAATGCACACCTCATATATGATACAACACCTACAAATTTTATAGAGCAACAATATTCTCTATTGAGTTAGCACTAACCACATCTTGTTAATCTATATATACAGCCCAGCAATAATATTAATATATAGCAAGCATCATAGTGTAAAACTGCAACCTTCTCACCAATCCACATGTAAGTCATCAGCCCTTTATGGGGTATAGTACAAAGTTCAGAAGGCACCTTGTTAATTAATCTACCAGTTCAGCAACAGCCACCACCTATACAGTGTCAAGCAGTCAAGGCCCTTCATATATAATGTCCCAAACAGACAGACCCCTCTGTGATAAGCCCAGCAGCCATTCCCCTTCTTTATAATGTCCAGCGGCCAAGCCCCTTCGATATAATGTCCAGACGCCATCCCCTCTCAAGTTAACGTCAGAAAGGCTTGCCCTCTTTGTATGCCTAGCAGCCAATATGGCCAGCATCCAAAGTCCCCCCCTTTGATAATGTCCAGCAGCCAGCCCCCTCTGCTTATAATGTTCCAGCAAGCCAGCCCCCCTTTTATTAATGGGAAGCATCCAGACCCCTCCTCCCATTCCAGGGCCACATATCTGGGGGTGTTCTAGTGGGACTGTGTCAAGAGCCACCCCACCCCAGTGACCAACAAAACCCTCTCTTCAGCACATGTGGCACGACCTTCTGTAAAAATTTTTTTCAAATGAGGGCAATAAATAATTTAATATCTTAGCCAAGCATTAATATGTAACACTGCACCTGTGTAAAATAGCAGAGCAGATGAGGACTGTGTTCAGAGCCCCCCCCTCCCAGTACCAACAAGCCCCATCTCCCAGCACTGGCAGATTATTATAAGGGGTCATACTTGGGGGCCTTTCATTAAAGGTAGGCATCTGGGGTGGACTTCATTAAAAGTGGGCAAACTGGACGGTGGATATATTGTAAAGGGGGCATCTGGGTGGACCCATTTCATTAAAAGCGGGAGACATCTTGGGGTTGACATCGTCATTTATTAAAGTAGGCATAGTGGGGTGGACATGTCATTAAAGTGGGCAACTGGGGTAGATATTATTTTTAAAGGGGAGCATGGGGTGGAATTTCATCAAAGGGGGGCATCTGGGGGTGGAAGATGACCGGAGATATTTATTAATGCAAAGAAACGCGGCGTGCGGCTGTGTTGGAAGATGCCGGAGAGCCGTGGTCCACCGAGGCTCTCAGGACACTCGCGCCGGCGCCACCCTTCGCAGGAGAAAGACAGGCCGTTCCTTAGAGTTTCCCGGGTTCGTATAGGCAGTCACAAGGAAAGGGGGGAGATCCAAGGCACTATGAAATATGATCTGGTCGGTGAAGTATAAAGACAAAGGGATTGTTTGAAAAACAATTCATGGGGGACTCCAGCACCTCACACTGCTCCTAGCTTACAATCAAACATGGGTGGGTTTAATTCTGTCAGATCATGGGTGGAAGCCGTACATACAAAACACCAGTGTGTATAGACATAGCTACATGATGCGCACGGTAACAACCTTATGTGCTGGTTCCAATGTGCAGATCGGGACGTATCATTCTCAATTTTCAAGAGGTGGATTAGGAGCTAATATGTGGGACAGAGAAGGACAGGGTCTCTAGCTCGGATAAGATGTCGCTGAGGACTCAAAAAGAAAGAGTCTGTTCCAAAAAGGGGGGTTAGGGGAAAAGGACACTTGATACAACACGAGACTGCGAGACTCTATAGTGAGAAAACTTACAGTTGGTCCCTCTGGTATATTCCCAACTTATACGCAACAATATTCACAATTTATGCCCAACTTTGTGGTGAATTCATTTACGTAAAAAGGAAAATTGTAACAACTGTAGGTCCAATTGATCTCCATACCCCTCGATTATTTCAGGCGGATGTAGTTGCAAAATATGGTTCATTTGTTTGTTTATCTTTTATTTAGGGTTCTATTTCCCCTCCAGCCTCTGATTTGTTGAAATTCCTTTATTAATTCTCTCAAGTCTTTTAAATATTATTATATTTATTATTATTCCAAAGTACTTTATCATTCCGGGCCCTGCTGTCTTTTCTTGGTTAGCGTGTAGGATAATGTAGGGCTTTTCATGTTAGGGAAACATGGCTTCCTAAATCAGGGTTCTGACTTTCACCAGTGGCCACAAATTGTATATACTACAACACATATTAAACTTACTAAATCTCAAATTCTCAGAAAATGGTGTGCAGTCAAAAAGTGGGTCCACTTATGGTGGCTTTAAAGGCTATTTCCCCTGCCGAGTGCCCATACAACATTGTATATACACATGTGTGGACTTCTACTCAGAGGAAACAGTTGTACACATTTTTGGGGTATTAATTTTTTGATCCATTTTAGCTATAAAACATATGGGTAATTGTTACCTTTTGGGGAACGAAATGTCGCCTTTTCCTTTTGGGGCCCTATTGGATGAAAAACCTTTATGGGCAAATAAACATATTACACCTTGCTAAATTCTCCAAGCATTGTACTTTCCAAATGGTGTCACTTATTGTGAGTTCTCCTCTGTTTTGTAACAGAGGGCTTTTCAAATGAGCCTAACACGAGTAAAGAATTTCTGTAAAATTTGGCCTCGAATAACGAGCACTCGAGCATTTTAGTGCTCGCTCATCTCTAGTTAGGATACATTTGAAAAGCCCTACTGGTACAAAACAGAGGAGACCCACAAAAAGTGACACCATTTTGGAAAGTACATGCCTTGGAGAATTTAGCAAGGTGTAATATGTGTATTTGCCCATAAAGGTGTTTGATCCAATTAGGCCCCAAAAGGAAAAAGACGAACATTTTCCCAAAAAGGTAACAATTACCCATAATGTTTTATAGCTAAAAGGGATAAAAAAAATGTAATAACCCCCAAAAATGTGTAAAACTGTTTCTCCTGAGGGTAGAAGTACCCCACATGTGTATATAAAATATTGTATGGGCACTCAGCAGGGGGAATAGCCTTTAGAAGCCAACCCAATAAGTGACCCTAATTTTTGAATGCACACCATTTGGAGAATTTGAGAATTTAGTAAGGTGTAATATGTGGTGTAGTATTATACAATTTGTGCCACTGTGAAATGTCAGCTCCCTGATTTAGGAAGCCATGTTTCCTAACATGAGAAAGACCCTACATTCTACACGACCGCTTCATAAGGCAGGGATGAGGGAGGCAACAACTCCCATCATACGTGAGTAAGCTCAGTGCACTGTATGATAGAAGACAGTATCAGGCGTGTTGTGCAGTTTTGTGACGTACAGCCCTGAAATTATTGCAACGCCTTGCAAATCGCCAGACATTGCGATTATTTTGCGATGCACACCTTCTCCATGCCAAGAGGCATGAAGGAAATGTGGACAGGCGCCTGTGCCCTCGCTATAACTTGTGCACTTTCGTGACTGAAAGTTTGCAGGTTACTAAGCAATTTCACAACCTGTCGATTTGTATGGCAGTACATGGTAGGATCAATCAGAAATCCACGTTAAAGTACCTAGAAGTTAATAGTATACATATTTTGTTATTTAAACTATAAATATCACAAAAAAATAGTTTTTTTGTCAAGGTGACACACCAACCCGAGTTATGCTCGTTTTTTGGCGAATTTTGACACACAAGCTCAAAGGTTGCCCATCACTGGGTAGATAGATATTACACATAGATAGCTCTGGTCTCATTGGTCAGCATAATGAGGTGATGAGGGAAGGAGGCAGGCTCCGCCCCTCCATCTTGCTGATTGAGTTTTTTGAGAGCTGGAAACCCTGGTTGCAATGGCCAAAAAGTACTAAATGAGGACAAAGAGGTAAAATACTTTGAGAATGAATTTTGTTTTTTTGACAGTTACACTTTAAGGGGAACCTGTCTGAGCGATTGGCTCACTAAACCATGATGTTTTAGTGTCCCAAATTATCTTCATTTTTTTCCATTCTTGCCCACAAATAAAAAAACCATATACTTACCGTGGTCCAGAGCTTTAGCCTCCTGTGAAGTAAATCAATGTAGCTGTTGTAGTACACCCACAGATTCATTTTGCATGCACCTTGCTGAATTGGGGCACATTTACTTACCCCGGTCACTGATTTCCCAGCACCACACTTTTTCGCAGCTGTTTTAGACTGAAAACAGTGCACAGTCAACAAATGAGCCCCATTGTTTCCACTCTGACTGCTTGTGTTCGGTTGTAGTTGGTGTTCGATGCCAAGTGGTTCTGTAACTAACACACCGTGCTGAATCAGACCAAAGGAGAGAGGCAATATAAGTTTTTCTTATTTTTACAAAGCCTGAGGCCAGTAATAAAAATGAGCAATCCTGGACAACCTTTGAGTAATACTACATCCTAGACATGGATGATACTTTTATCTACTTTAACAATATACTAATAATATTAAGGATATATTAACCAAATGAAAACTACTGCTATATTGCTAATGTATATTTGTCTCATATCGATACAGCTATTTTAATTATGAGCTGATTATTTCAGTAGAATATAGAAATTAATTGCCCAACACTTGTTTAGTTCCTATAAGTGCTACCATTTTAATTGCTTAAATATTGCAGTAAAGGAGAAATTGGTTTAAAAGGTCATGTGTCTTCTACATATTAGCCTGAAGATATAGAGATAGCGAATGTA
The DNA here is from genome assembly GCA_019512145.1 of Engystomops pustulosus. Taxonomy (NCBI): domain Eukaryota; kingdom Metazoa; phylum Chordata; class Amphibia; order Anura; family Leptodactylidae; genus Engystomops; species Engystomops pustulosus. Next base: position 147,203,050 of record CM033643.1, read on the forward strand.
AGGGGTAGCATAAAAACAAAGAAAGTTTGATCTCAAGATGTAGTATATTGAGGCAGAACTGTTAATTACATACGTAAACTGTAGATAAATAAGTTATTTATAGTATCATAAAAAAATAGATCCAAACGTTTGTGTTGATTAATCTCCTAATATATCTTTAAAATGGTTAGAGCTATATTCACAAACATGTGCTTGATGTTTTTTACACACTTTAGAAGCAAATAATCATAATTTATATTCCAACATCAAGTATAAAAATTCTAAAAATGTTGAATACAAATCCCCAATGCTATCTATCATTTTCTGTTATTCCTGTCTTTGGCCCACCTTTAATTTGATGTGTTAATTTTCTGCCACTTTATAATTCATTTACTTCTCTGATCTGTGCAGTACCTCACCCCATCAACTTCTCTGCCCTGTAAACAGAACTCATTCAATATAACACATATTAGGTAGAAGAGCGGCACTAACCCCAAACTTTAGTCTTCTTGGTCTGTCCTTTATTCAAACATGGTGGAGATTACAGGGGAGAGGGGTAATGTTTCCGTGATTGACACACTTCCTCCTCTACAGCAGAGGCTACACCATCTGCAATGTTCCCAGAAGTTATTGGTTGCATAATTTGGAGACTAGTTTTGTGGCTTTTGTTGAAAGTCACAAATCGCTAATGACCCTAGCTCCCATGTATTGAAACTTCCTAAAACGCCTGATCACAGAAATGAAAAAAATGTTGGAGCAAAAAGCCAACCTAATACAGATATAAGGCGGTCCCCCTAAGAACACCGACTTACAGATGACCCCTAGTTACAAACGGACCTCTGGTAATTGGTAATTTACTCTACTTTAGTCCCAGGCTACTAAACAGCTGTAACAGTGATCAGAAGTGCTGCAATGAAGCTTTATTGTTAATCCTGGTTCTTATGACAACCCAACATTTTTAAACTTCAGTTGTCACATAGACCAAAAATTTGTCTGGGGTTACAAATTAAAATATACAGTTTCGACTTACATACAAACTCACTTAGAACAAACCTACAGAACCCATCTTGTATGTAACCCTGTACTGTACAAAATCCACAATCTGGTACAGCAAAAAATGCTGTGAATTTACTTGTTATGTAGATATCAAGTTTTAGTTTACATAATTTAATGAAGATTAAATAGGGTTATTGAAGGTGTTTTCTGTTTTATTTGTTTTATTATGGAGAATGCCACTGAGTTTAGTATTGGCTGAGTTGTTTAGTAATTTAGCTAGCAAACACATTGGGGCAGGTTACTTACCGGTCCATTCGCGATCCAGCGGCGCTTTCTCTGCGCTGGATTCGGGTCGGCCGGGATTTATTAAGGTAGTTCCTCCGCCGTCCACAGGTGGCCTGTCTGCCGCTGAAAAGCATCGGAACGCGCTGGAGTTCACCGGCTCGGGCTGAGTGAAGGTAAGTGCAAGCTCGTGACAGATTTTTGTTTTAAATGCAGCGTTTTTTTCGAATCTGTTGGGTTTTCGTCGGTCCACGCACCCCAATTTCTGTCGCGTGCATGCCAGCGCTGATGCGCCACAATCGAATCGCGGTGCCGCCAAATCCCGGGCAATTCAGGGAAATCGGCGCAATTCGGATATATGTCGGGTAACACCGGGAAAACGCGAAACGGGCCCTTAGAATGACCCCCATTGTCTAGGAGAGGGGACAGGAGGATAGCACTGAAAATGTTGCATGAAGGGTTTTAAGATTGTTTAAAAAAACACCCTTCCCTTTAACCCCTCATCGTGGTCCTTAAGAGACCTGTCACCAGATTTTGAACCACCTGACTAAAAATGCCTGTGATAAAGGTGTTACTGCATGTCCTCCATATTCACCAAACTTAGCTGCCAGTGAGGCACTGTACCTTAATTACAGATGTTTTCTAATGTGCAAATTAGCTTTGTGACTTATGTCTGGTGTTGTGACTCTTCACTCTCCCAGGCTAGCAGTGAACCACACCCATTATTTTGAGTGACATCCTGTGTCTCTTCAAATCATTGCTCTGCCTCCTTGTGCTGGGGACCGTCTGCTAAATTCAAACTGCCGACATAAAAGCTCTACAGATAGGAAATATTGTGTACATTTTTTTACACGGTGCCTTTTGTTATATTCAAGACATGGACCGGTGACATCATTGCAGGTTCTTCAGCCTACTAAGAATAGCAAACTTTACACCATGCAATCACAGCAGCTCTATGGGGGATGGAGAGGAGTCCTTGGAGGCTTCTCTGACTTCATGTGGTCAGATACATGCATGGGTACAGTTTGCTTGTTAGACGCTAAAAGACCTAATATGATGTCACCTGACATATGACATGAACGCTCTACCATACGGCATGGGGTCAGGATTAGATGGGAGGAGCTGGATGAGCAGGACACACCCCTCTGACGCTAGGTAATATAAGATAAAGGTGATTAGTGGGCAGCAAAAACTATTTTAGTAAAAGAGGGTTGTCAGTCAGTTAATAGGGCTCTATAGGAACCTGTCACTGGTGTATATGTGCAAATGTGGTGACAGGTTCCCTTTAAAAGATATCATGGCACATTAAAAATCAGGGGTAAGCTACAAACCGTGCTTAGAGATTATATGGTGGCTGTACACCCTACCTGTGATTCACAATCTATATCTGTAGGGTAGATGGAGACATGAGGTGAGGGAGCATAGCAGTGAGGCTGTACGTTGTAGGCAATCTTAAACAAAAGATATTCTGCTTACGTTTGAAGGTTGGAAAGTGTGAGTCTACATGGATTTGGTTTGGTAGAGTTTCCATAGTATGAGGGGTCCTTGGGAGAAGTCCATAAGATGATAGAGAAAATCGAATGGTAGCAGAGTGAAGCTAAAGGTCTATTGAGGATCTCCACAGTTGTGCCTAAACACTACAAGCTGAATTTCTTGTGAAATGGGTAACCAGTGGGGAGAGTGGCGAGAGAGGGCAGGCATAGGAGAAACATGGAGTGAAATGGAGGAGGCACCATCAGTCAGGATGGATGAAGGGGAAGTTAGAGAGTTGGATGAAAAACCAAAGAAGGATAATGCGAGTACTCCAAGTGAGAGATTGTGAGGGTATGGCTAGCAATTTTGTAGATGCAGAGATGTGTGAAGGGGGAGGTGGCAGGTTGTAGAGTCAAAGACTGTTAATTTATATGCTGCCCCTCTTTTGTTAAGAAGTCTAGGGGTAGAATAGAAAGAGTGAATTCAACACATTTAGATTTTTTCCAGATTTCAGTAATTATAGGGACTATTAAATGTTGCCATCAGATTGTACATTTTTTCCCACAAAAAACAAACACTGTATGGATTAATAAATGGAAAAATAAATAAGACGGACTTTTGGAATGCAGAAACTCGGATTGCAGAACTGAATGAAATCGGCTTAGTAAGGAGGGGGTTAAGTTATGTAAGACTTTTTTTTAGACTTTATTTTCTATTTTGATTTGTGTATGTATTTTGTGGGGCTTATTTACTAAGGGCCCTGTGGACCACACTTTCTTGGACATCCGACGATTTCCGTTTTGTGCACCGCTGGGACAGGGATTTAAAAGGGGGTTTGGGCGCACCTGCCATGTTATGCAACACAAATGGGGGGGGGGAGGGCCCACGGATGATCGAGGATTCAGCAAAACCGCGGGATTTAACTTAAAAATTGTATCGCAAGCTAATCACTTACATGCACCGGGAAGAAGAAGGTGAACTCCGGCGGACCTGAGCGGGAGGGAAGCGACACATGCAGGATATGGGGCTGCCCGATCTTCATGAATCCGGCAGAGTTATCCTCGTCAGACAGTCCAGATCGTGGATCGCGCAGGGACCGTGTAAGTAAATGTGCCCAATATGTTCACCATGAGATCATAAAAGACAAAAGAGGGTTATCTCATCTTTTTTCTTTACAGTCTTCCATTGCAATTGAGCATCTATATAACAGGAAAACCATCGTCTAGGGTAAAGTAGTGGTGTGCAGTGCTGTATGTGTCACTTCTGCTGCCTCTATCCGCAATATAGTTTGCTGATTCAGCACTCTGTATTGTGAAAAAGTGAAGTCAAAAGTAGTAATAACCACTTCTGTTTTCATGAGACAGACAGAAGATTGACAAACTGCTCCTGATGGTCTGTTAAGCTAAACCATAGCATGCAAAAGTTTATTTTAATGCCAATAGACTCTCATTAACCCCTAGTCCAGTGGGCCCTGGTGTGAACTTATCATAGGGTCTAATATTCCTAAACCCATGCTACCGGCCCACCATCCTTTTACTTAAGAATACAGATATCCCCACAGACATATGCACACCTACGCATGCGTCCAGTCACGATCCAGCGGCGTTTCTCTGTGGAGGATTCGGGTCTTCCGGCGATTCCCCTGATGTCCCTAGGTGACGCTGTTGCGTGAATTCCGTCGCTGTTCACTGAAGTTTCACCAAGCCAGGCCGGGTGCAGGTAAGCGCGTGTCAAGGGACACATTTCTACAAAAAAAATACGGCGGTTTCTCCGAATCCGACGGTTTTTTCCACGGCCGATGCGACGCCAAAATTCCGGGGCATTCAGGGAAAATCTGCGCCAAAACTGTAAAATCGGGTACCCGATGTAAAAACGTGATTGGGCCCTTAGTAAATGACCCCCTATAGTGCATTAACACATATATAAACACAACACAAATATAATGCTCTACACACATACTAACTATATAAAAAACACATACAAATACACAGCAGACCCATACACCATATATAGGAAACCACTCAAACATTAGTGGACATGAATATATTATACACTCACCGGCCACTTTATTAGGTACACCTGTCAACTGCTAGTTAACACTTAATTTCTAATCAGCCAATCAATGGCGGCAACTCATCAGTAGGGGAAGAAAGGTGATTGAGTGACCTTTTGAACGTGCATGGTTTGTTGGTGGCCAGAAGGGCTGTCTGAGTAGTTCAGGAACTGCTGATACTACTGGGATTTCAACGCACAACCATCTCTAGGGTTTACCAGAATAATGGCATCCAAAAAAGAAAAAAACATCAGTGAGCGTCAGTTCTGGGGTGGAAATGCCTTGTTGATGCCAGAGGGTAGAGGACGAATGGGCAGCAGGGCGGTTCGAGCTGAGAAAGGGCAACAAGTATCAACATCGCACCTGTTACAACAAGGTAGGCAGAAGAGAACTCTCTGAACGCACAGTACGTCCGACTTGGTCAGATGGGCTACGTAGCAGAAGACCAACCCGGGTGCCACTCCTTTCAGCCAAGAACGGAAATGACGGTACAATTTGCACAGCTTCATCGGAAATTGGACAGTAGAAGATTGTAGTAAAAATGATGCTGGTCTAATGAGTCTCGGTTTCTGATGAAACATAGATGGTAGGTCAGAATTTGGCGTCAACAACATGAAAGCAATGGATCCACCTTGCCTTGTATCAACGTTTCAGGCTGGGGTGGTGGGGTGCATGCTATTGTCTTGGCACTTCTTGGGCCCGATTGGTACCAAAGGAGCATCGTGTGCACGCACACAGCCCACCTGAGTATGGTTGTGGACCGATGTCCATCCCTTTTGACACGAATGTACCCACACATCGATCGGCTACATTTCCCAGCAGGATAATTGCGCCCATGTCATAAGTGGAAATCATCTCTAGACTGGTTGCTGAACATGGACAATGCAGTTCATGGTACTCAAATGGCCTCCACCAGTCAAACCACATCTCAAATCCAAGGATCTTTGGGATGTGGTGGGACGGGGAGATTCGCATCAATGGATGTGCAAGCCGACAAATCTGCGCCAACTGTGTGAGTCATCATGTCAATATGGACCAAATCTCTGAGGATGCTTCAAGCACCATGTTGAATGTATGCCACAAAGAATTGAGGCAGTTCGTGAAGGCAAGAAAGGGGGTCCAGAACCCGTCTATGCATGGTGTACCTAATAAAGTGGCCGGTGAGGTAATATATATATAATAAATAAGCCCACACTTATATATCAGAACATTCGGCTTCCATGCAGAAAATCTCAAAAATGTACCTAAACCAAAACACAGTTACATATTCCTTAATGTCACACCCTACTATATATACAACACCTACAAATTTTTATAGAGCAACAATATTCTCTTATTGAGTTATGCACTACACCACCATCTTGTTAATCTATATATACAGCCAGCAATAATATTAATATATAGCAACAGCATTCATAGTGTAAAACTGCAACCTTCTCACCAATCCAATGTAAGTCATCAGACCCCTTTATGGGTATAAGTACAAAGTTCAGAAGACCCTTGTTAATTAATCTACAGTTCAGCACACAGCACCACCATATACATGTCAAGCAGTCAACGCCCCTTCTATATAATGTCCAAACAGACAGACCCCTCTGTGTAAGGCCCAGCAGCCATTCCCCTTCTTTATAATGTCCAGCGGCCAAGCCCCTTCATATAATGTCCAGACGCCTCCCCTCTTCAAGTCTAAGTCCAGGAAAGGCCTTGCCCTCTTTGTAGTGCCTAGCAGCCAAATGGCCAGCATCCAAAGTCCCCCCTGCTTTGATAATGTCCAGCAGCCAGCCCCCTTCTGCTGTATAATGTCCAGCAGCCAGCCCCCCTTTTATTAATGGGAAGCATCAGCCCCCCTCTCTTCCAGAGGCCACACATATTGGGGGGTCTAGTGGTGACTGTGTTCAAGAGCCCCCCACCCCAGTGACCAACAAAACCCTCTCTTCAGCACATGTGGCACGCCTCTGTAAAAATTTTTTTCAAGAGGGCAATAAATAATTAATATCTTAGCCAAGCATTCATATGAAACACTGCCACTGGTGTAAAAGTAGCAGACGCAGATGAGGACTGTGTTCAGGAGCCCCCCCCTCCCAGTACCAACAACCCCACTCTTCCCAGCACTGGCAGATTATCTTAAGGGGTCATATTGGGGGCCTTTTCATTAAAGTAGCATGTGGGGTGGACTTCATTAAAAGTGGCAACTGGGGGGATTATATTTAAAGGGGAAGCATTGGGTGGACCTTTCATTAAAGCGGGAGCATCTGGGCGTTGACATGTCTATTAAAGTAGGCATGTGAGGGGTGGAACTTGTCATTAAAGTGGGCAACTGGGGTAGATATTATTTTAAAGTGGGACGCATGGGGTGGAATTTCATCAAAGGGGGCATCTGGGGGTGGAAACAGATTGACCGGAGATATTTGCATTAATGCAGGAAGAAACGCGCGTGCGGCTGTGGTTGGAAGTGCCGGAGAGCCGTGGTCACCGAGCTCTCGGCACACTCGCGCCTGCCGCCACCCTTCGCACGGAGAAGAGACAGGCCGTTCCTTAGAGTTTCCCGGGTTCGATTAGGCAGTCACAAGGAAAGGGGGGAGATACCAAGGCACTATGAATATGACTGGTCGGTTGAAGATAAAGACAAAAGGGAATTGTTTGAAAACAATTCCTGGGGGACTCCAGCACCCTCACACTGTCCTAGCTTAAATCAAACATGGGTGGGTTTAATTTCTGTTCAGATATGGGTGGAAGCCGTACATACAAAAACCAGGTGATAGACATAGATACAGATGCGCGACGTACAACCTTTAGTGCGGTTCCAATGTGCAGATCGGGCCGTATCATTTCTCAATTTCAAGAGGTGGATTTAGGAAGCTAATATGTTGGGACAAGAAGGACAGGGTCTTCTAGCTCGTGGATAAGATGTCGTGAACGGACATCAAAAAAGAAAGATCTGTTCCAAAAGGGGCGGTTAGGGGAAAGGACACTTGATAACAATACGAGACCAGGCGAGAACTCTATAGTGAGAAAATTTACAGTTGGTCCCTTGTGTATATTCCCACCTTTACGCTAACACATTCACAATTTATGGCCCAACTTTGTGTGTGAATGTCATTTACGTGAAAAGGAAGATATGTAACAACTGTTAGGTCACAATTGATCTCCATACCCCTCGATTATTATTGCGCGGACTTGTAGTTTGCAAAATATGGTTCATTTGTTTGTTTTATCTTTTTATTTAGGGTTATTTCCCCTCCAGCCTTGATTTGTTAGAAAATCCTTTATTAATTTCTCAAGTTCTTTAAAATATTATTATATTAATTATTGGTCTCCAAAGTACTTTATCATTCCGGGCCCTGACTGTTTTTTTGTTAGCGTTAGGATACAGTAGGGACACCATTTTGGAAAGTACATGCCTTGGAGAATTTAGCAAGGTGTAATATGTTTATTTGCCCATAAAGGTTTTTCATCCAATTAGGCCCCAAAAGGAAAAAGGCGAACATTTTCCCAAAAAGGTAACAATTACCCATAATGTTTTATAGCTAAAAGGGATAAAAAAATGTAATAACCCCAAAAATGTGTAAAACTGTTTCTCCTGAGGGTAGAAGTACCACACATGTGTATATAAAATGTTGTATGGGCACTCAGCAGAGGGAAATAGCCTTTAGAAGCCAACCCAATAAGTGACCCTAATTTTTGACTGCACACCATTTGGAGAATTTGAGAATTTAGTAAGGTGTAATATGTGGTGTAGTATTATACAATTTGTGCCACTGTGAAATGTCAGAACCCTGATTTAGGAAGCCATGTTTCCTAACATGAGAAAGACCCTACATGTAATCCTAAACGCTAACCAGAAAATACAGCAGGGCACCGGAATGATAAAGTACTTGGAATATAAATAAATAATAATAATAATTTTAAAAAGAACTTGGAGAATTATAAAGGATGTTCTAACAAATCAAGAGGCTTGGAGGGGAAATAGAAAACCTAAATAAAAAGATAAAACAAACAAACTATTTTGCAAACTACATCCGGCAATGAAATAATCGAGGGGTATGGAGATCAATTTGACCTAACAGTTACAATATTTCCTTTTACTTAAATGAATTCACAACAAAGGTTGGACGTAAATTGGGAATGTTGCTGCGTATAAGGTGGTGGAATAATAACCAGGGACCAACTCTAAAATTTTCTCATATAGAGTTCTGCAGGTCTCGTAGTTGTATAAAGTGTCCTTCCTAACCCCTCTTTGGAAACAGACTCTTTTTTTGAGTCCTTCAGCGGACATCTTATCCAGAGCTAGAAGGACCCTGTCCTTCTTGTCCAAATATTAGCTCCCTAATTACCACCTCTTGAAAATGGAGAAATGATACGGCCCGATCTGCACATTGGAACAGCACATAAGAGTTGTACAGTGCCATCTGTACTATGTACACGACTGGTGTTTTGTATGTACGGCTTCCACACATGATCTGACAGATTAAACCCACCCATGTATTGATTGTAAGCTAGGATGCAGTGTGAGGGTGCTGGAGTCCCCATGAATTGTGGTCAGAACAATCCCTTTTGTCCTTATACTTCACCGACATCATGATTTCATAGTGCCTTGATCTCCCCCCTTTCCTTGTGACTGCCTAATACTAGACCCAGGGGAACTCTAAGGAATGGCCTGTTTCTCCGTGCGAAGGTGGCGCAGGCACAAGTGTGCCCGAGAGCTCGGTGACGTCACTGGCTCTCCGGCACTTCCAAATCAGCCGCACGCACGTTTCTTGCATTAATGAAAATATGCGACGGCATCTGTCCACCCCAGATGCCCCCCTTTGATGAAATGTCCACCACAGATGTCCCCTTTAAAAATATATCTACCCCAGTTGCCCACTTTTAATGAAATGTCCACCCCAGATGCCTACTTTAATGAAATGTCAACCCCAGATGCCCCCCTTTAATGAAATGTCCACCCAGATGCCCCCTTTAAAAATATATCCACCCCAGTTGCCCACTTTTAATGAAATGTCCACCCCAGATGCCTACTTTTAATGAAAAGGCCCCCAAGATGACCCCTTTAAATAAATCTGCACAGTGCTGGGGGAGAGGGGGGTTGTTGGTACTGGGAGGGGGGGGGCTCTTGAACACAGTCCCACTAGCTCTGCTACGTTTATAACAAGTGCAGTGTTACATATGAATGCTTTGCTAGATATTAATATTATTGCCCTCTTGAAAAAAATTTTTACAGAAGTGCGGCACAGTGCTGAGAGAGAGGGGTTTGTTGGTACTGGGGGGGGGGCTCTTGAACACAGTCCCACTAGACCCCCCAAGATGGTGGCCCTGGAAGGAGAAGGGGGGCTGGATGCTCCACATTACATAAAAGGGGGGCTGGCTGCTGGACATTATACAGAAGGGGGGATGGCTGCTGGACATTATACAAAAGGGGGGACTTTTGGATGCTGGGCATTTGGCTGCTAGGCACTATGCAGTGCCATGTATATGGGGTTTCTTCCCCATACTGATGCTCGGTTTGAACTGCAGGAGATTGTCTTGACCATGTCTACATGCCTAAATGCACTGAGTTGCCGCCATGTGATTGGCTGATTAGAAATTAAGTGTTAACGAGCAGTTGGACAGGTGTACCTAATAAAGTGGCCGGTGAGTGTATATATATATTCATGTCCACTAATGTTTGAGTGTTTCCTATATATGGTGTATGTGGGTCTGCTGTGTATTTGTATGTGTTTTTTTATATATGTTGTATGTGTGTAGAGCATATATATTTGGTGTTGTGTTTATATATGTGTGTAATGCACATATAGGGGGTCATTTACTAAGGGCCCGAATCACGTTTTTACATCGGGTTACCCGAATTTTACAGTTTTGCGCAGATTTTCCCTGAATTGCCCCGGAATTTTGGTGCACGGCCGTGGGAAAATCCGTCGGATTCGGAGAAACCGCCATATTTTTTTTTTAGAAAATGTGTCCCTTGACACGCGCTTACCTGCACCCGGCCTGGCTTGGTGAACTTCAGTGAACATCGACGGAATTCATCGCAGCAGCGTCACCTAGTGGACATCAGGGGAATCGCCGGAAGACCCGAATCCTCCACAGAGAACGCGCCGCTGGATCGCGACTGGACTGCAGTGTAGGTGTGCATATGTCTGTGGGGATATCTGTATTCTTAAGTAAAAAGGATGGTGGGCCGGTAGCATGGGTTTAGGAATATTAGACCCTGATGATAAGTTCACACCAGGGCCCACTGGACTAGGGGTTAATGAGAGTCTATTGGCCATTAAAATAAACTTTTGTCATGCTATGGTTTAGCTTAACAGACCATCAGGAGCAGTTTGTCAATCTCTGTCTGTCTCCATGAAAACAGAAGTGGTTTATTACTACTTTTGACTTCACTTTTTCACAATACAGAGTGCTGAATCAGCAAACATATATTGCGGATAAAGGCAGCAGAAGTGACACAGTACAGCACTGCACACCACTACTTTACCCATAGACGATTGGTTTTCCTGTTATTATAGATGCCTCAATTGCAATGGAAGACTGTAAAAGAAAAAGATGAGATAACCCTCTTTTGTCTTTTATGATCTCATGGTGAACATATTGGGGCACATTTACTTACACGGTCCCTGCGCGATCCACGATCTGGACTGTCTGACGAGGATGAACTCTGCCGCGATTCATGAAGATCGGGCGCCCCATATCCTGCATGTGTCGCTTCCCCGCTCAGGTCCGCCGGAGTTCACCTTCTTCTTCCCGGTGCATGTAAGTGATTAGCTTGCGATACAATTTTTAAGTTAAATCCCGCGGTTTGCCTGAATCCGTCGGATCATCCGTGGGCCCTCCCCCCCCATTTGTGTTGCATGAAAGCTGGCAGGTGCGCCCAAAACCCCTTTTAAATCCCTGTCCCAGCGGTGCAAAACAGAAATCGTCGGGATGTCCAAGAAAAGTGTGGTCCACAGGGCCCTTAGTAAATAAGCCCCACAAAAATACATACACAAATCAAAAATAGAAAATAAAGTCTAAAAAAAAGTCTTACATTAACTTAACCCCCTCCTTACTAAGCCGATTTCAGTTTATGCATCCGAGTTCTGCATTCCAAAAGTCCTGTCTTATTTATTTTTCCATTTATTAATCCATACAAGTGTTTGTTTTTTGTGGGAAAAAAATTTACAATCTGATGGCAACATTTAATAGTCTCTATAATATACTGGAAATCTGGAAAAAAATCTAAATGTGGTTGAATTCTACTCCTATTCTACCCCTATGACTTCTTAACAAAAGAGGGGCAGCAATATAAATTAACAGTCTTTGACTCTACAACCTGCCACCTCCACCTTCACAACATCTCTAGCATCTACAAAATTGCTAGTCCATACCCTCACAATCTCTCACTTGGAGTACTGCATTATCCTTCTTTGTGTTTTTCCATCCAACTCTCTAACTTCACCTTCAATCCATCCTTGACTGATGAGTGCCTGCTCCATTTCACTCCATGTTTCTCCTATGCCTGCCCTCTCTGCCACTCTCCCCACTGGTTACCCATTTCACAAGAAATTCAGCTTGTAGTGTTTAGGCACAACCTGTGAGATCCTCATAAGACCTTTAGCTTCACTCTGCTACCATTCGATTTTCTCTTATCATCTTATGGACTTCTCCCAAGGACCCCTCATACTATGGAACACTCTACCAAAAATACCAATATACCTCACTTTCCAACCTTCAAACGTAAGCAGAATATCTTTCTGTTTAAGATTGCCTACAACGTACAGCCTCACTGCTATGCTCCCTCACCTCATGTCTCCATCTACCCTACAGTATAGATTGTTCACAGGTAGGGTGTACAGCACCATATTAATCTGCTAAGCACTGTTTGTAGCTTACCCTGTTTTTTTATGTTGCCATGATATCTTTAAAGGGAACCTGTCACCACATTTGCACATATACACCCAGTGACAGGTTCCTATAGAGCCCTATTAACTGACTGACACCCTTCTTTTAGCTAAAAATAGTTTTGCTTGCATCCACATAAATCACCTTTTATCTTATATTACCTAGCGTCAGAGGGGGTGTGTCCTGCTCATCCAGCTCCTCCCATCTAATCCTCCCCATGCCGTATGGTCAGCGTTCATGTCATATGTCCAGAGTGACATCATATTAGGTCTTTTAGCGTCTTAACAATAGCAAACTGTACCCCATGCATGTATCTGACCACATGAAGTCAGAGAAGCCTCCAAGGACTCCTCTCCATCCCCCATAGAGGCTGCTGTGATTGCATGGTGTAAAGTTTGCTATTCTTAGTAGGCTGAAGGACCTGCAATGATGTCACCGGTCACATGTCATGAATATAACAAAAGGCACCGTGTAAAAAAATGTACACAATATTTCCTATCTGTAGAGCTTTATATGTCGGCAGTTGAATATTAGCAGACGGTCCCCAAGCACAAGGAGGCAGAGCAATGATTTGAAGAGACACAGAGATGTCACTCAAAATAATGGGGTGTGGTTCACTGCTAGCCTGGGAGAGTGAAGAGTCACAAACACCAGACATAAGTCACAAAAGCTAATTTGCACATTAGAAAAACATCTGTAATTAAGGTACAGTGCCTCACTGGCAGCTAAGTTTGGGTGATATGGGGAGGACATGCAGTAACACTTTATCAGCAGGCATTTTTAGTCAGGGTGGTCAAAATCTGGTGACAGGTCCTCTTAAGGACCACGATTGAGGGGTTAAAGGGAAGGGGTTTTTTTTTAACAATCTTAAAAACCCTTCATGCAACATTTTTCAGTGCTATCCTCCTGTCCCCTCTCCTACGACAATGGGGGTCAATTACTAAGGGCCCGTTTCGCGTTTTCCCGACGTGTTACCCGAATATATCCGAATTGCGCCGATTTCCCCTGAATTGCCCTGGGATTTTGGCGCACGCGATCGGATTGTGGCGCATCGGCGCTGGCATGCACGCGACAGAAATCGGGGTGCGTGGCCGAACGAAAACCCAACAGATTCGAAAAAAACGCTGCATTTAAAACAAAAAATCTGTCACGGAGCTTGCACTTACCTTCACTCAGCCCGAGCCGGTGAACTCCAGCGCGTTCCGATGCTTTTCAGCGCAGCAGGCCACCTGGTGGACGGCGGAGGAACTACCTTAATAAATCCCGGCCGGACCCGAATCCAGCGCAGAGAACGCGCCGCTGGATCGCGAATGGACCGGGTAAGTAAACCTGCCCCAATGTGTTTGCTTAGCTAAATTACTAAACTCAGCCAATAACTAAACTCAGTGGCATTCTCCATAATAAAACAAAATAAAACAGAAAACACCTTCAATAACCCTATTTAATCTTCATTAAATTTATGTAAACTAAAACTTGATATTCTACATAACAAGTAAATTTCACAGCATTTTTTGCTGTACCAGATTGTTGGATTTTGTACAGTACAGGGTTACATACAAGATGGGTTCTGTAGGTTTGTTCTTAAGTTGAGTTTGTATGTAAGTCGAAACTGTATATTTTATAATTGTAACCCCAGACAAATTTTTTGGTCTATGTGACAACTGAAGTTTAAAAATGTTGGGTTGTCATAAGAACCAGGATTAACAATAAAGCTTCATTGCAGACACTTCTGATCACTGTTACAGCTGTTTATTGTAGCCTGGGACTAAAGTAGAGTAAATTACCAATTACCAGAGGTCCGTTTGTAACTAGGGGTCATCTGTAAGTCGGGTGTTCTTAAGTAGGGGACCGCCTGTATATCTGTATTATGTTTGGCTTTTTGCTCCAGCATTTTTTTCATTTTCTGCTGATCAGGTGCGTTTTAGGAAGTTTCAATACATGGGAGCTAGGGTCATTAGCGAATTTGTGACTTTTCGAACAAAAGCCACAAAACTAGTCTCCAAATTATGCAACCCAATAACTCTGGGAACATTGCAGATGGTGTAGCCTCTGCTGTAGAGGAGGAAGTGTGTCAGTACACGGAAACAATTACCCCTCTCCCCTGTAAGCTGCACCATGTTTGAATAAAGGACAGACCAAGAAGACTAAAGTTTGGGTTAGTGCCGCTCTTCTACCTAATATGTGTTATATTGAATGAGTTCTGTTTACAGGGCAGAGAAGTTGATGGGGTGAGGTACTGCACAGATCAGAGAAGTAAATGAATTATAAAGTGGCAGAAAATTTAACACATCAAATTAAAGAGTGGGCCAAAGACAGGAATACAGAAAATGATAGATAGCATTGGGGATTTGTATTCAACATTTTTAGGAAATTTTTATACTTGATGTTTGGATATAAATTATGATTATTTGCTTCTAAAGTGTGTAAAAAACATCAAGCATCATGTTGTGAAATAATAAGCTCTAACCATTTTAAAGATATATTAGGAGATTAATCAACACAAACGTTTGGATCTATTTTTTATGATAAACTATAAATAACTTATTTATCTACAGTTACTGTAATGTAATTTAACAGTTCTGCCTCATATACTACATCTTGAGAATCAAACTTTCTTTGTTTTTATGCTTACCCCTTACATTCGCTATATCTTCAGTTAGGCTAATATGTAGAAGACACATTGACCTTTTAAACCGATTTCTCCTTTACTGCAAATATTTAAAGCAATTAAAATGGTAGCACTTATAGGGAACTAAACAAGTGTTGGGCAATTAAATTTCTATATTCTACCTGAAAATAATCAGCATAAATTAAAATAGCTGTATCAGATATGAGACAAATAATACATTAGCAATATAGCAGTAGTTTTCATTTGGTTAATATATCCTTAGATATTATTAGTATATTGTTAAAGTAGATAAAAGTATCATCCATGCTAGGATGTAGTATTACTCAAAGGGGTTGTCCAGGATTGCTCATTATTTTATTACTGGCCTCAGGCTTTGTAAAAATAAGAAATAACTTATAATTGCCTCTCTCCTTTGGTCTGATTCAGCACGGTGTGTTAGTTTACAGAACCACATTGGCATCGAACACCAACTACAACCGAACACAAGCAGTCAGAGTGGAAACAATGGGGCTCATTTGTTGGACTGTGCACTGTTTTCAGTCTAAAACAGCTGCGAAGAAGTGTGTGTGCTGGGAAATCCAGTGACCGGGTAAGTAAATGTGCCCCAATGTCAGCAAGGTGCATGCAAAATGAATCTGTGGGTGTACTACAACAGCTACATTGATTTACTTCACAGGAGCTGAAAGCTCTGGACCACGGTAAGTATATGGGTTTTTTTTATTTGTGGGCAAGAATGGAAAAAATAGAAGATAATTTGGGACACTAAAACATCATGGTTTAGTGAGCCAAATCGCTCAGACAGGTTCCCCTTAAAGTGTAACTGTCAAAAAAACAAAATTCATTCCTCAAAGTATTTTACCTCTTTGTCCTCATTTAGTACCTTTTTTGGCCCATTGCAACCAGGGTTTCCAGCTCTCAAAAAACTACAATCAGCAAGATGGAGGGGCGGAGCCTGCCTCCTGTCACCTCATCACCTCATTACTGCTGACCAATGAGACCAGAGCTATCTATGTAATATCTATCTATCCCAGTGATGGGCAACCTTTTGAGCTTGGTGTGTCAAAATTCGCCAAAAAACCGAGCATAACTCGGGTGGTGTGTCACCTTGACAAAAAAACATATTTTTGTGATATTTATAGTTTAAATAACAAATATGTATACTATTTAACTTCTAGGGTACTTTAACCGTGGATTGTCTGATTGATCCTACCATGTACTGCCATACAATCAGACAGGTGTGAAATTGCTTAGTAACCTGCAAACTTTCAGTCACGAAAGTGCACAAGTTATAGCGAGGGCACAGGCGCCGCTGTCCACATTTCCTTCATGCCCTCTTGGCATGGAGAAGGTGTGCAGAGCAAAATAATCGCAATGTCTGGCGATTTGCAAGGCGTTGCAATTATTTCAGGGCTTGTACGTCACAAAACTGACACACAAGCCCTGATGACTGTCTTCTATCATACAGTGCACTGAGCTTACTCACTGTATGATGGGAGTTGTTGTCCTCCCTCATCCCTGCTCTGAAGCTGGTCAGTGTAGAGGTGGCAGCTGCTGGGACATCACACAAGGCAGCAGCGATGTGGCCTCTGACTGTGTTGCCATCCTACCCCCACCACAACTATCAGGAGCTGCAGAGGAGCCTCCTGGGTGTATGGCCGGGTCACCTCTCCTGCTGTGCCCTGTGCTGATACCTGTGCTGACTGGAGACACTAGGCACAGCTCACACATGGGGAGGGGCCGGCCCGGGGGAGGAGGAGGAGGGGGGAGTGCTGGAAGCTCAGTGCAATCTCTCAGCCTCCCGGCTACTGCACCTGATCATGTAGGATGAAACTTAACTCTCAGGCAGCCGCGTGTCAGTGAAAATGGCTACGTGTGTCAGCACTGACACGCGTGTCATAGGTTAGCCATCACTGATCTATCCCATATCTATCTATCTCATATCTATCTCCTATCTATCTATCTATCTATCTATCTATCTATCTATCCATATATCTATCGATCTATCTATCCCATATCTATGTATCTGTATATCTATCTCATATCTATGTATCTATCTAATATCTATCATGTATCTCTCATGTATCTATCTCTATCTATTGTTGGCTGTGTGCAGAATAAGGGCTTTGAGAACAAATTGAAGAGAAAATGGAAAAGGGGATGATCATAGAAATAAAGGTGTTATTACCACTACTATGAGTTGGACACATGGGGGGCATTTATCTTTAGGCAGTGGTTTGCACAGACATCTATGTGTTAGACTAGCGGATTTCCGACAGTCTGATTGATAGCCTGATGTGCTAAACGTGCTCTGTGCGAATAAACTACACCAGTCGCACGTATGTTTAACATATGTTCAATTTCTGCCTTTTCGTGAAAGTTTTGCACAAGAAATTCTCTGATACAAGGAAAAAAAATTTAAATTGCACAGAAATGTGAAAATTAAGCAAGATTGAGGCAACTGAACACCAAGAAAGGCAGGATAAAGGTAATTGAAAAAAAAATGTAAACTCTGAGGTAAAAATCCCTCAAATACCAGACTTGTAAACCAACAACATGCAGGCTGCTGGCAGAGTGCTTCCCAAACTTCCCAGTCATTACTAAACATTCAGTAATGTAGATAAGAAAAGGAGCTGGCACTCACCGTATTAAAATTGCAATCATTATTGCATGAAGGCAGGATTAAGTGCTCAGTTAGCGTGAAACGGGCCATCACCTCTAGTGGGCTCCTGTTTTGCTCCTCTCTCCTGCAGCAAGATTTTATGCATATTTTGGAATAAAGATTGCAATTTTAATACGGTGAGTGCCATAATACTGTCTCATATGGCTCATATGGGACATTATGACTTGAGCAGTGCCCCTGTCTTCTCTTCATTTGTATTACCAAACATTCAGGGCACATCTGTGCAAGCACCAACCCTACAATTCCACTCCATGCCTGCAACAAGCTGCAGCCGTACTTTCTCCAGTCCAAACACTACAATATGCAGCCATGTCTCCCATAGCCCTAACATTCATGGACATGCTAACAACAAGTCAGCAGCCACCTGCCATTCCGCAAATCCACAGTACGAATAACAGAAACCACAATCCTGCGTCTATGGTGTCTTCCTCAGAGTAAAAACAACCAACCACTTTGCAGCCCAGTCAACCCAGTGGCAAATCAATTCCAGACATTAATGTGCCAACTTGGTATTAAAAAAAAAACTTTTTAGTATTCTGGAAAAAACAAAATGTGGAAAAAGTTAGTTTATACAATTTTATTAGAAGCAGATCATTTTGCAGTTGCTTTCCCTTAAGGGTGCGGTCACATGTCGCGCTAGCATTGCCTTTGTAAACACAACGCTAACACATAGGTGTTAGCCTCAGCCAATTACATATGCTTTTTCAGTGAAATACATGCAATCGGTAAAGAGCTCCTGATGCCTTGCATTGTTTAAATACAAGACAAAAGGTGCTAATTACCAATTGATAGAGTTTAAATAAAAATGCATACGAGGGTGAGTCCAACCCCTGTGTTTTAGCCTTGTGTTTGTAAACACAGCACTACTGACACATGTGACTGCACTCTAAAGGCCATGCCATGCACTGAAAACAACTAATTTCTGACACACTGTAAGTGGGCTTGGAGGAGGCATGAAGGGATGCAGCTGCCCGGCCCAGCGCTGTGCCTTCCTGCCCTGTGCCTATACAATTTTTGAGGTTATATTCACACATCATGTACGTAACACCAATAGTCATTAATCGTAACTCGGGTCTCGATGTAGGGAGACATGCTCCACATTTACTTGAAGGAAACCTACCGCTTGAAATGGCAGGTTTAAGAAGAAAACACTGAGCACCAGCTCAGGGTGAGCTGGTGCCTGAGCTTATTTTTGTTGGTGTTTTAAACCGCTGTATCGCGGTTTAAAACACTTTTTAAACTTTATAGCCAGCGCAGGGAGGTCGCTGCCTCTGCATGCCGTCCCCTATAGTGTCAGGGTCAATTATTTAGATGCTATCTAGCTTCATTCTGTCACTCTGTCATGGCCATGCTGTTGCCCATAATTTTGGCATAATGGTGCGGATGTTAGTACGTAAGTTTGAAAGGTGTACATTTGGGAAAGCATGACTGCAATGTAACAGTTTTAGCATTCCTAAACCAAACCAGAACTAGTGATCCAGCTTTCTGTGGATGAAGACTAATGCAGCAAAAGAAAGAAAAAAGAAACCAGAGCACCACCAATCTCAGAAATGAAGGGTGCACGCAGACTGTTGATCCAGGTCACAGATCCTAAGGTAACAATTGTTGAGGAAGACAATTCGAGTAAGGAATTTTTAAAAAGTTAGATAATCTTGTTGTCTTCAGCATTCTAATTTAGATTGTAGTAACCCTCCTGGGAATAGAAAACCCTATGCTTCATACTAGGTCTTACACTAAACAGAGAGAATAGATTTTTGTTTAGCTTTCAATATCAGGAAGCAGCATGCAGGCTTTTCTCTTAGTGGAGAGATCCACTACGCTCTTCCCCGCAATAGAGGATTCAGGATTATCTGACCTGAAGACGACAGAATTCTAGTGTTGAAAATGGCCCACATTTATTAAAGCATTTGCGCTAGTATTCTGCCTGATTTTGCACTGAAGTGATGATAGAAGGAGCATGATAGTGCTTAGTCGGAGTTTGGACTATATTTACTACTGACTTGTGCCACAATTGTGTCTGTGCTACAATTCTGCAGCACGTACAAAGTGCACCAAAAAAATGGTGCACACTTCCAGAGCAGTGCAGGGGTGCATCGGATTAATGAATACCGTGCTCCAGTTTTGTTAAATCTGTCGCACTCTGCACATTCCACAGGCAAACTACACACAATACAGACTGCACTAGTTTCAATAAATGTGGTCCATTCTTATCTTCTTTTTATAAAATCCACTCCCACTGCAGCTCACACCTAATTCAGACAGCTGTATGTCAATGAGGAACTCCCGACTGTCATAGCAACTGATGGCGATGTCCCAACCAATATGGCATTTAAGTGCCACGAGTGGGCATTCCTGCTGCATCTCTCCCTCAGCCACGCTCTCTACTTAATCCACAACATGTGAAATACTCTCACTCAAAAATCAGTCTTTCCAATCCAATCAGTCTTATATAGAAAACAGAAAATACAGCATTCACTACTTGTCTTCAATGCTGCTGCTTTAATGTGATTACATACTCACAAATACATGGGATAAATATATATGCAAGGATGGCGGGAGGACATGCAGTGTTGTTTTGACTGGAAAGACAAGTTAGTAACAAATATATCTCTCCATATGTCTTTTTATATCTGTATAACACATAGGGGAGAGGGAAACATTCCAGCTTTCTGTGGATGAAGACTAATGCAGCAAAAGAAAGAAAAAAAGAAACAAGAGCACCACCAATCTCAGAAATGAAGGGTGCACGCAGACTGTTGATCCAGGTCACAGATCCTAAGGTAACAATTCTTGAGGAAGACAACTCGAGTAAGGAATTTTTAAAAAGTTAGATAATCTTGTTGTCTTCAGCATTCTAATTTAGATTGTAGTAACCCTTCTGGGAATGTCCCAGCCAATATGGCATTTAAGTGCCACGAGTGGGCATTCCTGCTGCATCCCTCCCTCAGCCACGCTCTCTACTTAAGCCACAACATGTGAAATACTCTCACTCAAAAATCAGTCTTTCCAATCCAATCAGTCTTATATAGAAAACAGAAAATACAGCATTCACTACTTGTCTTCAATGCTGCTGCTTTAACGTGATTACATACTCACAAATACATGGGATAAATATATATGCAAGGATGGCGGGAGGACATGCAGTGTTGTTTTGACTAGAAAGACAAGTTAGTAACAAATATATCTCTTCATATGTCTTTTTATATCTGTATAACACATAGGGGAGAGGGAAACATTGTACACGGAATGAGAAGTGATGTGTCTAGGAAGGAAGACGCTAGGGGGACCCCAGGTCAGAGAGGGGGCAGGTTTATGGTGGTGGGTGGTAAGGTGGGCGTGTATGGGGCCTAAGGCAGTGGAGAGAGCCACATTGCAGCACAGTGGTGCCAGAATTACTTTAACTCAGATAATTAACTGTGGAAAAATTACATTGTATATTCACAATGCCTAGATATAACAGTTCAAATGGGCGAGCTTCGAGGCTCGATAATTAAGAACAGTTTTTATGTTGTGGGTGTATTAAGACATGGCTATGATGCATTGCACGATTGGTGTTTAATTGATTCAGGTTTAGCACGCTTTCGGAATACATGCAAATAGTCGGGATTGGTGTATGTCTGTTAGTCAGGAGAGACTTAAAGCGATTGTGAATGAGTCAGTGGCATCAGAAAAGTGTGCGATGCTGAAACTTTGTGGGTTGTTAAATTCAAACCTAAGATAGCTTTGAAAAAAATATTTTGTGTAATTATAGACCCCCTAAACATCTCCTGAGAATAGGTGTCACCTCTATAAAACAGATGGAGCGAGGGCTGCAAGGAGGTGGACGTAGTGATAATGGTGAGACTTTAACTTTCCAATAAATTGTGCGTCATGTGGCTCGTCTTCATTGTGAAGGGGAGACATTTTATGAACACTCGTCAGGATATTTTATGGTGTGCAGCTTGTAGAAGAACCCAAAAGAGGTTGACACATTGTTGGACACTTGTGGATTTCTAACATGAGAGATTGTCCAAATGTCGTATCCGGGAACGCCCTTGGGAACAGAGACATAATATAATTCTTTTCCTCTAACTGTAAAAAAGCAGAAACGGTGGGAACACCCGAAAACTTGAATTTTAGATGGCTAAGTTCCAAAATTCAGGGCTTCATACAGGCTATACATGGGATCGATTTATCCCATAGGTAACCAGTATGCATGTGCTGATCACACCCCGCTGGCTTACAGCACCTTTAAAAGGCAATTAATGAGAAAGATGGCATTAAAAATATAAATCGTGACGGGTTCCACCTGAGGCTGTCACTCTTACAACAAAATGTACCAAAATCTGTAACAAGGAAATCAAATCAGCCACAAATAAAAAATGAACAGTACAAGTGGCTAAGATAGCAAAACAAATCCCAAGAAATTTTTATAGGTATAATACAAAAAAAGTTAACAGGTTGGACCCTTACTTTTGAATGGCGTGCATCGGTGACTGGATACCAAGAGAAGGCGGAGATACTTAATCGGTTTTTTTCAGCCGTTTATACATAGAAGAGGGAAATTCTGCCTTGGTTGGTGCCAGTGCCGGGTCACGCACCCGCCCTCCTGTAATATACTAGACTGTATAAATGTATGACTTACTCCAAAATTAAGTCTCAATAATCATTGTACAAAGCCACTGGACCAGATGGGTGTACACCCCAGAGTTCTTCAAGAATTTCATTCTATTATGCGTACCAAGTCTAAATCTTCAGGATTCCGTATGTCTGGTGCGTGGTGCCAAGTGACTGGCGCACAGGCAATGTGTGGCCACATATCATAAAAAGGGCCTTAAAACTTTGCCAGGCAAATACAGGCCTGTAAGCTTAACTTCCATGTTGGGGAAAGTATTGGAAGGTTTAGTAAAAAAGACTCATACATGGAGTATGTGATCATCAAATAGAATAACTAAGTGCACAGCCAGCATGGGTTTATAAGAATAAAGTGTGTACAACTAACGCTTATCGCTCTATGTAAGAGGTGAACAATATGCCTGGATGGAGGAGCTGCTGTGGATTGGTTTCCTGCTTTTGCAAAGGCGTTTGACACTGTCCCTCATAGACGCTGATGGGTAAAAATTAGGCGATTGGTTTGGCAGAAATCATTTGCTTAGATTGAAAAACTGGCTGAAGGATCGTATCCAAGAGAGTTGCTGGTCAATGATTCTACTCGGAATGCTCACCATTATGAGTGGTGTACCTCAGGGTCTGTGCTTGGCCCACTACTATTAATTATTATATGTATAGAGTGAATGAATAGCACTGTGTCATTTTTGCGATGACCAGTCTAGGAGGACATCAGTCTATGGAGGATTCATAGGCTGCAGGGTGACTGGACAAACTGAATATTGGTCATCCACTTGCAATGAGGTTAATGTGGATAAATGTAAGGTTTGCACCTGGGGCCAATAATCCAAAGGCAAAATATGTCCTTGGGGGAGTAAATCTGGGAGAGTCCCTTGTTGAGGAAGGACCTGGGGGTACTAGTAGATCATAAATTGAATACAGCATGCAATGTCAATCAGCTGCCTCTAAAGGCTAGTAGGATCTTGTCATGTATCAAAAGTGGTATGGACTCTAGTGATAGGATGTAATATTACCACTGTACCAGGCATTGGTTCGGCCACACCTGGAATATGCTGTCCAGTTCTGGGCACCGGTCCTAAAAGGATGCGTAGAGCCACAACACAATGATAGGGGTATGGAGGGTCTTAGTTATGAGGAAATGATTTAAACAACTAGATTTATTAGTCTGGAAAGAGACGACTACGAGGGGACATATTAATTTATATAAATATATGAATGGTCCATACAAAAATATGGTGGTAGTTTGTTTCAGATAATCAATCAAAAGACAGGAGGCACTGTCTCCGTTTGGAGAAATCAAGGTTTAATCAGCCGAAGCGACAGGGTATTTTTACTATGGGACCGTCAAATCTATGGAATAGCTGCCTCAGGCGTCTGTCACAGCAGGGACAGCGTAAGCTTTAAGAAGGGTCTAGATGCCTTTTTACACTAAATAACTTGATTGTTATGTTATATGAATTGTTTCCCCTAAATCTCTTCTATCCAACCCTACCTTCCTGGTTGAACTTGATGGACAAGTGTCTTTTTTCAACCGTATAAACTATGAAACATAAGGGATATGTAAATAATCATAATCATTTAGCATTTCTACAATTTTAACAGCAGACATTGGTTTCTTGGGTTCTAGCAGGTAATGATGCATCTGAAACCTCTTCTATGAAGAACAAAATTCGTCATCATTTTATTTATTTCATTAAAATATTTAGTCTCACTGAGATCAGATATTATTTAAAAAATGATTTAAAACAGACCTTTGCATTTATATTTTTCCACTTCGGTAAATTATTTTATTTCTCTAAGAATTCTGTGCTAGACTGCTTAATTGCTAGAATCCCCTATAAAATAGAGGTGAATATAAGAATATATTTGTGACCTCTCATGCAGTTTGTAAAACCCCAACTCAAAATTCTTAGTTTCATACAGAACCAAAAAAAATTGAATAAATACCCTACATTTACTTTAAATATCAAAAAGCACCTCAAACATAGCGCTGCTATATCCATCCTTTCACTCACACACAGCTCTGCTTCATTCACTCACACAGCTTTGCTACAACCATTCACTCACTCAGGTCTGCTACATCCATTCACTCACAATGACAAACAGCAGTGCTACATCCATTCACTAACATACCCTGAGACTGGCATTAGGTGAGAAAAGCAAGTACTGTATTTTTCAGATGCACCCTAGAATTAGCCATCCAAAAAAATAAATTTGTATTCGTGTTTGTCACACACCAGCACAGCACACACTGCTCTGCTACATTTATTCACATACAACTCTTCTTTATACCAAATCCCAGCTGCAGATTCTTCTCTAGCTTCTTTGGCCCCATCCCCTGACAGAATGAAAAAGGTTAAGACCTTGTGGTAATGGAGAAAGCATGTGATCAGTCACATGCTTCTGACATCATTCCAGGTCCTGCAGGTAATACTTATGTCAAGCTAGGCAGATAGCAGTGCAGAGTCTCTGCTTTCTAAGAGATTGGGCGAAACACTTTGTCGGCACTTCACCCTATCTCCAGGACAGTGGTGAGGAGGATCTGGTAGTGCTGGATTCTTCTTACCTACAGATTATGAAACACAGTCGCTTATTAGCAAGATTATATTTTGCTAAACAATGTTAAACAATTTATAGTCCAAAAATATGTTACTAGGTTGAACTTATCAAGGGTGTTGTGAATCTGGCATTGAATTGTGATACGGCTTCTCTTTTCTTGATGTTAGTACGTAAGTTTGAAAGGTGTACATTTGGGAAAGCATGACTGCAATGTACCCCAGTTTTAGCTTCCTAAACCCACCCAACAATAGTGTAGCCAGCTTTCTGTGGTTGAAGACTAATGCAGCAAAAGAAGAAAAAAGAAACTCAGAGCACCACCACCATCTAGAAATGAATGGTGCGACGCAACTGTTGATCCAGGTCACATACTAAGGGTAACCATTGTTGAGAAATCATTCGATGTAAGAGATTTTTAAAAGTTAGATAATCTTGTGTCTTCAGCATTCGAATTTAGATTGTCAGTAACCCTCTGGAAATAGAAACCCTATGCTTCATCCTAGTTGGGTCTTACACTAACACAGAGGAGAATAGATTGTGTTACTTCAATATCAGGAAGCAGCTGCAGTGCTTTTCTCTTAGTGGAGAGATCATCGCTCTTCCCCCGAATAGAGGATTCAGGATTATCTTGACCTGAAGACGACAGAATTCTAGTGTGAAATGGCCCCACATTTATTAAAGCTTTGCGCTGTATTCTGCGATTTTGCAATGAAAGTGATGATAGAAGGAGCATGATAGTGCTTATCGCGAGTTTTGCTGATTTTCTACTGAACATGTGCCACAATTGTGTCTGGTGCGTAACATTCTGCAGCACGTACAAAGTGCCACCAAAAAATGGTGGCACACTTCCAGAGCAGTGCAGGGGTCACTCGGATTAATGAATACCGTGCTCCAGTTTTGTTAAATTTGTCGCACCTGCACATTCCACAGGTCAAACTACACACAATACAGACTGCACTCAGTTTCAATAAATGTGGTCATTCTTATCTTCTTTGATAAAATCCCACTTCCCACTGCAGCTCCACACCTAATTCAGACAGCTGTATGTTAAGGAGGGAACTCCCGACTGTCATAGCATGATGGCCGCATTCCCAACCAATATGGCTTTACAGTGCCCCGGGGGGCATCCTGACTGGGGGCATCTCTTCCCTCAGCCACGCTCTCTCTACTTAATCCACAAACATGTGAATACTCTCACTCAAAAAAATCAGTCTTTCCAATCACATCAGTCTTATATAGAAAACAGAAAATACAGTCAACTACTTGTCTTCCAATCTGCCTGCTTTAATGTGATGACATACTCACAAATCACTGGGATAATTATCTGCAAGGATTGGCGGGAGGACATGCAGTGTTGTTTGACGTGGAAAAGACAAGTTAGTAACAATCGAAGTCTC
>CM033643.1:147229647-147332636 GCA_019512145.1 Engystomops pustulosus
CTAGCATTATTAATGATATAGTAGATTACAATGTGAATGGAGACAAGTGATTATGCATGTGAGATTTAGAGCAAACAGAGAGCATGATAAATACCTACAAAAAATGGCTATGACACATTGCAAGCCCATAATGATGGATCAAAACCGGACTTTAATCCCAAAATATTAATTTTATTAACCATAAATATACACTCACCGGCACTTTAGTAGGTTACACCATGCTGTAACGGGTTGGCACCCCTTTTGCCTTCGAACATGCCTCCCAATCTTCATGGCATAGATTCAAACAAGGTGAGTAAGCATTCTCAGAGATTTTGGTCCAATTACATGATGGAATCCACCACAGTTGCCACAGAGTGTCGGCTGCATTCCATGATGCGAATTCCCGTCCAACACATCCCAAAGATGCTCTATGGATTGGATATGTGACTGGGAGGCCATCTGAGTACAGTTGAACGTCATGTCATGTCAAGAAACCAGTCGAGAGATACCAGGCTTTATGACATGGTGCATTTTCATGATGAAAGAAGCATTCAGATGTTGGGTACATTGTGTCATAAAGGGATGGACCATGAGTCACCAACAATATCGGTAGGCATGTTGGCATTTTGCAACGTTGCTCAATTGTAAAAGGGGCCCAAAGAGTGCAAGAAAATTTCCCCACCCATGACACCACCACCACCAGCCTGACTGAACCGTTGATAAAAGCCAGCTGGATCATGGCTGTCATGTTTTTTGATGCCAAATTTGACCACTACCAGTACGAATGTTGCCAGAAATCGAGACTCATCGACCCAGGCAACATTTTTCCAATTCTTTTACTGTCCAATTCAATGAGCTTGTGAAATTGTTAGCATCAGTCCATGTTCTTAGCTTGAAAGGAGTGGAACCGGTGTGGTCTTCTGCTGCTGTAGCCCATATGCCTCAAAGTTCAAAGTACTGTGCGTTCAGAGATGCTCTTCTGCTACCTTGGTGGTAACGGGGGGGTGGCGATTTGAGTCACTGTACCTTTCTATCAGTTTGTTGAACAGTCTGCCCATTCCTCTCTAACCTTGGCTCAACAAGGCATTCGCCCACAGAACTGCCGCTCACTGGATTGTTTTTCTTTTCGGACCATTCTCTGTAAACCCTAGACGATGGTTGTGCGTGAAAATCAGTAGATCAGCAGTTTCTTGAAATATTCAGACCAGCCCTTTGGCACCAACAATCATGCCACGTCAAAGGCCTCAAATCACCTTTCTTTCCCTGGTAATGATGCTCGGGTTTTGAACTGCAGGAGATTGTCTTGACCATGTCTACATGCCTAAATGCACGAGTTGCCGCCATGTGATTGGCGATTAGAAATTAAGTGTTAACGAGCAGTTGGACAGGTATACTAATAAAGGGCGGTTGAGTGTATATAACATTGTCACTAGGACAACAACCATTAAAAAACAGAAACATAAAAATAGTGTGGGATCTATTATAAAGGGATACATCCTGCTCCCATATCAATATAAAGTATACAATAGAATATAACATAATCAGCAGGCATCATATTGCTGAAACAAATTAACCATTACATCACCATACGATTGTGGCAAAAAGGGCTAAGAGTGCATAAATGTCAAACTATGGGCCAAGCCAAACCATTTTGCTATCAGCTTAAAAGAGACCCAGGAGTGAACCCACCATCATAGACGCTATACAGTTTCATTTCAACATCGTTTCTTAAGGGGTTATGGGTCATTGTTTGTGGACCATATTTTAAAGTTTCCCTTAAGTGTGTGCCTATATAAACTTACAATGATATTGGCATCTTTAACCTTCTGAAATAACCCATAATGAGTATATGACTTATACAAGTCTATTCTCCCAGACCGAAGCATGGCACCTTAACGCATTACCATGAGTGCCATATCCGTCTCCGGGTAGATGACACATCATACCTGCATAAATAGATCCAGCAATGTGGCTCTATACAAGATCGGGCAATAACCAACATCTGTAAAACATCATCTCTGCTCACAAACTGGCCCCTACAGGACACCATATACAATACATGACTACACAACAGAGTTGAAACTATCACTATTTGTATAGCGTTTCTTTTAAATATAATATTAAACAAACATTATATAACAATTGGGGGAAAATGATGAGTTACAATCCAGGTCAGAACAGTTAGTTGCCGAAAAACTGCTGTATTACAATTATTTTACTACGTGAATCAGTACATATTTGATTATTGTTTTTTCTTGCACAAGGTGTCCTCAACATGTTTAAATTAAACATTAACAAATATCATCAGCTCTTATGAAGTGTGTTAAAAAAATAAGTTTTGTTACTGGTCAGAACAAGCAGCCTCTCTGGCTGTATTTCATGTTCCTGACAAATGGCTCTATAGCTGTGGGTTAGATTATGAGTTATCTCTTCTATATTAGTTCACAAGCTTATCTCATTAATATGAATGACCATCTCTGAGTCTGTCAAGATGTTTTATATTTCACAGAATTTATATAAGTATAGCAGTTTATAGTAGCCTAACCATACCGGCATAATTGCATTTCTTCATTTTACCATATGGGACCTACATAATTTGTCATAAGGTGATTTATGATTACTTAATAAAAACCTTAGGTAACTGAGGGGCTTCACATTGTAAGTTATAAACACTGCATCACAATCGCTTGAGGTGGTTTTAGGTGCAGTTTTGGTCAGATGAACAGGTGAAAACTGAAGTGAACGAGTGAATTGATTTTTGAGGAAACCTGTCTCCACAATTCCTACATTCACCTGTGTTTCAGGTGCTTTCCACCTGATTCAATTGACAAACTGCACTAAACCCACCTCAAAGTGATTGCGATGTAGTTTTACTGCAAACTGTGAACGGCACCTGAAATATTGTTGTTTCAATATAGAAAACAAGCCACTTGCTCCATGTTACCCCCTTCCGCTGGAGCCTTTTTTAACTTTTGTGTTTGCATTTTTCCTCCTCTTCTTTAGAAATCGATAGTTTTATTTTTTCCATGTTGTCACGGTGCCCCACCGACCCAAATCTTGGGTCACATGCACCCCGTGGCCTCCCGTGTGGCCTGTGTTGTCCCACGGGCTCAGGCCCTCGGCAGCTCGTCCACGTAAACCATTGCCGCCGTTAATTGGTCGCTGGCTAGCAGCCAATTTATGTTAAATACCGCATCTTCCTGTGTTTCCCTGCCGGTGTTTTGCCTCACACCTTACGACAAAAGCTTGTTGATGCGTCATGCTATTTTTCTGTATTCCCCGTTGTAACCAGAATTCTGCTATTGGACTTGATCCTGTTCTGCCTGCCTTGACGCAATTGCTAACGTCCCGTCTGTGATCCTGCTGCTGCCTGTCATGACCTCCTGTGCTGCCCCAAATATGATTCTGCCTCAACGTCTTTGAGCTACCTCGCCATTGGCTGCCACACGAGACAAAGTCGCACCTGTAGGAACACCTGGTGGATATGCGCGTCAACAGGCTTTCGGCCAGGCTCTGGTGAAACCGGGTACCACTTAGACTCCGGTCCAAGGTGTCGACTTCGTCATCTTCCATCGGTGGTCCATGGTTACCCCTCGAAAGCCTGACACATGTACACAGAGCTTTATAAGGGCTTTTTCTGGTAATTGTCCAATTGTACGTCTGGCTATGTGTGATTCCTGATGAGTGAACTTGCAACATTTTTTGATGGATTTGTTCTTAACACTTTGCACTGTCAGATGGCTCCAAATGAACGCTTGCTTTATTTTTGGGTGCGATAAGGGGATAGCAAATTTTATAGGTTTATTTGGTGATTTAACAGCACTTTAAATATGTCAAAGTCAAAGAAAATTTCTCCTTTACCATATTTTGACTTTTTTTACTTTAGCATATGGAGTTTGTGAAGGAGTATATTTTTTGTGGGAGATATGATTCCATCTTCATTGCTTTTCATGTGGGATGCATGACCTTTTGATCACTCTTATTGAGTATATTTATTATTTATATGTTTAGACAAATCACAAAAAAAAGTACTGTTTCATACATTTTGGATGCAGTGATATGATTTTTTATGTTATTTATATCATAAACTCCACACTCCAAAAAGGCTATAGAGGCAGGGGTGTCGCGACGCCAAGTGATGGTAGGGCGGTTTCCAGGGGGGTGGGGAAAATGCTTCCATAGCCACTTCTTGGGGAGAATTGCCTAGTCACGCATGGCATTGACAGGGGGAGGTACCTAAGTACTAACATATCTTTTTTCTGTAAAACTATTTTTTTTATACAAAAAACTTTGGCTAGTATATTGTATTATGCTCGTGGGTGAGCTGGGGAGTGCTAAAATGGATCTTCTGGTGACAGGATCCCTTTAACCCCTTGGGAGATCAATCTTTTTTTGCATTTCCGCTTTCCCTCCTCTCCTTTGTCATGGATGCCTCCTGCGACCCTGCTCCCCAGATCGCAGGTGCACCTGGTGTGCCTTCCTGTGCCCCCTTCCTGCTCGTCAGTATCACCCCCTGCCACGTTCCACCGACGTACTGAGAATTTAAATGGCCAGCGACGATAATTGGTCTGGGAGCTGCCACTTCGTGTTAAATTCCCGGCCCCTTCCTGTGTAGCCTGCCGTATTTTGTGCGTTGAGCCCTAGTAGAAAGCTGTTCCTTACTGACCCTGCAACTCTGTGTTGAGAATTCCAATTTTGTGGACCCGTTCTCGTCTTCTAGACTCCACCCATCTGCGGCGTGACCCTTCCGCTTCTACCCCGAGCCTGCCTGTCTTGGACCTTCTTGCCTGTACCTTACACTCCTCACGACTCTGTACCTTGCCTTGACCACCACCGTGACAAAGTCGGCTGTGGGGGCAACACTGGTGGTACCAACCAACCGCAGCAAATGTCCAACCCCCTTTAACTCCACATAAGATCACGCTCAGGTGTTGGCCTTATGTCATTCGTACGTAATCTTACGTCAGTAGTGGTCAGGTGGGTCCACTACTCCTGATCTGACATCTTTCACAAGCCTAAACTTTTTTGCTTGACAAACCTATATGCCCTGACGCTTTTATAGGGAACAATTGACTTTTCTGTGTTACACATTTAATATTTATATTAGGAACTGAAAAAATTCCAAATTGTGGTAGAATGACAAAAAATTGTGTTCATTGTGCTATATTCTGTGGGGTTTTGTTTTTTACAGATTTTCATTGTCTTTTGAAATACATCTCTCCTTATCTATGGATCCTATGATTTTGCAGGAGATATCAGTATATATGGTCGAATTAGTCTTACTACCGCTTTAACAAACATTCAAAAACCTGGTATAAAAATAATGCGTTGGCCATATTCTAAGCATCTTGTACTTTTCCATACTTTAGTGTATGGAAAGCTGTATAAGGTATCATTTTTTTTCCAGTAGGGAGGACATTTTCATTGTGATTAACATTTTGAAAACTGTGCAACCTTTTTTCAACTTTTTATCAGCATTTTTTGGAGGGCCAAATGGTAAAAAAAAGGCGTTACGGGTTCATCACCGAGAATATTTCTTTTTTTAATATATAAAGAATGATATCGGTTTTGATTTTAATTACCAATATACCGAGATATAAACTCGGCTTATACTCGGGTATTTAAAACAATATAAACTGACACTAAATTGCGAGACGGACCGGGCAGCCCTTTTCTAATCTCATCTCGCGAGGGTCCGGACGCCCTCGTCTTTCTTGCATCCTGTGGTAAGTCCCCGTCGCACGGACTGGCGGCGGAATCTATGATGCCAGCACACCAGAGTCGGGCTATATAAAGTAGACAGCTCCCTAGTGATAACAGGATGTAGCTGTGTTCATGCACGTATGGACCCTGTAAGCTAGCAGACCTGCCGATGGATGTACATAGAAAAGCAGACCTGCTGTAAACAGCTGTCGGGCATATTCATGGGGCGGGATTAGAGCTACTGCGGCAGGTTCCTGCCAGGCCTATGGAGTTGAGAGGGACATATCAGGGGAAAGCAGGCCTCGGACTGCTCCCTCATGAATACACCCTACCGCTTATAGAGCGGGTCACGTGTTTTCTATTGTACATGTGCAGTTGGATTCCGAGTTAACGGCAAGCAGTGATCTTGCTTAATTTGTTGTAGCACTCGAATAAGAGCAGCTACTAGTTGCCTTTTTTACAGGGACATTTTCTTTATAATACAGTGCACATCAGTGCAGTGACAATGCCAGCTATGGTGCCTGAGTGTGTTTATTTGCAGAAACAATTAATAAGAGATGGCAGAGCATGTGTTAGACATTATTTGCAGAAAGATTAAGGGTGTCCACAGAAAAAATAAAAAAGAAGTGGCCAAGGCTGGCGTATGAAAAAAATTAACTTGTACTATCTTATTCTACCACTCCTGGTGTCAACGCCTGGGCCATACGGAGCCGTGCCCCAGAAGCCTCCACTCCAACCACTTCCGTCGTCCTAGGCCATCCAGCGATCACCATGTTCCCAGTCACCTGATATAGCGATTGGGACAGTTGACTGGAGGGCATGCCCACCCACCGGAAGCGAGCCAGTTTGGAACTTCCATGACTGTAACTGACATGGGGCCACGGCTAGTCCCTGAGAGAGCACAGCATCCCGCCCCCTTCCTCGATTATGTGCGACATTCAGTTCTCCAGATGTTCAGAAATTTTGCACATGTGCAGTGCATCTGTAACAGCCGCAATAATGGTACAGTGCTTGCTTTGATATGCACAGGCACACTGCACATACACAAGATCTCTGTGAAGCCTGAGAATAACTTGGACAAGGACGCAGGACTGGGTACACTCGGATGCATGGAGTGGGCAGAGCAAACGTGGCTCATAAAGGCGGGTTGATCTGACGCTTGTGAGCTCCCACTCCTCGACTGGTCTACAAAAAAGAATGAAAGCTGATTTCTTCAATTTCATGCTTCAACCTAGATAATATGCTAAAGGACTCCAATGGATACACATATCCAGCGAATGGTACTGTTGTGGCTTGGGAGATTAGTGTGTTGAATGTTCCCTTTTAAGTTCACCACGAGTACCTTATACCAAAGGTTAATATCATACATGACAGATGCTGTTCTCTTGGTGAAGGGAATGTGTCTCAAAACATTACCACACGTGAACTTAAATAATCTACATAGTTCACTACCTCAACCATTGGGCAGATTTACTTACACGGTCCATTTGCGACAGTGGCGTAACTAGGGTGTGGCGGCCCCATAGCAGGCTTCAGCATGGGGCCCTTCACACTTAAAAATATACATATTTGTTAATCACACATGTGAGTACACACATATGCCAGACAGACATTACATACACATACAGTGAACATTTAAAATACACAGCATATCACACACATGCATCTATGATCAGACCCATAAACAGTATACACATACAACATAGAACAATACAGATATATACATCCATATGTTATAACATATTATGCAGTACAATTTGCAGCAAATATCGATATCCCCACTCTAGTGGGTTGTCAGGCAGATGCTGGGGCCCCCCTGACACTGTGGGACCATAGCGGTTTGCTATGGCTTCTACCACTGTAGTTTACGCCCCCTGATTCGGCTATCCAGCGGACGCGTTCTCTGCGGTTGGTCGTCTTCCGGCGATCACTATGGCAGTTTCTCCCGACGTACCCACATGTGTCGCTGCTGGATGATGAAGTCCGCGAGGTCATATTTGTATACTCAAAACATGGAGTCACACCTATGTCTACAGGCATAACACACAACATACAGTGACATTTACAAACCACAAAGCTATCTACACCATGCAGGTATATCGCAGACACAATCAAAGTATACACATACAACATAGACACCTCACAAGCAATATACATCAAAGATGTTATATACATATATGCAGTACAAGTTTGCCAGCATAATATGGAATCCCCACTCTTTAGGTGTCGGTCAGAGCTGGGGCCACCTGAAACTGTGGGACCAATAGTGTGCTATGGCTGATACACTGTAGTTCGACCTGATTCGGCGATCCAGCGGCGGTTTCTGCGGTGGATTCGGGTTTCCGGCGAGTCACTTTAGGCAAGTTCCTCGACGTTCCACCAGGTGTCGGCTGCTGCGATGAAGTCCGCGAGGTCATATTTGTCTACTCACACATGTGAGTCAAAATATGCTCATCACAGAGCATGTACACACCACATACAGTGAATTACATAACACACAGCAATTGTACACACATTGCATATATGCAGACACCATTACCAGTATGACACATAACAAACATAGAGACATCAAGCATATATACATCACATATGTATATACATATTTGAGTACAATTTGCAGCTGAATATGGATATCCCACTCTTTAGTGTGTCAGGTCAGATGCTGGGGCCCTGACCACTGTGGGCCATAGGGTTTGCTATGGTGCTACCAATCGGTAGTTACGCCCATGATTCGCGAGTTCAAGTGGGAGTTCTTGCGGTGGATTCGGGTTCTTCCGGCGATCACTTAGGCAAGTTCCTCCGACGTCCACCAGGTGTCGCTCTGCTGCGATGGAAGTCCGCCGAGGTCGCCGAGTTCACGACTATTCCCTGGTGAGGTTAAGCTCGTGTCCCGCGACACTTTTTTTTTTTAAATGCGGCGGTTTCGAATCTGTCCAGGTTTTCGTCCGGCCACGCCCCCGATTCCATCGCGTGCACGCCGGCGCCAAGCGCCACAATTGACGCGTGCGCCAAAAACCCGGGCAATTCAGGGAAAAAATCGGTGGCAACTCGGAGAATATTCAGGGAAACACGTCGGGAAAACAAGGAATTGGGCCCTTAGTAAATGACCCCCATGATCCCATGAAAGCGCAATGCAACACCGAAGATTGAAATCTGCAATGAAAATGGCATATGAACATGTATACAGTTGCGTTTTAAGGTAGTTGTAGTCCAAAGCGTTGTCAATACGGCAGTATATTATTTCAATTTTGGTAACTCGGTGTCATTGAGAATGTTGGGGCCTATGACGTCACGCAAATGTGTGCTTTACCACCCCATAACAATGGCGCAGCCAGACGATGAGGCATAGTTTTCTGGACATACGTTCTCTGTATGGGAAAAAGACTTCGGATGTCTATGCTTCAATGTATGGGGCTTGTACGACCGCGTTGTGGATCGACTAACGTAACCATAGGCGGCATGGGTCCTGTAGTGGCCTTATTGTTACGGAGTGCTGAACAGATGCGGCTTACATACCCTCTAAGGAGATGGAGAAAAAAACGTAGAATTACCATTAATTTCTATGTTTACCAATGCGTGTCAGCCCGTGGATCGTAGTAAGGGAAATGGGTGTCAGGACGGTCATTCACGCGTCAGTTATGGAGCTTATTGTAGATTACAAGATAGAAAAACAATCCGGTTTAAGATACTAAACGGACACGCTGCTAGAAGTGAACACAATATTTACAACATAATCTTAGTGTTGTCATGAAACAAAACGATAATCCAGTCATGAAGATGAATAGGGTACCAGGTAAAGTACCTATGGTTTTGGGATAAAGTGATATACTTATTGATGGCATGAAAAAAAGACGCATGAATCCACGGATATAAAGTAGAGGTTGGGTCATATCGGCCAATCCAAGCCAATAGGCTTTAAACGGCTTACCTACCAATACAATTTAAGACTAAAGTTGCAAAGCAACATAAATAAAATGAGAACAGCATTACCATCAAAACAATATCCAAAAAATCTTTATGTCAGCAGGAAAAAATATACTTATCATGCTCACACTCCCTAAAACTCAAGTGGTTCTACTTACGTATCTGTGCTCATGTTACACGTATCTAAAGCCGCAGATTTAAGATAGAATTAATGAAAACATTAAAACCTAAAAAGGCTCATAGAAAACATTGAAATGAGACAGCAAGTGGAATATTGAAAATAAACCAACATGTTTACTTATTGTGGTACCACAAAATTCTGATTTTAGCTCATGTTGAGCCACCGCATGCATCATGACTACGAGCGTTGTAATTCTATGTACAAGTGTTGCAGTGATGAGAGCAGTGCAAAATATTTTAGGCTGGGAAATTGAATGCATATGTGATTGGAATGACAATGACCAGCGATGAACAATGTTAACAACAGTAATCGCATGATTTTATGAAGTAAATATTTCTATACATACAGGGAAGGGAAAATATGGAAAATGGTTTGTTTCCTGCATGGTTATAAATACCTGCCATTTATAGTGAAAATCAGTGAATTATATGCTCAAATTTTTTTTTTGCTGAATGTGCTGAACATCGTGCAAAACGAAAATGACGGGTATATGAAATAAATAACAATTTAAATATTTCCAACTTTATGACTTTACAAGAATCAACTTAAAAGAGAGTAAATGCATGTATCAGGAGTCTATGATAGGGACATTTACTTAGAAAGTACAAAATTCACTAAAAGTGATCTATTCCCGTGTTTAATGCTGGGTCGCAACCCATGAATTAAGAATGTGCGCAGCAACTTCTTCTGTCTACGTCCAATGTTGCACCTTTTACACATAGGCGGTGACGACCCCCAATTGGCATGTTAATATAGGCGTTTCAGTACGAATCAAGTCGGACAGACCACAACCACGCCCCATAATTGGATTGTGCAGTGAGGCTAGTACAGCTCACACAAAAAGGGTCGCATGAGACACCATAAGCACAGGCCTCTTACAGAATCTTAACATACCTGTGCAAGCAGTTTTTCCCCCTGACAAGAAGACAAATGGCGGCGAAAAGCAAGGGGGCTGCTAGGGTCGCAAAAGATCAGGGCACCAAGCCACAATGCCAAGTACCAAATTTTCCAGTTGTATAACTTTGTACAAACCCCTCAGGGTGGTTGTGCAATAAACAACCTGGTACTAACAGCTACAGAAAACACGGAGGAGGAAATACCCTACCTATGATGATTCTATCGCAAGAGCGAATGTAATGTGAGTGTAGTGTTCTTGATTCTTTCATAGGTCAGGCATTCACCACGTTTCCATCTGAGCATTTGGGTGACTCCCTGGGAGTGTACCACACAAAAAACACTCTTCTCTACTTTACGTAAAGCACATTTCACACACACAGGCAGCTACCCGCGGGCCAGGACATGCATGGAGAAGGGTGGGGTGGGAGTGCCTTACTCTATCCCTCTCCATAAGAAGGTGGAGCCAGGCCATTATTCTGGAAAGACTCCTTTTAACAGCAGATGGCACAGCGATTTGCAAAACGGTGCTCACCATACGGGCACTCCTATGTGGCTGTAAACACTCCATAGCCCTTGTAATGTCCCTGCAAGCGCCTGAAGTCCTGCCTCGAGACCCTGGTAATGTCACTCCATAGCCCCCTGTAATGTACCTAAGACGCACGGAATGTCTAATGAGCATGCCCCCGTCTCATACCCTATCTAGAGCACGACTCATGTGCACCGATCGCATGTAACTTGTGTCCCAATCAGACACCAACATGTTCTCAAGCCCCTGTGATCTTTTATTTTTAGAATAAAAAAATTAAAATACATAAACAATAACAAACACAATATACCAACAATATGTACAGTAAATACCTGCTGTGTCAAAGCCAATCACACCTAGCAAAAAAACAATAACTTAAAATAACCCAAAGGAATAAACACTTCATACCCACCAACCCACACCAGATTATCACATCCTAAACCAAACCAATAAACAAGGACAAGCCCACCCCCACAAATATAAAACATAACATGACACATAAATATAAACAAAACACCACCCACAACCCTGCAATAACACAACCACCCCACACAGATCACATCCCACACCGTTTTTTTTAATATAACATAGTAAACAGAATATAACACATAATAAACATAACACATTACACTGCCATAGATCTCCAAGCCCACCTCCCCTCCCCCCCAGACACTGGTCTACCAGCACAAAGTTTGCATTAAGCAGTCAGACCAGTTTGTCAAGGCGTAGTTACATAATTCCCAAACACCATCACCCCCTCCCAACATAACACTAATGAAATAAGACTACGCAGGATACGAGGAACATCAGGCTGGGCACGAGTGCCATATGTCTTTTTATATCTGTATAACACATAGGGGAGAGGGAAACATCTAGCATTATCTAATGATATAGTAGATATACAGTGTGAATGGAGAAAAGTGCATATGCATGTGAGATATAGACAACAGAGAGCATGTACATACCTACAAAAATGGCTATGACATAATTGCAAGCCCGTAATGAATGGATCAAAACACGACTTTAATCCCAAAATATTAATTTTATTAACACATAAATATATATACCATTGTCACTAGGACCTAAAAACAACCATTAAAAAACAGACAAAAATAGTGGTGGATCTATATTAAGGGATACATCCTGCTCCCATATGCATAATAAAGTATACAATATAAATATAACATATCAGCAGGAATCATATTGCTGAAACAATTAACATTTACATCACCATAAGTGTGGCAAAAAGGGCTAGTGCATAAATTCAACTATGGGCAATACCAACCATTTTGCATATCAGTAAAAGAGACCCAGGAGTGACCACACCACCATAGACGCTTATACATGCATTTCAACATCGTTTTCTAAGGGGTTTTATGGGTCATTGTTGTGGACCATATTTTAAAGGTCCCTTAAGTGGTGCCTATATAAACTTAACCAATGATATTGGCATCTTTAACCTTCCTGAATTAACCCCTAATTGTATGTATATGACTTACTACCAGTCTATTCTCCCAGACCGAAGCATGGCAACCTTCAACGCATACCATGAGTGCCATATCCGGTCTTCCGGGTAGATGACACATCATACCTGCATAATAGATCCATGCATGTGCTATACAGATCGGGCAATCAACCCACTCTGTAAACATCATCTCCTGCTCACAACTGCCCCCTACAGGACAATCATAAAATACATTGTATACACAAAGAGTTAAACTAATCACCTATTTGTAGCGTTCTTTCTAAATAATATTAAAACATTATATAACAATTGGGAAATGATGAGTTATAAATCCATGTCAAGAACAGCTTAGTGCAGAAAAACTGCTGTATTACATATTATTTTACTACGTGACATCATACATATTTGATTATTGTTTTTTCTTGCACAAAGGTGTCCTCAACATTATTTAAATTAAACATTAAAAATATCATCAGCTCTTAGTGAAGTGTGTTAAAAAAAATAAGTTTTGTTAAATGGAAGAACAGGCAGGCTCTCTGGCTGTATTTCAGTTCCTGACATGGCTCTATAGCTGTGGGTTAGATTATGAGTTTAATCTCTTCTATATTAGTTCACAAGCTTATCTCATTATATCGAATGACCAGTCTCTGAGTCTGTCAAAGGTTTTATATTTCACAGAATTTATATAAGTATAGCAAGTTTATAGTAGCCTAACATACCGGCATATATTGATTCTTCATTGTACCATTATGGAGAACGTAATATATTGTGTCAATAGGTGATTATGATTACTTAATAAAATACTCTTATAACTGAGGGTGCATTCACACGTTGTAGTTAAAACTGCATCACAATCAGCTTTGAGGTGGTTTTAGGTGCAGTTTTGTCAATGAAACAGGTGAAAACTGAAGTAACGAGTGAAGTTGATTTTGAGCCGAAACCCTTCTCCACAATCCTACAACACC
Organism: Engystomops pustulosus; assembly: GCA_019512145.1. Lineage (NCBI taxonomy): Eukaryota > Metazoa > Chordata > Amphibia > Anura > Leptodactylidae > Engystomops > Engystomops pustulosus. The sequence goes on from CM033643.1 coordinate 147,243,291, forward strand.
TGTTTCAGTAGCTTTCCACCTGTTCAATTGACAAAACTGCACCAAAACCCCCTCAAAGTGATTGCGATGTAGTTTTAACTGAACGTGTGAACGCACACTAAATATTGTTGTATTTCAATATAGAAAAACAAGCCACTTGCATCCATTTTACCCCTTCCCGCTGGAGCCCTTTCTTACTTTTGTGTTGCATTTTTTCCTCCTCTTCTTTAAAAATCGATATGTTTTATTTTCAATGTTGTCAGGGTGCCCCCACGACCAAATCTTGGGTCACATGCCACCCGTGTGCCTCCGTGTGCCCTGTTGGTGTCCCACGGCTCAGCCTGTCCTCTCTCCTGTGAAAATTAACGGGCCATTGCGGTTTATGGGCGGCTAGCTGCCAATTCTGTTAAATAGCCAGCATCTCCTGTGTTCCCCTGCCGGATGTTTGTGCCTCACAGCCTTCGAAAAAGCTTGTTTGATGCCTCATGCTATTTTTCTGTATTCCCCGTTGTAACCAGAATTCTGCTATTGACTTGATCGTCTGCCTGCCTTGACCTATTGCTACGTCCCGTCTGTGATCCTGTGCTGCTGTCCTGACCTCCTGGCTGCCCCCAACTATGATTCTCCTCAACGTCTTTGTACCTCGCCATGGCTGCCACGCAGACAAAGTCGCACCTGAGGAACACCGGTGGTACTATGCCGCGCAGGTCCAACAGGCTTTGCGGCAGGCTCTGGGTGAAAACCGGGTACCATTAGACTCGGTCCAGGGGTCGACTTACGTCATCTTCCACGGTGGTCCAGTTACCCCTGAAGCCTGACACATGTACAGAGCTTTATAAGGGCTTTTCTGTGTAAATTGTCCAATTGTACTTCCTAGTGGTGTGGAGTGAACTTGGCAACATTTTCTTGTTGGATTTTGTTTTTAACACTTCACTGTCACTGTGCGCTCCAAATAACGCTCTGCTTTATTTTTTGGGTGCGATTAAGGAATAGCAAATATTTATAGTTTATTTGATTTTTAAACAGCTTTAAAATATGACAAAATGTACAAAAAGAAATTTCTTCATTTGCCATATTTTGACTTTTTCTTACTTTAGATATGGAGTGTGTAAGGAGTAATTTTTTGTGGGATTGATGACATCTCATTGCTTTCACTTGTGGGGAATGCATGACTTTTGATCCTTTTATTGAATTCTTATTATTTTATGTTATGAAATCACAAAAAAGTACTGTTTCAGACATTTGGGATGCAGTGATAGTGATAATGATTTATTATTATTATATCAATAACTCCACACTCCAAAAAGGCTATAGAGCAGGGGTGTCGCTACGCCAAGTGATGGATAGGGGCGGTTCCCAAGGGTGGGGAAACTGCTCTCCATAGCCACTTCTGGGGAGAAGTGCCTAGTCACGAGACATGGCATTGAAAGGTACTACATATAAAATATCTTTTTTTTGTAAAACCTATTTTTTATACAAAAACACTTTGGCAGTATATGTATTATGCTCGGTGGACTGGGGGATGCTAAAAATGGATCTTCTGGTGACAGGATCCTTTAACCCCTTGGAGATCATATTTTTTTGCATTTCCGCTTTCCCTCTTCCCTTTGTCATGGATGCTCCTGCGACCGCTCTCCCAGATCGCAGGTGCACCTGTGTGCCTTCCTTGCCCCCTCTTCCCTGCTGCAGTATCACCCACCTGCCCAGTTCCACCGACGGACTGAGATTTAAATGGCCAGCGAGCCGATAATTGGCGCTGGGCAGCTGCCCTTCTGTTAAATTCCCGGCCCCTTCCTGGTAGCTGCCGGATCTTTGTGCTTTGAGCCCTAGAGAAAGCTGTTCCTTGCCCTGCCACTGTGTTGGAATTCCCATTGTGACCCGTTCTGTTTCTGAATCCACCCTTGCTGCGGTGACCTTCCGTTCTACCCCGAGTGCCTGTCTTGACCTTCTGCCTGTCCCTCACGACTCTGTACCTTGCCTTGACCACCACCGCTGACAAAGTCGTGCCTGTGGAACACCTGGTGGTACACGCCGCAGCATGTCCAACCCCCTTTAAACTCACAATAGACTCCGCTACAAGGTGTTGGCTTATGTCATCGTACGTCATCTACAGTCCGTAGTGGTTCAGTGGGTCCACTACTCCTGATCCTGACATCTTCCACAAGCCGTAATTTTTTCATTGACAAACCTATATGCCAGCTTGTTATAGGTGAGACAATTGTATTTTTAGTGTACCATTAATATAATTAGGAAGCTGGAAAAAAATTCCAAATGTGGTAGAATGACAAAAAAATTGTGTTATTGTGCTATTCTTTGTGGGGTTTTGTTTTTACAGATTTTCATGTGCTTTTGAAATGACATCTCTCCTTTATTCTATGGATCACTATGATTGCAGAGATATCAAGTATATATGGTCGAATTAGGTCTAATACTTTAAAAAAAATTCAAAACCTGGTATAAAATAAGTGCGTTGCCATATTCTAACATCTTTAACTTTTCCATACTTTAGTGTATGGAGCTGTTTATACAGGTATCATTGTTTTCCAGAGGGATGACATTTTCATTGATACCATTTGAAAACTGTGCAACCTTTTTTCACTTTTTATTCAATTTTTGGAGGGCCAAATGGCTAAAAAAAAGGCCGTTATGGGTTCATCACAGAGAATATTTTTTTTAATATTATAAAGAATGGATATTCGGTTTTGATTTTAATTACCATATATACTCGAGTATATAAACTCGGCTTATACTCGGGTATTTAAAAAAATAAACTGACTACTCCACTATTGCGACGGGGGGCGGCAGCACCTTTTCTATTCTCCATGCTCGCGGCGGGTCTGTGACGCGCTCTTCTTTCTTCAGCCTGTGGTAAGTCCACCGTACGCAGGACTGGCCGGGGACTCTATGATGTCAGCACACAGAGTCAGCTTACTAAAGTAAGCAAGCTCCAGTGATACAACGGATGTGAGCTGTGTTATCCTCGATAACGCTAGCAGACATGCCGTGATGTACAATAGAAAAGCCAGGACGTGCTGTAAGCTGTCGGGCAATTATGAGGAGGGGCGGGATTAGGCTACATGCGGCAGTCACTGCCGGCCTATGGAGTTGGAGGGACAGTTCCGGGGGAGAAGAGCAGCGCCTCGGACTGCCCTCATGAATAACCGACCGCTTATAGCGCGGTACAGGTGTTTTATTGTACATTGTGGCCGTTGGATTCCGATAACGCAAGCAGTGTAATACTGTCTACATTGTTGTAGCACTACTAAAGTAAGCAGCTACTAGTGCCTTTTTACAGGTGACATTTTCTCTTTAAATACGATGCACATCAGTGCAGTGACAATCCTGTGGTGCTGATTGGTTTATTTCAGAAAACTTGTAATAAGAGATGGCAGATGCTATATGTGTACGACATATTTGTAAGAAAGATTAAAGAGTCCTAAATAAAGAAGGTGGGGCAAGGCTGGGCTGTATGAAAAAAATTAACTTGTACTATCTTATTCACCATCTGGTGTCAAACGCCTTGGGCCATCGGAGCCGTGCCCAGAAGCTCCACTCCAACCACTTCCGTCCGTCTAGGCACATCCAGCGTCACAAGTCCCAGCACCTGATATAGCATTGGAACAGTGAATGGAGGGCCATGCCCACCCAGCCGGAAGCTGAGCACATTGGAACTTCCATGCATCTGTAAACTGACAGGGCACGGCCATGGAGAGAGAGCACAGCATCCCAGCCCTCCTCCTCGAATGTGGACATCATTCTCCAGATGTTCAGAAATTTTGCACATGTGCAGTGCATCTGTAAAGCCGCAATAATGCATACAGTGCTTGCTTTGATATCACAGGCACACTGCACATACACAAGATCCTGGAGCCTGAGAATAACTTTGTGACAAGGACGCAGGACTGGGACATCGGATGGCATGGAGTGGGCAGAGCAAACAGTGGTCATTAAAGCGGGGTTGTCTGACTGCTTTGTTGACGTCCCCACCTCCTCGACTGGTCTTACAAAAGAATGAAAGCTGATTTCTAATTCATGCTTACACCTAGAAAATTGCTAAAAGGACCTCCAATGGATACACATATTACAGCAGAAGGTAGTTTGTGGGTTGGGAGGATTAGTGTGGTTGATATGTTCCCTTTAAGTTCACAGGATACCTTATACAAAGGTAAGTTCCATAGCATGGAAAGAGTGCTGTTCTCTTGGTGAAGGGAATTGCTCAAAAACAATTACCCACAGTGAACTAATTATAATCTACAATAGTTCTACCTCAAACACATTGGGGCAGATTTACTTACCCGGTCCATTGCGACAGTGGCGTAACTAGGAGTGGCAGGGCCCCATAGCAGGCTTCAGCATGGGGCCCCCCCTCCACTTAAAAATTTATACACATGTGTTACTCACACATGTGAGTCACACAATATGCTCATACGAGCATTACACACACATTACAGTGACATTTACAAATACACAGCATATTACACACATGCAGTTATATGCAGACACCATACACAGTATACACATACAAATAGAACATCAAAGCATATATACATCACATATGTATATACATATTATGCAGTACAATTTGCAGCATAATATGGATATCCCCACTCTTTAGTGTGTCAGGTCAGATGCTGGGGCCCCCTGACACTGTGGGCCCATAGCGGTTGCTATGGCTGCTAACCTGTAGTTACGCCTGATTCGCGATTCAGGGCGGTTTCTCTGCGGTGGATTCGGGTTTCCGGCGATTCACTAGGCAGTTCCTCCGACGTCCCACCAGGTGTCGCTGCTGCGATGGAAGTCCGCCGAGGTCCGCCAGAGTTCACGATCCTATTCCGTGGTGAAGGTAAGCTCGTGTCCAGCGACACTTTTTTTTTTTAAATGCGGCGGTTTCTCAGAATCGTCAGGTTTTCGTCGGCCACGCCCCCGATTTCCATCGGTGCACGCCGGCGCCAATGCGCCACAATCTGATCGCGTGCGCCAAAAACCCGGGCAATCAGGGAAAAATCGGTGCAATCGGAAATATTCAGGGAACACGTCGGGAAAACACGAATTGGGCCCTTAGTAAATGACCCCCATTGATCCCATTGAAAGCACAATGCAACACCAGAAGATTGAAATCTGCACATGAAATGGCATATGCAACATTGGTATTATTACAGTTCATGCAGATATTTAATGGGTGTATGTGTTGTAGAGGTCAAAAACTGCTGTTTTACAATACTGGCACAGGCTACATGCCATGATAGTTTTTTTCTGAATTTTTTGTTAAACTTCTGGCTGCATGCACCGAATGTATGGGGGACTTATGTACGTCCGCAAGCTTGTGGATGTACATACGTCCCCCATAGACGGCAATGGGCGCATGGCCAAGACGGGTGCTGCATGCATGCGGCACATACCGCTCCGTGCATGGGAAAAAGATAGGAATGTCCATCTTTTCTCTGTTACGGCTGTACACCGTGGATCGCTATGGAAATCTTCCGGCGGGCATACGTTCAGTTATGGGCCTTTATTTGTATATTACAGTAACAAACAATCCGGCTTAAGATACCCTTAAAAAAGGGAGCAGGCATGATAAAGGAACACAATATTATTAACCATAATTATCATGAAACAAAAGGCGTTGTCAGCTCACTGAGATGTAGTCATGGTAAACGCCTCTGTGTGTTTGGATAAGTGATTATATTGATGGCTGAAAAAAGACGCAATGAATCCACGGATATAAAGTATAGGTTGGGTCATATCGACAATCCAAGCCAATAGGCTTTAACGGCTACCTACCAATACAATTTAAGACTAACGTATTGCAAACAAACATAAAATAAAAATGAGAACAGCATTACCATCAAAAAATATCCAACAAATCTTTATGTAGCAGAAAAAATAATACTAGCATGCTCACACCTCCTAAAACTCAAGTGTTCTACTTACTGTATCTGTGCTCATGTTTAACGTATCTAAAGCCGCTGATTTAAAGATAGAATTAATGAAAACATTAAAACCTAAAAAGGCTCATAGAAAACATTGAATGCAGACAGCAAGTGAATATGAAAATAAACCACATGTTTACTTATTGTGGTACACAAATTCTGTTTTTCTCATGTTGAGCCACCGCATGCATCATACCTATCGAGCTTTTATTTCTTGTACAGTTGTTGAGTGATTGAGAGCAGTGCAAAATATTTTTAGGCTGGGAAATTGCATGCAATGTACTTAGAACTGACAATGACCAGGACTGTACAACCAATGTTAACAACCAGGTTATATCGCATGACTTTTATGAAGTAAATATTTTCTATACTACAGGGAGGGAAAATAGGAAAATGTTTTTTCCTGCATGGTTATAAATATATGCCAGTTTATAGTGAAATCCATTGAAATATATGCTCAAATTTTTTTTTTGTGAATGTGCAACATGTGCAAAAGAAAAATTACGGTATATTGGAAATAAATAACACAATTAAATATTTTCCAACTTTATGACTTACAATGTAATCAACTTAAAAAAGAGATAATTGCATGTATTCAGGGTTCTTGATAAGGGCACATTTACTTAGAAAGTAAAAATTCACTAAAAGTGTCTTCCGTGTATAATGCTGGGTGCAACCAATTGATTAAGAATGTGCGCCCACCAACTTTTTTGTGGTGCACCTTTAACATAGGGCGTGCGACCCATTGGCATGTTAAATATGGCGCTCAGTACGAATAGTCGGACGACCACCAACCACGCCCCCTAATTTGTGTGCATGTAGGCTAGTACAGCTTCACACAAAAGGGTCGCATGGACACCATAAGCCAGCACGCAGACATCTTAAATACCTGTGCAAGCAGTTTTTCCCCTGCAAGAACGACAAACGGCGGCGCAAAAGCAGGGGGCATTGCTAGGGTCGCAAAAGTTCAGGGCACCAGCCACAATGCACAAGTACCAAATTTTCGTAGTTAACTTGTACATAACCCCCTTCACGTGTGGGTTGTGCCAATAAACAACTGCACTTAACAGCTACAGAAAACACAGGAGAAATCCCTACCTATGATTATCTATTCCAAGATGACATGTAATGTGATGTGTAGTTGTTCTTGATCTTTTCCATTAGGGTCGGCATCACCACGTCTCCTTCAGCATGTGACATCCCTGTGGAGTTACCACACAAAAAACACTTTCTCTCTTTACGTAAAGCCCTTTCACACAACATGCAAGCTACCCTGGGCCAGGACTGCTGGAGAAGGGTTGGGGTGAGTGCTCCTTACTCCTCTCTCCATAAGAAGTGTGGAGCCAGGCCATTCTTTCTGGAAAGATCTTTTATCCAGCGATGGCACAGCGATGCAAAAGTGTGCTCACCATACCGGGCACTCCTATGATGGCTGTAATATCCTCATAGCCCTTGTAATGTCCTCTGCGCCTGTAAGTCCTCCAGCACCCTGTAATGTCCTCCATAGCCCCCTGTAATGTCCTCATAGACCCCCTTGGAATGTCTAATGCTGCAGCCCCTGTCCACCCATGCTCATGCCCCAGCTGCAGGTAATTTGTCCCAAGCGCCCAACATGTTCTCAAGCCCCCTGTTGATCTTTTATTTTTATATAATAAAAAAAATTAAAAAAAACATAACAATACAACACAATATATACAAAATATGTACAGTAAATTACCTGCTGGTCAAGCCCCAATACCACACCTAGCAAAAACAATAACTTAAAATACACCAAATGAATAAACACTTCATACCACAACCCCCACCCAACTGATTATCACATCCTAAACCAAACCAATAAACAAGACAAGCCACCCCCACAAAATAAACATAACTGACCATAAATAAACATAAACACACCCCACACCCTGCAATAACAAACCACCCACACAGATCACATCCCACACCCGTTTTTTTAATATAAATATACACAGAATATAACACATAATACACATAACACTACACTGCACTAGATCCCAGCCCACCCTCCCCTCCCCCCAGACACTGGTCTAACACCAAAGTTTGCATTAAGCAAGTCCAGACCATTGTCCAAGGGTAGTTCATAAATCCCAAACCTCACCCCCTCCCAACACTAACACTATGAAATAAAGCTACGCAGGATCAGCCGGATACATCAAGAGGCCCAAAGCCTCTGATATATATCAGGTTGCGGCACAAGTGCCGGCTATGATAAATATCCCCCAGGGAATCTAAATACACATAATATGAACATAAATGAGGCCAATAAGAAGGGAATGAAAGGGCCATAAATTGGGCAGACGAAACCAAGGCAATGTAGGTTAAAGGCAGTGTATAATGTAATTGCTTTTATGAGGTTTCATTAAAAGATACTCAGGCAGGATAGACGAATTTCATTAGCCTATAACATATGTGCCTGGAAACTAAGTTATAAAAGGTGCTAAGAAAATTAGAATTGAAATTTAAAACTGTTGTATAGAAGATGAAGCAATTTCATTACCATGAATACTTTTCTAATACTATATTAAGACACCATGTAGCATAAATAAATATAACAATCAGTTTATCATTAACAATCTTCTAGTCAGGGAAATTGGCGGTTTGCAGCAAAATGCTTTGCTAGTCTTTCCAAGAAGAAATTCATATTATTGTGATATTTATAGCACTTTTTGAACCAAAGAATCCACATCAGCTTATAGAATTGTTATGGTAAGTTGCTGGGATCTTCTTGCTTCAGTGATATTAGCAGATACTAGAGGTGATGGCAGTTTTACAAGTTCTTGTGAAATTCTTTGAATGGAAGCTGCTGAGAAGGGCATAGGATGGCAGGGTGCACTGAACCATTTTTTAAGTACAAAAAGTGTTCTCTTCTCATTCATGCTTTTGAACAGAATGAATTATTTGCTATAAAAAATAGGCAACAGCTATTGCAGAAAAAGAGAATACATGACTGGAGAGAAAGAAGAGTTTTAATATTAAAGCGAACTGTAAAGTTATATGATTTTACCAAATTATTATATGTGATTCCCAATTTGAAAACAAACAGAACGATGCCTACTTTGTGCTGCTCACCTTTTCTTTCAAAGTTATGGAATTTTCTGTTTAAAGTGTTGACAAAAAATCTTTTCACCAGAGGTGAAGTGGGCGTGAGGACTAATGACTGATCTGTCTATGCTCTCAAGCTGAGGCCAGTTGGCTTGCCCCAAGTCCCAGGTAACCTCTTGTTCTCAAAGTAATTTAGCATTAAAATCAATTTAGTTTCCCAGAAGTAATACACTGAAACATGCACAGTGCACACAAAAAGGATGTAATGGTGACTTCCTGGAAGCTTGCATCACATGGAGGAGCAGGGAACCGATGTAATAATGCGTAGACGTAATTAATTGACCATGAAGTCATTCTATAGCTTCTGTGCATGTGAAACGCTAAGGCGTATACTTATCTACCAGAGCTGATACTGCCGCCCATGACAAGGGGGGGGACACCCCCCCCAGCGCGAGCCAGTATGAGGTGCAGAAGAAGAAAGTTAAGGACAAAAAGTTCGTAGAAGAATCACAACTGGACGTGAGGTGGAGGTGGGATGATGGAGAGAGGTAGTGGAACGAGGACGATTTTGTACCTCACTATTCTGTGCAGGAGCACATGTATTCACTGTCTGGACCAAAACTTGTAAAACATTGTAACATGACTCTGACCCCCCCCTCCCATGAAAACCGAAATAAATAAACATCAGATATAAAACATTACCGAGCTCCAGCACGGTATCAGCAGAGGGAGGCGAGGGAAGCACGCTTTGAGGGTAATGTAAGGAGTGATAGCAAAGAAACGCTACGAATATTGGTAACAAAGATTATAGGCATGTTGTTGTACATCCTAGATCTATTGTGATTGTGAAAAAAACAAATACAGGGGTTACCTTGTAAAGGCTTATTTGTTGTTAACATTGGTGTGTGAAAATCATTTTTCTGAAGCATAATTTATTTAGTAAATGCTGTACAACAATACTGTTTTTTGTGCATTATGAGAAGTACAAAAACATTATAAGTTAGGAACAGTTAAGAGAGGCATCTATTACCAATACAAACTGCTGGACAATGAGCACATTAGAAGCAAACTACAGCAGGCAGAAAATGAGCAAAGCAAAGCATTAACCAGCAAGGCATGACGGGTGCATGATATTATTTCTGCCACAGGTGGGTAGGAGAGGCAACTAGCAGTACACATGTGTAAACTCCTTGCGGGTCCAGAGCCCCCAGCGGCAGAGAATTCATGGGGGTGGGTGCAATCACAGAAGTCATACACCCAGCTACTAGACCAAGTTCACACTGCCAGACTTCATTAAAACATAGGAAGTGTCGCGTTCTCCACCTATAGTGTGTGGTGCTCCTACAGTTGCTCCTGCGAGTGCTCCGTTCAACTTCATAACAAATTCATATAATGCAATCCCAAGATGATTGGACTATGAACTGATGTAGGCTCATAGTATCAAAGTAAAAGGATTTTGGTGAGTGGTGGTGGGGAAACATATGGAATGGGTGCCGAGGTGGCAATCAGAGCCCTTCTCTGTGGGCACCCCAGGCCATAACCAAAGGAGGACACAAGGTATCTCATGGAGTCCCCAGACAGCCCAGGACCTCTGCCGCTCAAGTGATTACATTTAAAGAGACAGTGCTGCCATGAGAACTAGGAGGAATGGAAGGGGTGGGCATATTGGATGTTCGAGTCAGGGGAAACCTGGAATTTTTCCCCTTTTTATACTGTATTGTGTGTTCTTAGGATATGATTCATATGTGATAAATAAAAACATTATGATACACACAAAAAAAACCGAGAGGAGAACAGATCATGTGGAAAAGTATAATATTGGTCATTCTCAAAAAACCTTATGCCCATGGACTGTTGACAATTTGAAGGCCCGTCTCGTGTGTGAACAAAGTTTCTATGTCCTATAGAACAGAATATAGGGGCTTCTGAAGTGGCACTACCCCTGCAACCACTAAACTTGACTCACCTCATGTGAAAATGGGATAAGAAGAGTAATATTTTTCTGACTTTGGGGGACATTTCATACCGACCTGAGAGGCCTGATAGTTTAGTGGGGTAAAACCTGGTGACATGTTCCCTTAAACATGAATTTGTGTGATTGTCTAAACTGTTATTTGTAATTTGTATTTGTAAGGGTGCGTTCACACGTTGCAGTTAAAACTGCATCGCAATCAGCTTTGAGGTGGTTTTAGGTGCAGTTTTGTCAATGAAACAGGTGAAAGACATGAAGTGAATGAGTGAATTTGATTTTGAAGGGAAGGCAGTTCTCCGACGTCCACAGGTGTCGCTGCTGCGATGAAGTCGCGAGGTCCGCCAGAGTTCACGATCCTATTCCGGTGAAGGTAAGCTCGTGTCCAGGACACTTTTTTTTTTAAATGCGGCGGTTTTCAGAATCTGTCAGGTTTTCGGTCGGCCACGCCCCGATTTCCATCGGGTGCACGCCGGCGCCAATGCGCCACAATTGATGCGTGCGCCAAAAACCCGGGCATTCAGGGAAAAATGGTGCAAATCGGAATATTCAGGTAACAGTCGGGAAAACACGAATTGGGCCCTTAGTAAATGACACCCATTGATCCCATTGAAAGCCAATGCACACCAGAAGATTGAAATCTGCACATGAAAATGGCATATGCAACATTGGTATTATTACAGTTCATGCAGATTTAATGGTGGGTATGTGTTGTAGAGGTCAATAAACTGCTGTTTTACATAACTGCACAGGCTACATGCCCTGATAGTTTTTTTCTGAATTTTTTTTTTGTTAAACCTCTGGTGCATGCACACGAATGTATGGGGGACTTATGTACGTCCGCAAGCTTGTGGCTGTAAATACGTCCCCCATAGACGGCAATGTGCCGCATGGCCAAGACGGTGCTGCATGCATGCATGCGGCACATACCGCTCCGGCATGGGAAAAAGATAGGACATGTCCTATCTTTTCTCATGTTAGGCTGTACACCGTGGATCGCTATGGAATATTCTACGGCGGGCATACGTTCATGTTTATGTGGCCTTTATTGTAATTACAGTAACAAACAATCCGGCTTAAGATACCTTAAAAAGGGAGCAGGCGCATATAAGGAAACAATATAACCATAATTATCATGAAACAAAAGGCGTTGTCAGCTCACTGAGATGTAGTCATGGTAACGCCTATGTGTTTTGGATAAGTGATATATTGATGGCTTAGAAAAAAGACGCAATGAATCCACGGTATAAAGTATAGGTTGGGTCATATCGCCAATCCAAGCCAATAGGCTTTAACTGGCTTACCTACCAATACAATTTAAGACTTAACGTATTGCAAACAAACATAAAATAAAATGAGAACATGCTACCATCAAACAAATATCAAACAATCTTATGTAGCAGAAAAAATAATATATGCTACACCTCCAAAACTCAAGTGTTCTACTTAAGTATCTGTGTCATGTTAACTGTATTAAAGCCGCCTGATTTAAAGATAGAATTATGAAAACATTAAAACCTAAAAAGGCTCCTAGAAAACATTGAAATGCAGACAGCAAGTGAATATGAAAATAACCACATGTTTACTTATGTGGTACACAAATCTGTTTATATCTCATGTTGAGCCACCTGCATGCACTCATTACCTATCGAGCTTTTAATTTCTCTGTACAGTTGTTGAGTGATTGAGCGAGTGCAAAATATTTAGGCTGGGAAATTGCATGCAATGTACTTAGACTGACAATGACCAGGACATTGTACAACCAATGTAACACCAGGTAATGCATGACTTTTATGAAGTAAATATTTTCTATACTACAGGGAGGGAAAATAGGGAAAATGTTTTTCGCATGGTTATAAATAACTGCCCAGTTTATAGTGAAATCCATTGAATATAATGCTCAATTTTTTTTTTGTGAATGATGCAACATGTGCAAAAGAAATTACGGTATATTGGAAATAAATAACACATTAATATTTTCCAACTTTATGACTTACAATGTAATCCACTTAAAAAGAGATAATGCATGTATTCAGGGTTCTCTGATAAGGGCACATTTACTTAGAAAGTAATAAAATTCACTAAAAGTGCTCTTCCGTTGTATAATGCTGGGTGCAACCAATTGATTAAGAATGTGCGGCCCACCAACTTTTTTGTGGTGCACCTTTAACATAGGGCGTGCGACCCAATTGCATGTTAAATATGCGCTCAGTACGAATCAGTCGGCACCGACCAACACGCCCCTAATTTGTGTGCATGTAGGCTAGTACAGCTTCACACAAAAGGGTCGCATGCGACACCATAGCAGCCCAGACACTTCTAAATACCTGTGCAAGCAGTTTTCCCCTGACAAGAACGACAAACGTGCGGCGCAAAAGCAGGGGGCATTGCTAGGGTCGCAAAAGATTCAGGGCACCAGCCACAATGCACAAGTACCAAATTTCAGTAGTATAACTTGTACATAACCCCTTCACGTGTGGTGTGCCAATAAACACTGCACTTAACAGCTACAGAAAACACAGGAGAAATCCCTACCTATGATATCTATCTCAAGATGACATGTAATGTGATGTGTAGTTGTTCTTGATCTTTTCCATTAGGCGGCATCACCACGTCTCCTCTTCAGCCATGTGACATCCTGTGGAGTTTACCACACAAAAAACACTTTCTCTCCTTTACGTAAAGCCCCTCACACACACATGCAAGCTACCCTGGGCCAGGACTGCTGGAGAAGGGTTGGGGTGAGTGCTCCTTACTCCTCCCTCTCCATAAGAAGTTGTGGAGCCCGGCCATTCTTTCTGGAAAGATCTTTTATCCACGATGGCACAGCGATGCAAAAGGTGCTCACCATACCGGGCACTCCTATGATGGCTGAATATCCTCATAGCCCCTTGTAATGTCCTCTGCAGCGCCCTGTAATGTCCTCCTCAGCACCCTGTAATGTCCTCCATAGCCCCCTGTAATGTCCTCATAGCCTTGTAAGTTAATGCAGCCCCTGTCCCCCATTTCCCATGCCCCAGCTGCAGGTAATTTGTCCCAAAGCCCCAACATGTTTACCTAGCCCCTGTTGATCTTTATTTTTATATAAAAAAAAAATTAAAAACATAACAATACAAACACAATATATACAAAATATGTACAGTAAATTACCTGCTGGTCAAGCCCCCAACCACACCTAGCAAAAACAATAACTTAAAATACACCAAATGAATAAACACTTCATACCACAACCCCCACCCAACTGATTATCACATCCTAAACCAAACCAATAAACAAAGACAAGCCACCCCCACAAATAAACATAAATGACCATAAATAAACTAAACCACCACCCACACCCTGCAATAACAAACCACCACACACGATCACACCCACACCCGTTTTTTTAATATAAATATACACAGAATATAACACATAATACACATACCTACATGCACTAGATCCCACGCCCACACCCTCCCTTCCCCCAGACACTGGTCTAACATCCAAAGTTGCATTAAGCAGTCCAGACCATTGTCCAAGGGTAGTTCATAAATCCCACAACCATCACCCCCTCCCAACCTAACACTATGAAATAAACGCTACGCAGGATCCCGCCGGATACATCAAGAGGCCAAAGCCTCTTGATATATATCAGGTTGCGGCACAAGTGCCGGCATATGATAAATATCCCCCATGGAATCTAAATACACATAATATGACAAACTGAGGCAATAAGAAGGGATGAAAGGGCATAAATTGGGCAGACTGAACCAAGGCAATGGAGTTAAGGCAGTGTATAATGTAATTAGCTTTTATGAGTTTTCATTAAAAGATACTCAGGCAGGCTAGACGAATTTCATTAGCCTATAACATATGTAGCCTGGAACTAAATGTATAAAAGGTGTAAGAAATTAGAATTGAAAATTTAAAACTGTATAGAAGATGAAAGCAATTTTCATTACCAGAATACTTTCTAATACTATATTAAGACACCATGTAGCATAAATAAATATACAATCAGTTTATTCATTAACAATCTTCTTAGTCAGGGAAATTGGCGGTTTGCAGCAAAACTGCTTTGCTAGTTTTCCAAGAAGAAATCATATATATTGTTATTAAGCACTTTTTGAACCAAAAGAATCCACATTCAGATAGAATTTATGGTAAGTTGCTGGGATCTTCTTGCTTCAGGATATTAGCAGATACTAGAGGGATGGCAGTTTTACAAGTTCTTGTGAAATTCTTAGAATGAGATGCTAGCTGCTGAGAAGGGCATAGGATGAGAGCGTGCACTGACATTTTAGTACAAAAAGTGTTTCTTTCTATTCTGCTTTTGAACAGAATGAATTATTTGCTATAAAAAATAGGCAACAGCTATTGCAGAAAAAAAGAGAAGTACAGAACTGGGAAAGAAGAGTTTTTAATCTATAAAGCGAACTGTAAAGATTATAATGATTTTACCAAATTATTATTGTGGTTCCCAATTTGAAAAACAAACAGAACGATGCTACTTTGTGCTGCTCACCTTTTCTTTTCAAAGTTATGGAATTTTCTGTTCTAAAAGTTGTTGACAAAAATCTTTTCACCAGAGGTGAAGTGGGCGGAGAGCTAATGACTGTCTGTCTATGCTCTCAAGCTGAGGCCAGTTGGCTTGCCCACAAGTCCCAGAAACCTCTTTCAAAGTAATTTAGCATTAAAATCAATTTAGTTTCCCAGAAGTAATATCCACTGAACACTGCACAGTGCCACAAAAGGATGTATATGGGTCGACTTGCATTGCGGCGCATGACCTCTGACAGGAGTCGTGGTTCGGGGGGGGGGGGGGTGCCGTCGGACAATCCATCTGATTCCGACTCAGCGCAGGATTTAACTTTCAAATTGTGTTACAAAACAATGCACTTACATGCACCAGGAAGAAGAAGGTGAACTGCAGTGGACCTGAGCGGGAAAGCGATACATGCTGGATATCAGGCACACGGTCTTAGTGAATCTTGGCACAGTGCATTATCGGCGGACATTGCATTTTAGGTGAACTCATTGGGGAAGATTTACTTACCTGGTCCATTCGCGATCCAGCGGCGCGTTCTCTGCGGTGGATTCGGGTCTTCCGGCGATTCACTTAGGCAGTTCCTCCGATGGGCACTGGCCATTTTTTGACAGGGCCACTGGCTCTCATATAGTACTTTATGCATTAATTTTCTGGAGGGCCACCTACCCGGTCCTCTGTTTAAAAAATTTTTGGGACTGCCACATACAGGACACTCAATCTATTCCATTTTACTGCAGGGCCACCTACCTGCTCCTCTGGTTGAACAATTTTGGGAATGCCACAACCGGCACTCAATCTATTCCATTTACTGGAGGGCCACCTACCTGCCTGTGGTTTGAAACATTTTTGGGACTGCCCAGTAACAGGCACTCAATCTATTCCATTTTACTGCAGGGCCACCTACCTGCTCCTCTGGTTGAACAATTTTTGGGGAATCCCAATACAGGCACTCAATACTTCCATTTACTGCAGGCCACCACTGCCTCCTCTGGTTTGAACAATTTTGGGACTGCCACAACAGGACTCAATCATTCCATTTACATGGGGGCCACCTACCTGCCCTCCTCTGGTTTGAAACATTTTGGGAACTGCCACATACAGGCAATCAATCTTTCCATTTTACTGCAGGGCACCCTACCTGCTCCTCTGGTTTGAAACAATTTTGGGACTGCCACATACAGGCACTAAATCTATTCCATTTTACTGGGGGCCACCTACCTGCTCCTCTGGTTTGAAACATTTTTGGGACTGCCACAACAGGCCTCCAATCTATTCCATTTTACGGCAGGGCCACCTAACTGCTCCTCTGGTTTGAACAATTTTTGGGACTGCCACATCAGCACTCAAACTATCAATTTTACTGCAGGGCCACCTACCTGCTCCTCTGGTTTGAACAATTTTGGGACTGCCAAATACAGGCACTCAATCTATCATTTTACTGCAGGGCCACCTACCTGCTCCTCTGGTTGAACATTTTGGGACTGCCACATACAGGCACTCAATCTATTCCATTTTACTGCAGGGCCACCTACCTGCTCCTCTTGGTTTGAACAATTTTTGGGACTGCCAAATACAGGACTCAATCTATTCCCATTTTACTGCAGGGCCACTACTGCTCTATGTGTTGAACAATTTTGGGACGCCCACATACAGGCGCACTCAATCTATTCCATTTTACTGGAGGGCACACTACCTGCTCTATGGTTTGAAACATTTTTGGGGACGGCCACATACAGGCACTCCAATCTATTCCATTTTACTGCAGGGCCACCTCACCTGCTCCTCTGGTTTGAACAATTTTTGGGAATGCCAATACAGGCACTTAATCTATTCCATTTTACTGGAGGGCCACCTACTGCTTCCTATGGTTTGAGAAACATTTTGGACTGCACACAGAAGGCACTCAATCTATTCCATTTTACTGCCGGGCCACCTACCTGCTCCTCTGATTTGAACAATTTTTGGGAATGCCACATACAGGCACTCAATCATTCCATTTTACTGCAGGCCACCTACCTGCTCCTCTGGTTGAACAATTTTTGGGACTGCCACTACAGGCCTCAATTATTCCATTTTACTGCAGGGCACCCACCTGCCTCTGGTTTTTGAACAATTTTGGGACTGCCCAACAGGACTAAGACTATTCCATGTTTAATGGAGGGCCACCTACTGCTCTTCTGTTTTGAAACATTTTTGGGACTCGCACATACAGGCACTCAATCTATCCCATTTTACGGAGGGCACACCTACCTGCTCCCTGGTTTGAAAAATGTTGGGACTGCCATACAGGAACTATCCAAATTAATTGTCTCCATACGCCTCCACACGTTGTCTCCATTGCTACCTCCAAAAGAGCGTTCCATATAGCTGCCTCATACATCGTCCTTTATCAAACGCGGTGTCAGGCAGAAATGGGGTTGTTTTCATGGATGCCACCACAAAGTTGTTAACTTTGTGCCACCCTGCTGTGTAATCCCCCAAAATATACTGGCAAACTGTTACCATTTAGGGATATATTTCAGCGCTTCTTGAGCATCGTTTAAATCCTCACCCGGCATATCCTAACTTATAAGAACGCTACTACACTTGATCTATACAAAAGGTTTTAGAAGTGCTGTTTGGGGAGTAGCCTAGAGACAGGGGGCTTGGATTGGCGAAAGCGTCGCCTGGCACGGGAAAGCCCAGTCCATGCGATCATGCGCTTTCTGCGCATCTTTTACATTCCCCTCACCCGCCATATCCCCAAAATTCTAAAAGAACGCTACTACACTTAACTTGGTGCAGGCTGGGAACGAGTCTGACCCTGGGGCTGGTCATATACGTGCCGACGCAGAGAATGCGGGGCCTACCTCGGTCCAGGTCTCAAGGAGACTATACCTCCTCCCCCCCTCCTCACACCTCCTCCTCCTCCGAATTACCATCCGTGGGCATGGTGCATCAGTCGGTAGCTCCAGGCTACTAGCAGCAGTGCCGTCGCTAAGCGACCAGCAGGCGGTGCTGAAAAGTGCTGAGCCTAGGCGATAAAAGGGCACACCGCCAAGAGCTATTACAGGGCATTCCACATCAAAGTTGTTACTTTGTCGCCACCCTGCTGTGTATCCCCAAAAATACTTGCAACGTTTTACCATTTAGGGATATTTATTTCAGCGACTTCTGCGCATCTGTTTACATTCCCTCACAGGCATTACTAACTTATAAGAACGCTACTACACTGGATCTTATACAAAAGGTTTTAGAAGTGCCTGTTTGGGGAAGTAGCCTGAGACAGGGGCTTGGATGGCGAAAGCTCGCCTGGCAGCGGAGCGCCAGCTCCAGCCAGAATCCAACTAACATAGTTTAACTGCAGCACCTTTAACTACTTACTAGTTCACTGCTCCATACATGGTCCCCTTATCAAACGAGCATGTGTCAGGAGAATTTTGGGTTGTTTCATGGCTTCCAGTGTTAAACTTTGTCGCCACCCTGCGTGTAATCCACAAAATTATATGGCAAACTTGTATCATGTACCGATATTTTTGAGCGCTTTGCTCACCTCTTTGGTTCCTCTCTGCCCCCCATTGGTTTGAAGCCGAGTCCTTTAGGGTATGTCGCCATGACACTCTCTAGCCTGCTGTGCCGCTGCCTTGCATGCGATCCCTATAGTGTCAGGGTCAATATTTTGGAGTGTTAGAGATGCTATCTAGCTTCATTCGTCACTCTGTCATGGCCATGCTGTTTGCCCATTAATTGGCTAATGGTTGCGATTATGCAGCCAGAGGCATCCATGCATGCTGCCCCTGCTGTTTCGCTGTCCATTTCGTGGTTGTTTCACATCCTTTTCTGAGGTTCCCAGTGTTTGGCCAAGTTTCCCGGGTGCAGCCCTGGTCCCCTTGAAAAAATGCCGGGTCTCCCATTGACTCAAAAGGGGTTCGTTATTAGAGACGAGCAGGACATCGAGCATCGGGAAAAGTTCGTCTCGAATAACGAGTAACCCGAGCATTTTTAGTGTTCGCTCATCTCTAGATTAAAACTCTCCCGGGTTTTTATACTTCTAAACTTATTCCAATAGGTAAACAAGTATAGAAGGGCTAGATAAACCCCGGTGGCTTACAGCTACAGTTAAAAAGCAATCAATTAATGAGAAAAAGAGGGCATTTAAAACATATAAATTGACGGGTCACTGAGGCTTTCAATACTTACAAAAAATTACCAAAAGGAAATCAAATCAGCAAAATACAAAATGAAAAGACAGGTGGCTAAAGATACGCAAAACAAATCTATTTGAGGTGATATCCAATAGAATATAAGTTGACAGTCATGCATGGGTTTCTTGGACTTTGCAAAGGCGTTTGACACTGTCCCTCAGACGCTGATGGGTAAAATTAGGGCTATTGGTTTGGCAGAAATAATTTGCAATTGATTGAAAAACTTGCTGAAGGATCGTATCCAGGAGTTGTGGTCAATGATTCCTACTCGGAATGGTCACCAGTTATGAGTGGTGTACCTCAGGGCTCTGTGCTTGGTCCACTACTATTTTAATAATGATTTAATGATCTAGAGGGTAGGACAACTGAATGTTTGGTCATCCACTTAGCAATGAGGTTTAATGGGATAAATGTAAGGTATGCACCTGGGGGCCAATAATCCAAAGGCAAAATATGTCCTTGGGGGAGTAAATCTGGGAGAGTCCCATGTTGAGAAGGACCTGGGGGTATAGTAGATCATAAATTGAAACAGCATGCAATGACAATCAGCTGCCTCTAAAGCTAGTAGGATCTTGTCATGTATCAAAAGTGGTATAGACTCTGTGATGGGATGTAATATACCACTATACACAGGCATTGGTTCGGCCACACCTGGAATATGCGTCCAGTTCTGGCACCGGTCCATAAAAAGGATCCTGGAGCTGAGAGGTTACGTAGAGCCACAAAAATGATAAGGGGTATGGAGGGTCTTAGTTATGAGGAAAGATTTAAACAACTAGATTATTTAGTCTGGAAAAGAGACGACTACGAGGGACATGATTAATTTATATAAATATATGAATGGTCCATGCAAAAATATGGTGCTAATTGTTTCAGATAAATCAAATCAAAAGACAGAGGAGGCACTGTCGCCCTTTGGAGAACGAAATAAGGTTTAATCAACGGAGGCGAAAGGGCTTTTTTACTATGGAACTGTCAATAAGTAGAATAGCCTGCCTCAGGCGTGGTCACAGCAGGGACAGCGTAGAGCTTCAAGAAGGGTCTAGATGCCTTTTTACACCTAAATAATTGATTGTATGTTATATGAATTGTTTCCCCTAAATCCTTCTCATCCAATCCCTTCCCTCCTGGTTGAACTTGATGGACAAGTGTCTTTTTTCAACCATATAAATTATGAAACTATGAAACATCTGGGAATATGTAAATAATCATAATCATTTAGCATTTCTCTTTACAATTTTAACATCAGACATTGGTTTCTTGGGTTCTAGCAGGTAATGATGCATCTGAAACCTCTTCTATGAAGAACAAATACTCATCTATTTTTATTTCATTTTCATTAAACATATTTAGTCTCACTGAGATCAGATATTATGTTAAAAAATGATTTAAAACATACCTTTGTATTTTTATTTTTCCACTTCGGTTAAATTATTTTATTTCTCGAAGAATTCTGTGCTAGACTGCTTAATTG
Organism: Engystomops pustulosus; assembly: GCA_019512145.1. Lineage (NCBI taxonomy): Eukaryota > Metazoa > Chordata > Amphibia > Anura > Leptodactylidae > Engystomops > Engystomops pustulosus. Next base: position 147,264,421 of record CM033643.1, read on the forward strand.
CTAGAATCCCCTGTAAAATAGAGGTGAATATAAGAATATATTTGTGACCTCTCATGCAGTTTGTAAAACCCCAAATCAAAATTCCTAGTTTCATGCAAAAATTTAATAAATACCCTACATTTACTTTAAATATCAGACACAAAAAGCACCTCAAACATAACGCTGCTATATCCATCCATTCACTCACACACAGCTCTGCTTCATTCACTCACACAGCTTTGCTACAACCATTCACTCACTCAGGTTTGCTACATCCATTCACTCACAATGACAAACAGCAGTGCTACATCCATTCACTCACATACCCATAAAGACTGGCATTAGGTGAGAAAAAGCAAGTACTGTATTTTTCAGATGCACCCTAGAATTAGCCATCCAAAAAAATAAATTTGTATTCAGTGTTTGTCACACACCAGCACAGCACACACTGCTCTGCTACATTTATTCACATACAACTCTTCTTTATACCAAATCCCGGCCACAGATTCTTCTCTAGCTTCTTTGGCCCCATCCCCTGACAGAATGAAAAAGGTTGAGGACCTTGTGGTAATGGAGAAAGCATGTGATCAGTCATATGCTTCTGACATCATTCTAGGTCCTGCAGGTAATGCTTATGTCAAGCTAGGCAGATAGCAGTGCAGAGTCTCTGCTTTCTAAGAGATTGGGCGAAACACTTTGGAAGGCACTTCACCCTATCTCCAGGACAGTGGTGAGGAGGATCTGGTAGTGCTGGATTCTTCTTACCTACAGATTATGAAACACAGTCGCTTATTAGCAAGATTATTTCTTGCTAAACAATGAGCCTTATAGTCCAAAAATATGTTTCTTGGTTGAACTTATCAAGGGTGTAGTGAATCTGGCATTCAATTGTGATAGGGCTTCTCTTTTCTTGATGTTAGTACGTAAGTTTGAAAGGTGTACATTTGGGAAAGCATGACCGCAATGTAACATTTTTAGCATTCCTAAACCAAACCAGAACTAATGATCCAGCTTTCTGTGGTGAGATAAGTGCAGCGCAAAAGAAAGAAAAAAAGAAACAAGGCACCACAATCTCGAAAGAAATGAGGGTGCACGCAGACTGTTGATCCAGGTACAGATCCTAAGGGGTAACAATTATGGGAAGACAACTCGAGTAAGGAATTTTTAAAAAGTTAGATAATCTTGTTGTCTTCAGCATTCTAATTTGATGTAGTAAACCTTCTGGGAATGTCCCAGCCAATATGGCATTTAAGTGCCACGATGGGCATTCCTGCTGTCATCCCTCCCTCAGCCACGCTCTCTACTTAAGCCACCACATGTGAAATACTATCACTCAAATCAGTCTTCCAATCCAATCAGTCTTATATCAGAAAACAGAAAATACAGCATTCACTACTTGTCTTAATGCTGCTGCTTTAACGTGATTACATACTCACAAATACAGGGATAATATATATGCAAGGATGGGGGAGGAAATGCATGTTTGTTTTGACTAGAAAGAAAAGTTAGTAACAAATATCTCTTCATATGTCTTTTTATATCTGTATAACACATAGGGGAGAGGGAAACATCTAGCATTATCTAATGATATAGTAGATATACAATGTGAATGGAGAAAGTGATATGCATGTGAGATTAGACAAACAGAGAGCATGATAAATACCTACAAAAAATGGCTATGACACATTGCAAGCCCATAATGATGGATCAAAACCGACTTTAATCCCAAAATATTAATTTTATTAACACATAAATATACACTCACCGGCACTTTAGTAGGTTACACCATGCTAGTAACGGGTTGGCACCCCTTTTGCCTTCAGAACTGCCTCCAATTCTTCATGGCATAGATTCAACAAGGTGGTAAGCATTCTCAGAGATTTTGGTCATTGACATGATGGATCACACAGTTGCCACAGATTGTCGGCTGCATATCCATGATGCGAATCTCCCGTCCACACATCCCAAAGATGCTCTATGGATTGAGATTGTGACTGTGGAGGCCATTGAGTACAGTGAACTCATTGTCATGTCAAGAAACCAGTCTGAGATGATACCAGCTTTATGACATGGTGCATTTTCTGTGAAAGAAGCATCAGATGTTGGGTACATTGTGTCATAAAGGGATGGACCATGGTCACCAACAATACTCGGTAGGCTGTGGCATTGCAACGTGCTCAATTGGTACAAGGGGCCCAAAGAGTGCCAAGAAAATATTCCCCACCATGACACCACCACCACCAGCCTGACGAACCGTTGATACAAAGCAGCTGGATCCATGCTTCATGTTTTTTGATGCCAAATTTGACCACTATCCATCGAATGTTCAGCGCAGAAATCGAGACTCATCAGACCAGGCAACATTTTTCCAATCTTTCTACTGTCCAATTTCAATGAGCTTGTGCAAATTGTAGCTCAGTTCCTGTTCTTAGCTTGAAAGGAGTTGGCACCGGTGTGGTCTTCTGCTGCTGTAGCCCATTGCCTCAAAGTTCAAGTAACTGTGCGTTCAGAGATGCTCTTCTGCCTACCTTGGTGTAACGGTGGCGATTTGAGTCACTGTTACCTATCTATCAGTTTGAACCAGTCTGCCCATTCCTCTCTAACCTTGGCATCAACAAGGCATTCGCCCACAGAACTGCCGCTCACTGGATATGTTTTTTCTTTTCGGCACCATTCTCTGTAAACCCTAGAGATGGTTGTGCGTGAAAATCCAGTAGATCAGCAGTTTCTGAAATATCAGACCAGCCCTTCTGGCACCAACAATCATGCCACGTTCAAAGGCACTCAATCACCTTTCTTTCCCGTAACTGATGCTCGGGTTTGAACTGCAGGAGATTGTCTTGACCATGTCTACATGCCTAAATGCACTGAGTTGCCGCCATGTGATTGGCTGATTAGAAATTAAGTGTTAACGAGCAGTTGGACAGGTATACCTAATAAAGTGGCCGGTGAGTGTATATACCATTGTCACTAGGACAACAACCATTAAAAAACAGACAAAAATAGTGGTGGATCTATATTAAGGGATACATCCTGCTCCCATATCCATAATAAAGTATACAATATGAATATAACATAACAGCAGGAATCATATTGCTGAAACAATTAACATTTACATCACCATAGTGTGGCAAAAAGGGCTAGTGCATAAAATCAACTATGGGCAATACCAAACCATTTTGGCTATCAGTAAAAGAGACCCAGGAGTGACACACCCACCATCATAGACGCTTATACACATTCAACATCGTTTCTAAGGGGTTTTATGGGTCATTGTTTGTGGACCATATTTTAAAGCCCTTAAGTGTTGCCTATATAACTTAACCAATGATATTGGCATCTTTAACCTTCCTGAATTAACCCATAATGAGTATTGACTTACTACAGTCATTCTCCCAGACCGAAGCATGGCAACCTTCAACGAATACCATGAGTGCCATATCCGGTCTTCCGGGTAGATGACACATCATATCCTGCATAATAGATCCATGCAATGTGCTTACAAGATCGGGCAATCAACCACATCTGTAAACATCATCTCTGCTCACAACTGCCCCCTACAGGACAATCATAAATACATTATACACAAAGAGTTAAACTAATCACTATTTGTAGCGTTCTTTTAATAATATTAAACTATATAACAATTGGGAAATGATGAGTTATAAATCCAGTCAAGAACAGTTAGTGCAGAAAAACTGCTGTATTACATATTATTTTACTACGTGACATCATACATATTTGTTATTGTTTTTTCTTGCCAAAGTGGTCCTCAACTATTTAAATTAAACATTAAAAATATCATCAGCTCTTAGTGAAGTGTGTTAAAAAAATAAGTTTTGTTAAATGGAAGAACAGGCAGGCTCTCTGGCTGTATTTCAGTTCCTGACATGGTCTATAGCTGTGGGTTAGATTATGAGTTAATCTCTTCTATATTAGTTCACAAGCTTATCTCATTATATCGAATGACCAGTCTCTGAGTCTGTCAAAGGTTTATATTTCACAGAATTTATATAAGTATAGCAAGTTTATAGTAGCCTAACATACCGGCATATATTGATTTTCATTTGTACCATATGGAGAACGTAATAATTGTGTCAATAGGTGATTTATGATACTTAATAAAATACTCTTATAACTGGGTGGCATTCACACGTTGTAGTTAAACTGCATCACAATCAGCTTTGAGTGGTTTTAGGTGCAGTTTTGTCAAATGAAACAGGTGAAAGACATGAAGCTGAACGAGTGAATTTGATTTTGAAGGGGAAACTGCTCCACAATTCTCATTCACCTGTTCGTTCAGTCTTTCACCTGTTCAATTGACAAAACTGCACCTAAACCACCTCAAAGCTGATTGCGATGTAGTTTTAACTGCAAAAGCTGTGAACGCACCTGAATATTGTTGTATTCAATATAGAAAAACAAGCCACTTGCATCCATTTTACCCCTTCCCGCTGGAGCCCTTTCTTACTTTTGTGTTTGCATTTTTTCCTCCTCTTCTTTAAAAATCGATACGTTTTATTTTTCCATGTTGTCACGGGTGCCCCCACGACCCAAATCTTGGGTCACATGCACACCCGTGTGCCTCCGTGTGCCCTGTTGTGTCCCACGGCTCAGCCTTCGTCCTCGTCTCCTGTAAAATTTAAAGGGCCATTGCGCCGTTAATTGGCGCTGGCTAGCTGCCAATTCTGTTAAATAGCCAGCATCTTCCTGTGTTCCCTGCCGGATGTTTGTGCCTCACAGCCTTCGAAAAAGCTTGTTTGATGCCTCATGCTATTTTTCTGTATTCCCGTTGTAACCAGAATTCTGCTATTGACCTTGATCCTGTTCTGCCTGCCTTGACCTATTGCTACGTCCCCGTCTGTGATCCTGTGCTGCCTGTCCTGACCTCCTGGCTGCCCCCAACTATGATTCTGCTCAACGTCTTTGTACCTCGCCATGGCTGCCACCACGGACAAAGTCGCACCTGTGGAACAACCTGGTGGGTCCAACAGGCTTTGCGGCAGGCTCTGGTGAAAACCGGGTACCACTTAGACTCCGGTCCAAGGTGTCGACTTACGTCATCTTCCATGGTGGTCCAGTGGGTCCACTACCCCTGAAGCCTGACACATGTACAGAGCTTTATAAGGGCTTTTCTGTGTAATTGTCCAATTGTACTTCCTAGTGGCTGTGGAGTGAACTTGCAACATTTTCTTGTGGATTTTGTTTTTAACACTTTCACTGTGCGCTCCAAATAACGCCTCTGCTTTATTTTTTGGGTGCGATTAAGGGAATAGCAAATATTTATAGGTTTTATTTGATTTAAACAGCTTTTAAAATATGTACAAAATGTACAAAAGAAATTTCTTCATTTTGCCATATTTTGACTTTTTCTTACTTTAGCATATGGAGTTGTGTAAGGAGTAATTTTTTGTGGGATATGATGACATCTTCATTGCTTTCATTGTGGGGAATGCATGACCTTTTGATCACTCTTTATTGAATTATTATTATTTTATGTTATGCAAAATCACAAAAAAGTACTGTTTCAGACATTTTGGGATGCAGTGATAATGATTTTTATTATTTATTTATATCAATAACTCCATCACTCCAAAAAGGCTATAGAGCAGGGGTGTCGCTACGCCAAGTGATGGATAGGGGCGGTTTCCCAAGGGTGGGGGAAACTGCTCCTCCATAGCCACTTCTTGGGGAGAAGTGCCTAGTCATGGCATTGAAAGGTACTAATATATAACATATCTTTTTTTCTGTAAAACCTATTTTTTATACAAAAACACTTTGGCAGTATATGTATTATGCTCTGTGGGGACTGGGGGAGTGCTAAAAATGGATCTTCTGGTGACAGGATCCCTTTAACCCCTTGGAGATCATATTTTTTTGCATTTCCGCTTTTCCCTCCTCTCCTTTGTCATGGATGCTCCTGCGACCGCTCTCCCAGATCGCAGGTGCACCTGTGTGCCTTCCTGTGCCCCCTCTTCCCTGCTGCAGTATCACCCACCTGCCCACGTTCCACCGACGTACTGAGATTTAAATGGCCAGCGAGCCGATAATTGGCGCTGGGCAGCTGCCCTTCTTGTTAAATTCCCGGCCCCTTCCTGTGTAGCCTGCCGGATCTTTGTGCTTTGAGCCCTAGAGAAAGCTGTTCCTTACGCCCTGCACCTGTGTTGAGAATTCCCATTGTGACCCCGTTCTGTTTCTGACTCCACCCCTCTGCTGCGTGACCTTCCGCTTCTACCCCGAGCTGCCTGTCTTGACCTTCTGCCTGTCCCCTACTACGATTCTGCCTCACGACTCTGTACCTTGCCTTGACCACCACCGCTGACAAAGTCGTGCCTGTGGAACAACCTGGTGGTACCACGCCGCAGCATGTCCAACCCCCTTTAACTCCACATAGACTCCACTCCCAGGTGTTGGCTTATGTCATCGTACGTCATCTTACGTCCGTAGTGGTTCAGTGGGTCCACTACTCCTGATCCTGACATCTTTCCACAAGCCGTAACTTTTTTTCATTGACAAACCTATATGCCAGCTTGTTATAGGTGAGACAATTGTACTTTTTAGTGTTACCATTTAATATTATATTAGGAAGCTGGAAAAAAATTCCAAATGTGGTAGAATTGACAAAAAAATTGTGTTATATTGTGCTATATTCTGTGGGGTTTTGTTTTTACAGATTTTCATGTGCTTTTGAAATGACATCTCTCCTTTATTCTATGGATCACTATGATTGCAGAGATATCAAGTATATATGGTCGAATTAGGTCTTAATACCTTTAAAAAACAATTCAAAAACCTGGTATAAAAATAAATGCGTTGCCATATTCTAACATCTTTAACTTTTCCATACTTTAGTGTATGGAGCTGTATAAGGTATCATTGTTTTCCAGATGGGATGACATTTTCATTGATACCATTTTGAAAACTGTGCAACCTTTTTTTCACTTTTTATTCAGATTTTTGGAGGCCAAATGGCTAAAAAAAGGCCGTTATAGGGTTCATCACAGAGAATATTTTTTTTAATATTATAAAGAATGGATATTCGGTTTTGATTTTAATTACCATATATACTCGAGTATATAAACTCGGCTTATACTCGGGTATTTAAAAAAATATAAACTCACTATTGCGACGGGCCGGGCAGCACCTTTTCTATCTCCATGCTCGCGGCGGGTCTGTGACAGCGCCTCTTCTTTCTTCAGCCCTGTGGTAAGTCCACCGTACGCACGGACTGGCCGGCGGACTCTATGATGTCAGCACACAGAGTCAGCTTACTAAAGTAAGCAGCTCCTAGTGATACAACGGATGTAGCTGTGTTACACTGCTAGCGTTATCGGAATCCTCCGATAACGCTAGCAGACACTGCCGTGATGTACAATAGAAAAGCCAGACCGTGCTGTAAGCTGTCGGGCATATTCATGAGGGGGCGGGATTAGGAGCTACATGCGGCAGTCACTGCCAGCCTATGGAGTTGGAGGGACAGTCCGGGGGAGAAGCAGCGCCTCGGACTGCTCCCTCATGAATACACCCGACCGCTTATAGCGCGGTACAGTGTTTCTATTGTACATTGTGGCAGTTGGATTCCGATAACGCAAGCAGTGTAATACTGCTACATTTGTTGTAGCACTACTAAAGTAAGCAGCTACTAGTGCCTTTTTTACAGGTGACATTTTCTCTTTAAATACAGATGCACATCAGTGCAGTGACAATCCATATTGGTGCCTGATTGTTTTATTTTCAGAAAACTGATAATAAGAGATGGCAGATGCTATATGTGTTACGACATATTTATAAGAAAGATTAAAGGGGTTATCCTAAAACGAAAGAAAGAAATGAAAAAAAGAAGGTGGCCAAGGCTGGCTGTATGAAAAAATTAACTTGTACTATTTTATTCATCACTCCTGGTGTCAAACGCCTTGGGCCATCGGAGCCGTGCCCAGAAGCTCCACTCCAACCACTTCCGTCCGTCTAGGCACATCCAGCGATCACCATGTCCCAGCACCTGATATAGCATTGGAACAGTGAACTGGAGGGCATGCCCACCCAGCCGGAAGCTGAGCCAGTTGGAACTTCCATGCATCTGTAAACTGGCAGGGGCACGGCCTAGAGAGAACAGCATCCCAGCCCTTCCTCTGAATGTGGACATCATTCTCCAGATGTTCAGAAATTTTGCACATGTGCAGTGCATCTGTAAAGCCGCAATAATGCATACAGTGCTTGCTTTGATATCACAGGCACACTGCACATACACAAGATCTCTGGATAGCCTGAGAATAACTTTGTGACAAGGACGCAGGACTGGGACATCGGATGCATGGAGTGGGCAGAGCAAACAGTGGTCATAAAGCGGGGTTGTCTGACTGCTTTGTTGAGCTCCCCACCTCCTCGACTGCGTCTTACAAAAGAATGAAAGCTGATTTCTAATTCATGCTTCAACCTAGAAATATGCTAAAAGGACCTCCAATGGATACACATATTACAGCAGAAGGTACTGTTTGTGGGCTTGGGAGGATTAGTGTGTTGATATGTTCCCTTTTAAGTTCACCAGGATACCTTATACCAAAGGTAAGTATCCATAGCATGGACAGATCCTGTTCTCTTGGTGAAGGGAATTGTCTCAAAAACAATTACCCACAGTGAACTAATTATAATCTACAATAGTTCTACCTCAAACACATTGGGGCAGATTTACTTACCCGGTCCATTCGCGACAGTGGCGTAACTAGGAGTGGTGGGGCCCCATAGCAGGCTTCAGCATGGGGCCCCCCTTCCCACTTAAAAATTATACATATTTGTATACTCAAACATGTGAGTCACACATATGCTCATACAGAGCATATACACACACATACAGTGACATTTACAAAACACAGCATATACACACATGCATTATGCAGACACCATACACAGTATACACATACAACATAGACACATAACAGATAATAACATCATATGTTATACATATTATGCAGTACAATTTGCAGCAAATATGGATATCCCCACTCTTAGTGTGTCAGGTCAGATGCTGGGGCCCCCTGACACTGTGGGCCCATAGGGTTGCTATGGCTGCTACACTGTAGTTACGCCCCTGATTCGGATCCAGCGGGCGTTCTCTGCGGTGATTGGTTCTTCCGGCGATTCACTTAGGCAGTTCTCCGACGTCCACCAGGTGTCGCTGCTGCGATGAAGTCCGCCGAGGTCATATTTGTATACTCACACATGTGAGTCACACATATGCTCATACAGAGCATATACACACACATACAGTGACATTTACAAACACACAGCATATATACACACATGCAGTATATGCAGACACCATACACAGTATACACATACAACATAGACACATCACAGCATATATACATCACATATGTTATATACATATTATGCAGTACAATTTGCAGCATAATATGGATATCCCCACTCTTTAGTGTGTCAGGTCAGATGCTGGGGCCCCCTGACACTGTGGGCCCAATAGCGGTTGCTATGGCTGCTACCACTGTAGTTACGCCCCTGATTCGCGATCCAGCGGCGCGTTCTCTGCGGTGGATTCGGGTCTTCCGGCGATTCACTGATAACAGCAAGCAGTGTAATACTGCATCTTTGTTTAGCACTACTAAAGTAAGCAGCTACTAGTGCCTTTTTTACAGGTGACATTTTCCTTTAAATACAGATGCACATCAGTGCAGTGACAATCCATATTGGTGTCCTGATTGTTTTTTCAGAAAACTGATAATAAGAGATGGCAGATGCTATATGTGTTACGACATATTATAGAAAGATTAAAGGTATCCTAAAAGAAAGAAGATGAAAAAAGGTGGCCAGCTGGCTGTATGAAAAAATTAACTTGTACTATTTATTCACACTCCTGGTGTCAAACGCCTTGGGCCATCGGAGCCGTGCCCAGAAGCTCCACTCCACCACTTCCGTCCGTCTAGCACATCCAGCGATCCACCATGTCCCAGCACCTGATATAGCATTGGAACAGTGAACTGAGGGCATGCCCACCCAGCCGGAAGCTGAGCCAGTTGAACTTCCATGCATCTGTAAACTGACAGGGGCACGGCCTAGAGAGAACAGCATCCCAGCCCTTCCTCGAATGTGGACATCATTCTCCAGATGTTCAGAAATTTTGCACATGTGCAGTGCATCTGTAAAGCCGCAATAATGCAACAGTGCTTGCTTTGATATCACAGGCACACTGCACATACACAAGATCTCTGGATAGCCTGAGAATAACTTTGTGACAAGGACGCAGGACTGGGACACGGATGCATGGAGTGGGCAGAGCAAACAGTGGTCATAAAGCGGGGTTGTCTGACTGCTTTGTTGGACTCCCCACCTCCTCGACTGCGTCTTACAAAAGAATGAAGCTGATTTCTATCATGCTTCAACCTAGAAATATGCTAAAAGCCTCCAATGGTACACATATAAAGCAGAAGGACTGTTTGTGGGCTTGGGAGGATTAGTGTGTTGATATGTTCCTTTTAAGTTCACCAGGATACCTTATACCAAAGGTAAGTATCCATAGCATGACAGATCCTGTTCTCTTGTGAAGGGAATTGTCTCAAAAACAATTACCCACAGTGAACTAATTATAATCTACAATAGTTCTACCCAAACACATTGGGGCAGATTTACTTACCCGTCCATTCGCGACAGTGGCGTAACTAGGAGTGGCAGGGCCCCATAGCAGGCTTCAGCATGGGGCCCCCCTTCCCACTTAAAAATTATACATATTTGTATACTCACACATGTGAGTGACACATATGCTCATACAGAGCATATACACACACATACAGTGACATTTACAAACACACAGCATATATACACACATGCAGTATATGCAGACACCATCACAGTATACACATACAACATAGACACATCACAGCATATATACATCACATATGTTATATACATATTATGCAGTACAATTTGCAGCATAATATGGATATCCCCACTCTTTAGTGTGTCAGGTCAGATGCTGGGGCCCCCTGACACTGTGGGCCCAATAGTGGTTGCTATGGCTGCTACCACTGTAGTTACGCCCCTGATTCGCGATCCAGCGGCGCGTTCTCTGCGGTGGATTCGGGTCTTCCGGCGATTCACTTAGGCAGTTCCTCCGACGTCCACCAGGTGTCGCTGCTGCGATGAAGTCCGCCGAGGTCATATTTGTATACTCAAACATGTGAGTCACACATATGCTCATACAGAGCATATACACACACATACAGTGACATTTACAAACACAACAGCATATATACACCCACATGCAGTATATGCAGACCACATAACACGTATACCACATACAACATAGACACAATCACAGCATATATACATACTATCACTATGTTCTATTACATATTATGCAGTACAATTTGCAGATAATATGGATATCCCCACTCTTTAGTGTCAGGTCAGATGCTGGGGCCCCCTGACACTGTGGGCCCAATAGTGGTTTGCTATGGCTGCTACCACTGTAGTTACGCCCTGATTCGCATCCAGCGGCGCGTTCTCTGCGTGGATTACGGGTCTTCCGGCGATTCACTTAGGCAGTTCCTCCGCCGTCCACCAGGTGTCGCTGCTGCGAGAAGTCCGCCGAGGTCATTTTGTATACTCAAACATGTGAAGTCACACATATGTCTCATACAGAGCATATACCACACATACGTGACTTTACAAACACACGCATATATACACACATGCAGTATATAGCAGCACACCCCATAACACAGTATACACATACAACATAGACACATCACAGCATATATACATCACATATGTTATATACATTTATGGAGTACAATTTGCAGCATAATATGGATATCCCACTCTTTTAGTGGTCAGTCAGATGCTGGGGCCCCCTGACACTGTGGGCCCAATAGCGGTTGCTATGGCTGCTACCACTGTAGTTACGCCCCTGATTCGCGATCCAGCGGCGCGTTCTCTGCGGTGGATTCGGGTCTTCCGGCGATTCACTTAGGCAGTTCCTCCGACGTCCACCAGGTGTCGCTGCTGCGATGAAGTCCGCCGAGGTCCGCCGGAGTTCACGATCCTATTCCTGGTGAAGGTAAGCTCGTGTCCAGCGACACTTTTTTTTTTAAAATGCGGCGGTTTCTCAGAATCTGTCAGGTTTTCGTTCGGCCACGCCCCCCGATTTCCATCGCGTGCACGCCGGCGCCAATGCGCCACAATCTGATCGCGTGCGCCAAAAACCCAGGGCAATTCAGGGAAAATCGGTGCAAATCGGAAATATTCAGGTAACACGTCGGGAAAACACGAATTGGGCCCTTAGTAAATGACCCCCATTGATCCCATTGAAAGCGCAATGCACACCCTGAAGATTGAAATCTGCACATGAAAATGGCATATGCAACATTGGTATTATTACAGTTCATGCAGATTTTAATGGTGTGTATGTGTTGTAGAGGTCAATAAACTGCTGTTTTACAATACTGGCACAGGCTACATGCCATGATAGTTTTTTTCAGAATTTTTTTTTTGTTAAACCTTCTGGCTGCATGCACACGAATGTATGGGGGACTTATGTACGTCCGCAAGCTTGTGGCTGTACATACGTCCCCCATAGACGGCAATGTGCCGCATGGCCAAGACGATGCTGCATGCATGCGGCACATACCGCTCCGTGCATGGGAAAAAGATAGGACATGTCCTATCTTTTCTCATGTTACGGCTTGTACACCGTGGATCGCTATGGAATCTCAACGGCGGGCATACGTTCATGTTTATGTGGCCTTTATTTGTATATTACAGTAACAAACAATCCGGCTTAAGATACCCTTAAAAAAGGGGAGCAGGCATGATAAAAGAAACAATATTAACCATAATTATCATGAAACAAAAGGCGTTGTCAGCTCACCTGAGATGTAGTTAAATGGTAAGGTGGGTTGATCGAGAACGGATTTCACCAGCTTCAGTGGAGTATAGCATACAAATAGAAAACATCCGTCTCAAGAGCAGACTCCGCTCTGAATTGAAAAAATACAAATATTCTTTAGTGTTGTCTGCAAAGATACATACAGTTCATAAAAGATGAATACGGGTAACAGGCAGAGTCATGGTAAACGCCTATGTGTTTTGGATAAGTGATATATCCTTATTGATGGCTGAAGAAAGACGCAATGAATCCACGGATATAAAGTATTAGGTTGGGTCATATGGCCAAACCAAGCCAATAGGCTTAAACTGGCTTACCTACCAATACAATTTAAGACTTAACGTATTGCAAACAAACATAAAATAAAATGAGAACATGCATTACCATCAAACAAATATCCAAACAATCTTTATGTAGCAGAAAAAATAATATCATGCTCACACCTCCTAAAACTCAAGTGTTCTACTTACGGTATCTGTGCTCATGTTAACTGTATCTAAAGCCGCCTGATTTAAAGATAGAATTAATGAAAACATTAAAACCTAAAAAGGCTCATAGAAAACATTGAAATGCAGACAGCAAGTGAATATGAAAATAAACCACATGTTTACTTATGTGGTACACAAATTCTGTTTTATCTCATGTTGAGCCACCTGCATGCACTCATTACCTATCGAGCGTTTTAATTTCTCTGTACAGTTGTTGAGTGATTGAGAGCAGTGCAAAATATTTTAGGCTTGGGAAATTGCATGCAATGTACTTAGACTGACAATGACCAGGACATTGTACAATCGCATGACTTTTATGAAGTAAATATTTTCTATACTACAGGGAGGGAAAATAGGGAAAATGTTTTTTCCTGCATGGTTATAAATACCTGCCAGTTTATAGTGAAATCCATTGAATATAATGCTCAATTTTTTTTTTTTTTGTGAATGTTGCAACATGTGCAAAAGAAATTACGGTATATTGGAAATAAATAACACATTAAATATTTTCCAACTTTATGACTTTACAATGTAATCAACTTAAAAAGAGATAAATGCATGTATTCAGGGTTCTCTGATAAGGGGCACATTTACTTAGAAAGTAGTAAAATTCACTAAAAGTGCTCTTCCCGTGTATAATGCTGGGCGCAACCAATTGATTAAGAATGTGCGCCAGAAATCATGAATCTGTCGCTTCCCTGCATATCTCACAGAGTTCACCAACTTTTTTGTGGTGCACCTTTAACATAGGGCGTGCGACCCAATTTGCATGTTAAATATGGCGCTCAGTACGAATCAGTCGGACCGACCACCAACACGCCCCCTAATTTGTGTTGCATGTAGGCTAGTACAGCTTCACCACAAAAGGGTCGCATGCGACACCATAGCAGCCCAGACACTTCTTAAATACCTGTGCAAGCAGTTTTCCCCTGCAAGAACGACAAACGTGCGGCGCAAAAGCAGGGGCATTGCTAGGGTCGCAAAAGATCCAGGGCACCAGCCACAATGCACAAGTACCAAATTTTCAGTAGTATAACTTGTACATAACCCCCTTCACGTGTGGTTGTGCCAATAACAACTGCACTTAACAGCTACAGAAAACACAGGAGAAATCCCTACCTATGATATCTATCTCAAGATGACATGTAATGTGATGTGTAGTTGTTCTTGATCTTTTCCATTAGGTCCGGCATCACCACGTCTCCTCTTCAGCCATGTGACATCCCTGTGGAGTTTACCACACAAAAACACTTTCTCTCCTTTACTGTAAAGCCCCTTTCACACACACATGCAAGCTACCCCTGGGCCAGGACTGCTGGAGAAGGGGTGGGGTGAGTGCTCCTTACTCCTCCCCTCTCCATAAGAAGTCGTGGAGCCAGGCCATTCTTTCTGGAAAGATCTTTTATCCAGCGATGGCACAGCGATGCAAAAGTGTGCTCACCATACCGGGCACTCCTATGATGGCTGTAATATCCTCATAGCCCCTTGTAATGTCCTCTGCAGCGCCCTGTAATGTCCTCCTCAGCGCCCTGTAATGTCCTCCATAGCCCCCTGTAATGTCCTCATAGCCCCTTGTAATGTCTAATGCAGCCCCCTGCCCCCCATGTCCTCATATCCCCCTGTAATGTTCTCCAGAGCCCCCCATTTCCTCATGTCCCCAGCTGCAGGTAATTTGTCCCAAAGCCCCAACATGTTCTCATAGCCCCCTGTTGATCTTTTATTTTTTATAAATAAAAAAATTAAAAACATAACAATACAAACACAATATATACAAAATATGTACAGTAACTTACCTGCTGGTCAAGCCCCCATACCACACCTAGCAAAAACAATAACTTAAAATACACCAAAATGAATAAACACTTCATACCACAACCCCCACCCAACTGATTATCACATCCTAAACCAAACCAATAAACAAAGAAAAGCCACCCCCACAAATAAACATAACTGACCATAAATAAACATAAACACACCCCACACCCTGCAATAACAAACCACCCCACACAGATCACATCCCACACCCGTTTTTTTAATATAAATATACACAGAATATAACACATAATACACATAACACTACACTGCACTAGATCCCACGCCCACACCCTCCCCTTCCCCCCAGACACTGGTCTAACATCCAAAGTTTGCATTAAGCAGTCCAGACCAGTGTCCAAGGGTAGTTCATAAATCCCACAACCATCACCCCCTCCCAACGTAACAATATGAAATAAACACTACGCAGGATCACGCCGGATACATCAGGCTGCGGCACGAGTGCCGGCATATGATAAATATCCCCCATGGAATCTAAATACACATAATATGACATAACTGAGGCAATAAGAAGGGAATGAAAGGGCATAAATTGGGCAGACTGAACCAAGGCAATGTAGTTAAAGGCAGTGTATAATGTAATTAGCTTTTATGAGTTTTCATTAAAAGATACTCAGGCAGGCTAGGACGAATTTCATTAGCCTATAACATATGTAGCCTGGAACTAAATGTATAAAAGGTGCTAAGAAATTAGAATTGAAAATTTAAAACTTTGTATAGAAGATGAAAGCAATTTTCATTACCATGAATACTTTCTAATACTATATTAAGAAACCATGTAGCATAAATAAATATACAATCATGTTTATTCATAAACAATCTTCTTAGTCAGGGAAATTGGCGGTTTGCAGCAAAACTGCTTTGCTAGTCTTTCCAAGAAGAAATTCATATATATTGTGCATATTTATAGCACTTTTTGAACCAAAAGAATCCACATTCAGCTTATAAAATTTATGGTAAGTTGCTTGGATCTTCTTGCTTCAGTGATATTAGCAGACAGTTACATTAATATTTTAAACCTGTCAGTCAAATTAGATGAAAAATCAATGAAAGTAAAACTGATGACAAGAGTGTAATAGAAACCAAGACTTAAAAGGAATCTAAATACTAGAGGGAAGGCAGTTTTACAAGTTCTTTGTGAAATTCTTATGAATGGAGCTTGCTGAGAAGGGCATAGGATGAGCAGGTGCACTGACATTTTAAGTACAAAAAGTGCTTCTCTTCTCATCCTTGCTTTTGAACAGAATGAATTATTTGCTATAAAAATAGGCAACAGCTATTGCAGAAAAAAAGAGAAGACATGACTTGAGAAAGAAGAGTTTTTAATTCTATTAAAAGCGTAACTGTAAAGTTATAATGATTTTACCAAATTATTATATGTGATTTCCCATTTGAAAACAAACAGAACGATGCCTACTTTGTGCTGCTCACCTTTTTCTTTTCAAAGTTATGGAATTTTCTGTTCTAAAAGTGTTTGACAAAAATCTTTCTCACCAGAGGTGAGGTGGGCGGAGACTAATGACTGTCTGTCTATGCTCTCAAGCTGAGGCCAGTTAGCTTTCCCACAAGTCCCATGATACCTCTTGTTCTCAAAGTAATTTAGCATTAAATCAATTTAGTTTCCCAGAAGTAAATCCACTGAACACTGCACAGTGCACAAAAAGGATGTATATGGTGACTTGTCTGGAAGCTTTCATCACATGGAGGAGCAGGGAACATGTAATAAATGATAGAGATCATTAGTACATGAAGTCTATAGCCTGTGCTATGTGAACGCTAAGGGCTAATAGCTTATCTGCACAGAGCTGTACTGCCGCATGACAAGGTGGGGGAAGGGAGCAGTATGAGGTGCAGAGAGAGACAAAGAAAGTTCTGTAGTTCTGTAGAATCACAGACTGGGGTGGAGGGACTGATAGGGAACAGGGAAGATCTTGTATCTCACTATTCTGTGCAGGAGCCACCTGTATTCACTGTCTTTGAGGTAGCTTTGAGGCAGCTTTGAGGTAATGTAAGGAGGATAGCAAAGAAGCTACTGAATATTGGTAACAAAGATTATAGGCAATGTTGTTTTACATCCCTAGATCTATTGATTTGTGAAAAAAACAAATACAGTTACTCTTTAAAGGCTGTGTTAACATTTGGTGCTGAATCATTTTTCTGCGGCAAATTATTTTAGTAAATGTGTACCAACAATACTGTTTTTTGTGCATATGAGAATACAAAATACATTAAAGTTAGGAAAGTTTAAAGAGGCACTATTACCAAGTACAAACTGCTGGCAATGAGCACATTAGAAGCAAACTACAGCAGTGCAGAAAATGAGCAAAGCAAAGCATTTAACCAGCAAGGAATGACTTGCGTGCATGATATTTATTTTGCCCAAGGTGGTAGGAGCAGGCACTAGCAGTCACATGGTGTTAACTCTTGCTGGTCCAGAGCCCGGCTGCAGAGAATCAGGTGTGGTGAATACAGCTCACAACCAGCTACTAGAACATAGTTCACACTGCCAGACTTGATTAAACCATAGGAAGTGTCAGCGTTTTCTCAACCTATTAGCTGCGGTCCTCCTGCGATGCTTCTTATCAACTTCATAACATCGCATATGCTAAATATAGCCAAGAAGATTGGCTATGAAATGATGGTAGTCTCAAGTTCAAAGCTGTAGTGCAGTGGTGGCGAACCTATGGCATGGGTGCCAGAGGTGGCACTCAGAGCCCTCTTGGTGGGCACCCAGGCCATCACCAAAGAGGACACAAGGTATCTTCATGGATTCCCAGACAGCCCAGGACCTTCTGCGCTCAGTGATATCCTAAAGCGACAGTGCTGCCTGAGACTACAGGAGGAATGGGAAGGGGTGGGCATATCTGGATGTTCCTATTCAGGGGAACCTGAATTTGTCACCCTTTCTTTCTACTGTATTGGTGTTCTTAGGATACTGATTCATTATGTGATAAAAACATCTGATAAACACACATAAAAACCAGAGGGCAACAGACAATGTGAAAATATAATATATGTGTCATTCTCAAAACTTATGCCCATGACTGTACATTAATGTGAGGTTCTGCAGCAGCTTAGACACCTAATAGCTAGGACCCAAGACAAAATTGTGGTGCACGTCAGTAATAAATATTGAGAAGTTCTGAGGTGGCTGGCGTGTGTATTGGGAGGTTCTGCAGTGGTTGGTGTGTGTATTGGGATGTTCTGCAGCGGTTGGCGTGTGTATTGGGATGTTCTGTGGCGGCTGGCATGTGTATTTGGAGGTTCTGCAGCAGCTGGTGCATGTATTGGGATGTTCTGCAGCAGTTGGCGTATGTATTAGGAGGTTCTGCAGCAGCTGGCGCGTGTATTGGGATGTTCTGCAGTGGTTGGCATGTGTATTGAGATGTTCTGTGGTGGCAGGCGTGTGTATTAGGAGGTTCTGCGGCAGCTGGCGCATGTATTGGGATGTTCTGAAGTGGTTGGCGTGTGTATTGGGATGTTCTGCTGGGGCTACTGTGTGTATTGGGAGGTTCTGCAGCGACTGGCACGTGTATTGGGAGGTTCTGCGGCAGATGGTGCGTCTATTGGGGGGTTCTGTGGCGGTTGGCGCATGCATTCTGCAGGTTCTGCAGCTCCTGGTCCTGCTTATCATTGACTTTAGTAAATTGAAGCTACAAGTTCCCTATGGGACTCAGTACCCTCTTTTTTGTTTACTTCATTTAAGACCAACACTTTAAAAGGGACACAGATAGAACAATGGCTCCAGCAGATATTAGTACAGCAAGGAGAGTTCCTCCCTGCTGTACTAAGCCGCCACTGGTAATTCCCTGTAAAATAAAAAATAGATAATTTACGGTACATTGGAGCTTGCGATGCAGGACATCTCCTTCAGCACTCTGGCTGCTGCTTTCTTCTGCACATGCCTTAAAGCTGCATCTCTCATCATCAGGTGGGAAGAAGCCAGATCCAGGCATGCACATTAAAAAGAAGAAGCCAGAGTGCTGGACCAGATGTCCTGCATCGCATACTCAAATGTAAATTATCTATTTTTTATTTTAAAGGGAATTATCATTGTTTTGGTCCAGTGGTGGCTTAGTACAGCAGGGAAGGAACACTTGGTTCTGTCAGTAAACCTCAAAACATATTGTACGGCTCTCGCGGAATTATATTTTAAAATATGTGGCGCTTATGACTCTCTCAATAGACCTACGATAAAATGTAGGTTTCATACCAATGCATGTCAAAACCATACTGGAAATTTTACTTTAAAAATGTATCTTCATGCAAAAAGAAAGCAAAATGCTTCGTGACACAGGTTTTGATTCTGAATCAAAACAATTCTCCATACATTCTGGTGTACATGTATACTTTCGCATTGTAAATCTAGACCAGCCACACGCCAGTACATTATGACTTCCATGGACTGGTTTTTACTGTGGCCAGGTGAGCTGTGCAATGTCCAAAACAGAATTTCTGGAGCAATCCCAACCCATGTGTCCTGGTCTTTATGAAATAATCAAGAAAGCAGTAACAGTTAACCACTGCTTTCGTTTCATCAGCCATCTTCTGTTAAACGATCCTTGTGCCCTCCGTTTTTGCGGATCTGCAAAGGAAAACAAGCCTTCTAAATGATAAATGAATGTGTTGCCTAGCAACAGATTCACAAATACAGACAGCACAAGGATGATACCTACATTTTTCACAGCCCTGTAGACTGTGAAAAGCAGAGACGCAAACGCAACCAAGAATAGGACATGCCCTGTGTTTTTTCACAGGGGCAGTAACCTCAAACACACACTTTCAAATACACAACTCTGTGTATGAGCCCATAGGAATACATGGTGACATAAGTTTCCCACTAATTTAGAAAACTAAAGAGTATGCATACATAACTACAATCAATAAGGGTCAGAAAAGATACATGTGCCGTATATGGATTGTTATTTTATTTAGGAAAAGAAGAAACGTGACCGCCCGGATATATTAAATTGGCTCCACCAGTTTTCAGTTTGCACTGAATGTCTGCTGGCACAACTATTTTTGAAGTTTTTTTGTGCATAAGAAAAATGTGCACCTAAAGGGGTGTGGTAGTGCGAGTCAGAGTTTGCGACACTTATTACTGCAACAGAATTGTATTGCACGCTGGAGATTAAAAGTGCACTAAAAAATGGTACAACTGTGCAATAATGTGTTGTATATTTTATATCATATGTTTTTTGTTTTAATTGTAAGCATTACAAATTCTGAAATCCAAAATATATTTTCTTAAAAAAAAGTACCCTTTTTTTAGAAAAAATGTATTTGCTTGAATACCGACTACTTAAAACATAGTGGAATTTTTTTTTGTTGTTACTTAAATATGAACAACTTGAACACAGTGATATAACTTCTTTTATTTTTTTGCTGGAATACCAACTGATGAGGTATATATAGGTTTTGATTGGATAAAAGATCCATCTTTAACTTATATGAGAAGCTGGAAAATGCCTCACAAGCTAACACAGGGGGGCTCATTTACTAAGGGCCCGAATCGCGGTTTTTCGTCGGGTTTCCTAAATTTTTCAGATTTGCGCCAAATTGCCCCGTTTTTTTGCCGCATACGATCGCATCGGGGGGACGTGGCCGTGGCCGTCGGAAAGCTTGACGGATTCGGAAAAAATGCGGAATTTTTTTTAAAGAATGCCTCGCTTGACACGTGCTTACCTGAACCAGGAATAGGATAGTGAACTCCAGTGAACTCCGACGGACTTCAGCACAGCAGTGACACCTGGTGCACATCTCGTGCACTACCTTATTGAATCGCCGGAAGACCCGAATCCTCAACTGAGAACTCGCCACTGCATCGCGACAGGACTGGGTAAGTAAATCTGCCCCAGGATGTTCACATTAAAGGGAACCTACCACCACAAATCTACCTATAAAGGTAGAACGGGTGGTAGGTGCATGTATTGGACGTGAGGATAGCCCTTTTTAGAGCTAATCCTCACGTCCCTGCTATCTTTTTAAAATCTTGATTGCCCTAATATGTAAATTTTCTAAAGAGGCTACTGGGACATGGAGTAGTCGGACATGAGGCTACACGTTGCAGCTTATCCACGCTCCAGTAGCCTCTTTGGATTTGTGGTGGTAAGTTCCCTTTAAATTCCTGGTCTTACAAAATTAATATCAGTAATATATTACATGGCAACAGCTTAGTCCCAGCATTGCATTACTGAAAGATTTGGTTTTACACAAACAAGCGTCAGTAAATATTTCAATGTGGTGGTAGATGAGATGTTCAAAATCTTTTATCAGTATATTTCATGCCCAAAAACACCACCAGCCGCAATCCAAAAAAAAAACCAATGACAAATTAATTGCCGTCATGCCCCATATATTTGGGGTAATAGATTGCGGCTTGGGTGCCTCCGGCTTCATTTGAGATCTTCTGAGATCATTTTATGTTACAAATTTAGCCTGTTTTTATGATTGATTTCTGATTTGTTTTTGCTCCCAAATTTAGGTGACAATGCATATAAGAACAGAGAAGGAGCAGAAATATAATTAAACCCAAAAAACCCATCAAGTGCGACTAAGAGAACTTTTGGCCTTCTCAAAAGTAGTTTCAGCTGCTTGGATTATTCAGGAGGAGCCATGTTGTACAGTCCACCAACTGTGTGTAAAATAATTATTGCCTGCGCCATGTTGCATAACATTGCCCCAGCAAATAAATCCATGTTGACAGGGACTTGACTGAACGCATACCCTTTCAAGGCGACCTCAAATCAATTGGGCCAGATCATTAGACGACAAGTGACTAAATCTTTTTTTTTAAGTTTTGTAGACAAATACAGAAAGATGCACTTTTTTATGGAACTATTATTTTAATGGAGCTTTCTGCACTACTATGAAACCTTCAGGGGTTGCACTTTAAATTAATTTGTTAATAAAGTTAGATCTATATTTCAGCATAACCTAAATTTGGACTATTTTTTGTGGGTTTTTTTCTTCGCACATGAGCAGAGGACACACCCCTTTTTGCCTTTGGATTGGCGAGTGTCCATTCTATGTACCGTACTTCTTCTGTGAAGTGGATGTAACAATTTCCTTCATAATCTGAAATAGAAAAGTGGATGGATTTAAACTCCCCTTATTTACTGTACTCAGATTAAGTGCACTCTCACTGACTCAGAAGTGTCATGTTTGTAGCCACTTGAACTCTCAAGATGACTGATCTCAATGACTGGATCTGAGCCTGAACAAAACAGGGTAGGGGGAATAAAGACTTGTTCACACTGTCATCCTAAGACTTGTTTCCACGATAAACTGTGCGGAAAAGAACAGAAGCAGCATTAGTAATGGTGTCACAAATATTCTCTCTCACAGACTCAATTGTAGTGATCATAAGTTTCTGTATCTCTAGATCGGCTGATTTTCAGCAGGAAGAGGTGGATTAACGTCTTCCACACTTGAATCATTGTGATCCATTACATCTTGAGGGCTTCTGGGGCCCCGATTTTCAGAGTAAGCAGCATTCTCTGTGCAACATTAGAAGGGATATAATAGTTTAGATTCCATAAAAAAAACAAAAAACAGCCCTCGTCATGTTCTCTTTAAAGTGGCCGATGAAAAATGCAATTTTAAACAATTTGAAACATGCATTAGACACAGTTCACACCCGCATAAGTTGCTTGACTCACATTAATAAATGCAAATGTTTGCAAATATAACAGTAACTCAATTAAAGGCATTGTAAACAATATATAAACAGTATATAAGTTTATACACATAACAAAAAAAAAACACATACCTTCGCCAAACATCGTAGGCATCAAAATTTCCAATCCCCTCAACTTGCTTGTCATGAAGGGTTTTGGCCATTTTCTCCTCAATCAAGGTTAGCCTATGGGAATGATTACCCCACCCCCAGTTTTGTGAAGTGAGCTCTTCTGTTTGGCCAGCTTTCTTTTGAGCAATCTTACCTGTGTGCAATCTTTCCTGTGTGCAATCTTACCAGTTTTTTTTTAATTCAACACCACAACGGTGCTCAACACCTCGGCCATTGATCTGTTTTAATTTGCTCACTTCCCTCAGTAATATGAGTAATTGAGGAGTTTATACAAAGACCGTGTGTACCAGAAGATCTGCTCCTCCACCAGCTTTCAATCTGGTGGTAGATAATGCCCCCCACCCCAAAATATAATAATAATTCAAAAATATAAAATTATTTTCCAATATACTTCAATTGCTCAAAGTTTTCTAGATCTCTGCTTGCTTTCATTCAACAGGAAGCTTCACTGTTTACTTTAAGGGAACAGAAACCATGGTCACACAGGTGTACAGCTCGTTAGTATCATAGTGATTAATCAGAGCTGTGGGTTATAACGAGCTGTGCACTTGTGTGATCATGATAAGATTTCTGTCCACTGGAAATAAACAATGAAGCTTTCTATAGAATGACAGCAAGCAGAGATCCACAAAACCATGAGGAATTTTCATTATTCAAACGATAACATTAATTTGCCAAAATTGGGAACACCCCTGTGGTGGCCAGACGGGACTTTGTGTTATGGTGCAAAGGGCTTGATGGAGCTTATGGCACATGTGTCACTGGCGGCGTTGTGGCCTGCTAGCCCTATGTCCCTCACAATCAGCCCTTGCAACCTCTTGGAGTGATGCAAGTCCGTAATGACCAACTCAGACAGTTTATAACTGGAATAAACTGGATTTTTTACTGTCAGATCAAAAACTATAATCCATTACACATTTCAGGGTTCTCGCTTGCAAGAGAGATGTTAAGAGTGTTGGACGCAATTCCCTCACTCCACATATGATTTTTATAGGACAGGGTTATTTGGTCAGCAAGCCGGCCAAACAACATGGGGTAATTTGCAACAACCTTTATGAAAAAATAAAATTAAAATTAAAACAGATATCACCCCAGTTGAGAAAACAAAACAGAAATATCACTTCCACTAAAATGTATGTCTCCTTATAGGAAAACTTTCTTTAATTTTGGCGGGAGCGTGACCGTTCTCACGTGATCATTATCAGAGCCACACTGGTATCTGGTACACACTGTCTGTGTATAAACTCCTCATTTGCTCATTTTTGCTGAGCATGTATAAACTCAATACAGTTGGCATTTGGATCACTAGTTGATGTAAAAGGCAAATCAGTGGGGGAGATTTATCAAGTTGCCTAAGAGTAAGAATTTGCTTAGTTGGCCATAAACATTCATTTTACCAGTGCTCATGAATATTTTAAAGGGGAGCTGAAATTGGTTACCATGGGCAACTAAGCACATTTTTACTCTTGGGCAGCTTGATAAATCTCCCCCAGTGCTCTTGATGTGTTCATAGATACCAGCTGATGGACATGTGCACTAATTTGTACATAAACACTTTTTTGTGTCGCACGCATTTATTAACTGTGATCCAAGTGAAATCTTCATTAAATAAACCAATAAATGTAATAGTTTCTGAAAGTAAGCCGTTTTCAAAACCCTTAAAAAAAAGTTCATAACCAAGATGCATACAGTAGCTGCGCTCTAGTGAATACAAGTCTGAAGGCACCCCATGGCAATCCATTCCCCAGCATAATTATATAAGCTCTTGTCCTAATAGTCTCATAAATGTGATGAGACTTTTTAAGTACATTCAAAGGAAACAACTGTGAACAGCAGTTTAAGCTGCAGATCTACTTCTGGAAATATTATACACAGAAAAGTACATTCCAGTAAATTTAACCTATTGGCAAAATTGTCCAACTTCAGCATCATCAGTATCTTCTAGAGGAAGAAACACATTCTACAGAAAACCCCGCAGTTATTGCTAAAGAGCTGAAATAAATC
Organism: Engystomops pustulosus; assembly: GCA_019512145.1. Taxonomy (NCBI): domain Eukaryota; kingdom Metazoa; phylum Chordata; class Amphibia; order Anura; family Leptodactylidae; genus Engystomops; species Engystomops pustulosus. Next base: position 147,289,433 of record CM033643.1, read on the forward strand.
TATAAAATAAATTGCATTTGCAATAAGCAATATATTTGAGATTTGAGTAAGAAGAAATACGCTTAGATTTATTTTTGTTTTACTAACCTGAAAAACACACAAAACAAAGGTTCCCAACCACCAGAGATTATACATCATATTCCTCCTCACATAATGTACACACTAGAATTGACCAAGCCTTGCGCTGGTGTCCTCTTTCCCCTCTCCTGCGTGTATGCCATTTTTTACATGCAACCTTGCCTACAGCTGACATTTCAATTGGTGAGATGCATATTAGGTGATAGCACTTGTGTCACTTTGTATCATTTTTTGCACACAGGCACTTTGTTGTTGTTTCCATTTGTATCATAAAAGAATCAGGTCATTGTTGGGCCCAGTACAATCAGTACTTTTTCTTAAATGCTTCCTGTTGGGCTGTGTTTAGAGGTGTGTTTATAGGATTTATACTATATCTTCCCATACATACATTTTTGGGAGATGGGTATTCATTACTAAATGACTGGACATTTGCGGTGTACGGTTGACACATACCGGTGGTCGCAGTTTTGTATCTGATGTATATTGTGTTTTTTAATTGTTCTTAAATGTGTATCTTTAGAGTGGTCTGTTTTGGAATTAATAATATAGATTTTTTTGTGAAATTCATGTATTGGCCGTTTTTCGTGCATTCCTTTCTTCTTCTTTCTTTCTTTATTTATTGGCATGAAATTTAATGCACGGGCCGTTCTAGTATTTGGGCTGTGCTAACCAACCTTGTTCTACTGTACAAGCAGCGATTCAGAAAACCATGAGGGATTTTCATTATTCAAACGATAACATTAATTTGCCAAAATTGAGAACACCCCTGTGGTGCCCAGAGGGGACTTGCTGGAGCTTATAGCACATGTGTCACAGGCGGGGTTGTGGCTTGCTAGCCCTCACAATGAGCTCTTGCAACCTCTTGGAGTGATGCAAGTCCGTAATTACCAACTCAGACAGTTTATTACTGGAATAAACTGGAATTATTACTGTCAGATAAAAGACTATAATCCATTACACATTTCAGGGTTCTGGCTTGCAAGAGAGATGTTAAGAGTGTTGGTCACAATTCCCTTTTTACATAATCTTTACCATCTTTACTATTGGCTTTGGGGACATAACTTGTTGGGTTTTTTTTATAATAGGTTGCTACTGGCAGTGGGTACAGTCCAATACTATTACACTGCCATGGATGGGCCGATACAGTTTGGCTCACTGTGGGAAATAATTTTAGGACATTCTTACTCATGAAGGTAACTGGCATGGTTCCCTGTTGCAGGGTATACAGTGATAAATGTAGGTTTCCTTAGGCGTATGGCACTCATGCTGGCTGAAACATTAAAGGCATTGAGTGGAGCAGAAGAGCCTTTGTAGAGCACTCTCTCTTCTGGCTAAATGATGATACAGATAAGGATGCCCTCCTGGCATGCACTGTAGGCAAGTTGGTGCGATCTGAGGTAAATCTTGCACGGTGCTGGGGATGGAAGTTGTTGTTTTTTAATACAGATCTCTAACTAGATCAGGGAATTGGAAGCTGGGGCCTATGCTGAATGTGAACCCTAAAGAGCTGTATACTCAAAATTCTGACTGAAATGTTCTCCTCAGCATCTATTCACAACTGGCTCCTCCCTCTGGTTCAGAGGTTGGACTTGGGTGGACTCCTCACTCAGAAGAATCTAGAGGCTTCCCCAGGAAGCCTGGCTGAAGGAAGGTCATGTGACCAAAACTCTTTCACCTATACAATTATACCAGTAGGTGCACTCCTCAGCCACCCAAGAATTATATTATCCAGTAGCTGGGAGAAGGTACTGGGACTCTACAACCCTTTAATCCTTTTTTTTCTTTTAAAGGAAATCTAGCTTTTGTTTTATGCATTGTGAAACAAACATACCTTGAGAATGCTGTAGCCACACTGATGCAGAAACATATCTTGTTCAATCCCTGATCTGAGTGGTTTTGCTCAAAAAACTAATTATAAGATTCAGGACCTTGGGAAAGCTGGGTGCACACTGCCTGCTATACATAAACACATTACACAGAGCTTTCTGAACTGTCCAGACAGGTTAACCTAAGCTGGATGACTCATAAACAACAGCTGAGGGATGGTGCTGGGATTGATTACTTCTGCCTGTCAGGGACAACACGGTGATTACAGCATTCTCTGAAGTAAAAACATTTGTTTAAGGGATAAAACAAGATATGTTTCTGCATCTACATGTTTGTAGCTACAACATTCTCAAGGCATGTTTGCGTAAAAGCAAATGGTAGATTTCCTTTGAATCCTCCTGGAACTATGCAGCCAATAATATACTGGGAGGCTCATACAATGTCAATACAAGGCAGAATTCTGGAAATAGGAGCACAACATAAAAATCATGCGGGCAGGGAATTGGAAATTAAGAAATAGGCATATACAGACTTAGACACAAGGTTCAAGGCTAATCCTACCCATCAGGGTATTTACATTTAATTTAATTCATTTGCCATTTGTAAATTTCTTCAATTGGATGTTGTTAAAAAAAATGTTCCTGTGTGAAGATAATTTCTCATAAATGTAGCCACGTTGTCCCTTAGAAACGAGATAGCTTCCTCGGATACAACCACCTCACATTTTGGTAGCCGTGGCCAGACATGCGCTATAAAGTCCTGCCGGACCACCTGGATTCAGCAATTATTACCACAGGATGGCTGGGATATGCAGTAACTTCTGGACATTTCATATACAAAAACCTTTTGTTTCTTTGTGCAATCCCTCCAGCAGAGGTGGTCGTATCCAAGGAGTTAGTCTTGTTTCTAAGGGACCATATGACTACATTTATGAGAAATTATTTTCACACAGGTAAATTTTTTCTAATTGAAGAAATGTCAATGTATGGCAGATTAATGAAACTGAATGTGAATGCCCAGACGAGAATACCCCTTTAAGACCCAATTAGATACTGCTATAGCTGAACTGACTATATGCCTCACCAGTTGGGTAGGAAAAAGCTTGAGGTGGTCGGGTCTTACTACCGAAACGTCTAACCCTACGCTTGTCTAAAGCCCTACCTAAACTGATGTATCCTCCCTCAGAATCAGGTGAAACAATTGAAGTAGTTTTGTTTATTTTATGAGAAACTATATTCTGAGCCGATATCCAAAACTTATGGAATCAGATTTTATGGGTGAAGTAGTATAAGGAGCAATTAAAGCTTTCAAGTCTTATGAGGCAAGTTGTGTTATTGGTGGCATACCTTAAAAAGTATGCTGATACCCCATCTGCTTCAACATTTTAACTCATATAAAGCGAGAGCACCCATTCCAAATGTGGGTAAATCAGCTTTTATACATGTTAAACCAAAACCTCAAAAAGACCACTCTGACATTATAGGCCTATATTGCTGATAAATCTTGACCTGAAAATAATGACAAAACTTTTGCCCATTCACTTGAACACCTTTGAACACCTAACCATAGGGACCAAGTGGGATTTAGACTGCATAGAAAGACATGTGATCAAAGTAGGAGAGCTGTGGATATTGTATTTTTAATAGAGTCAGGGTGGGATGGATGTGGGGATAGGAAGGGCATGCTTTTAAGCCTTGACTTACACAAAGCATTTGATCCCCTTTTCTTTTTGTTCATTTATCCCTAATATTATTGTTGTCATAGTTTGTACTTCACTCTCTGTACCCTCTCTGCTGCTGTAACGCTGTGAATTTCCCCACTGTTGGACTAATAAAGGATTATCTTATCTTATCTTATATTATCTTATTCCCTCTCATTGGGCTTTCTCCTCAATATATTGAGGTGCAGGGGGTAAAAGGTTCCACTCTCCCCGGTGATATACACATTAACGATCAAACTACTAGTTACTATTATCAGAATTGACAGATATATCATGGAAGTTGAGATGGGGGAGTGAACATTAGTGTTCCCTTTTTGCAGATGATATTTTGCTCTTCTTGTCGTCTCCTATCCCCATACTGCCAAATCTAATTCATTTGGGAGAGTATCCGTAACTGGTTGAGGATTTGAACACATGGTCACAATACCCCCTGTTGTGATTGGGTCAGCAGTCAAAATTACCTTGTTACCATGTTTGCTTTATCTGTTTAGGGCTATCTGCAATGGTAAACATCCCAGGATTGAGAGAAGAGCTTTATGTACTCCACGTATATTGGGTGGGTTGGGAGTACCTAACCTATTAAAATATTTTTATGCAGCACGTCTTGCAGAGATGACTTCTATATATTCCCATGTAGATTACCCTTAATGGGACCAGAGAGAGACCTTCTTATCTATCTCCAGTCCTTTCATAAATGTTGACATAAGCCCTTGACCACCATATGCTGCAATATGGATTGTCCTCCAGGATTGAGGAAACCTAAAGTTCAAAGGTTCGGTAAACAAGGGGTTTTATTGTATTAGGGACTATTGGGTGGGGGACAGCTTACACCCTTTTTTTGGGATAATCAATCCATTTCTCCATCTGAGGTCCATCATTATCTTCAGCTACGAAGCTTCTTGTTAGCATGGAAAGCCAAATAAGTGGACATAAGCACCTTGAACACAAATATAAAACGGTTATCAATGGTGGGAAAATGTCTTTACTTTAGTCACACTTGGTCACATAAAATAACAAGCTGTCATATGTGAACAAAGTTGGAGGAGGATAAGGGCCTTGAGCCTGATTTGCAGGAATGGAGGAAACTTGCATTTTCTATGTCTAAATTATCAATTCACACATCATTGGTAAAAGCAGGGTACAAAGTACTCATGAGTCGGTTTATGGTGCTCACTAGATTAATTCGAATGGGGTACTCTAACAATTGCTATTGCTTCAGAAATTGTGGACAAGAAGGAACCTTTTATCACATCTGGAGGACATGCCCAGTGGTATCTAGGTTTTCCTTCAATGTTTGGGACTTTATCCTCTTGCTAACAGGAATATCCCCAGTGATAGCAGTTCTCAATGGAACCCTACCTGAGGGCCCCAAATTAAAGCATAAGCTGATTCAATATATTTCTTGTTTGCTAGGATAACGATAGCTAGAGCCTGGATATCTTTGTCCATTCCATTTTCATTTCTCAAAACAAATCTCACCTGGATTATGGTCCATGACCACTTGAGTAGCCTATTGTCAGGTACTACTGATAAATAAGATAAAATGTGGAGCGCCTGGCAGGCTTCCCTACCTCCCTATTGCTGGGTGTGTTCTGTGTCTTGTCTTTCCTGGTTGCGCAGCAGCCTATGTTTTATACCTCCTTTTTTCTCTTTGGCCTATTTGGATTGGTTAGTAAGTATTTCTCATTGCCCCCTTTCCCTCTGAAAAATGGGTATGTATAATAGTCACAAACTGATGGACTTGTTATATGTCATTGCTAATTGTATGCGGCAGAATCAACCCCTTGTATTTAGATTGATAAATATATTTTCCTTCCCCTTTTCCTGTTACATGTCTCTTCTCTTTAATGTTCTAATGTTAGGACTGGAGCAGAGGTTTATCCATCACAGCTAGTTAACTGTTGTTAGACCAGAGGTGATCTGCAGAGGAACTGTGTGTGGTGCAATCAGTCCCAATACAGCCAACAGGGGCAGATTTAGGCTATATTCACACTACCGTATGGAGGACGTATATACGGCTGATATACGTCCTCCATAGACGGCAATGGGCGCACGGCGCCCTACGGGAGCGGTACGGTGCAGCACACGTGCGGCACCGTACCGCTCCGTACCCGGGAAAAAGATAGGACCTTTCCAATCTTTACCCGTAGTAAGGCGCCGTGCGCCATTACTACCTATGGAGAGGGGCGGGGATGAGCTGCGCTCACCTCCTCCTCCTCTCCCCGTGCACTGCCGTTGCCCGGTACGGTATGGACTGGCAACGGCAGTGTGAATATAGCCTAACACTTCAATGGGCCCTGAGTTGTATGGATATTATACCCCCTTCAAGTCTACATTTTACTCCCTACATATCTTACTAGAATCAAGCTTCTTTGGGAATGGAGGAAGTGTTCCTTCTGTCTGCTTTCAATCTGAGGTCTTAGGACCCTAGGAGGACCTTCAAGGTTCTTGTGTACATGAATTGCTCTTTTGTACATGAATATTGAGAGCATGAACAGATGAACAAGGATTTCATGGGTGAATGTCCTTCTTAGTATAAAATTTGTTGGGTGGTTTGGGTGGCCACAGGCCCCCTAAAAAGCTTGAGTCCTGGGCTACCACTCAGACCGCCTATATTGTAATCTACTTCTGACAGCCAGCAACATTAGCCACAGTTCACACACACACATTTAATAGTAGGAAAAAATTCAATAGTTTATCCATCACCAGGTTTTCATGATTCTTGAGATTAATCAAGTCCCAAAAATGTTTGCTTTGTTCAAAATAAATTTATTGCATACACACAAATATTACCGTATTTTTTGGACTATAAGACGCACATTTTTTCCCCAGAAGATGGGGAAAAAACTGTGGTGTGTCTTATAGTCCGAATGTAGATGTGTGCCGGCATCTCAGCCCTCCACTGCAGGAGGGAATGGAGGACGGCACATGGCAGTAAGCGCTGGGACAGTGCTGAGCTCGGCTCCACACAGTGCACACTGACTGTGACACCACTTCCAGGTTATCTGAGGAAGGGAAGCAGAAGCCACTATGACTGATGCCGGACAGGTCACTGTCTTCTCCCAGAGTCCCAGCTGTTCGTGCTGCAGAGGCATCAAATAACACTAAAGAGGGGACAGGAAATGAGACCAGTACTTGAGTCTCTGCTCTTGTCCCGGTGGCGAGCGGTACTGTCGGAGCCAGGCGCAGAACACAGAAGAGGAGCAGGCAGGAAGAGGTCGGGCTGCCGTCGTCTAAGAGGTTGAGCAGCCGCTGAAGAGGACAAGGAAGTCTCGGTCCCATATTCCCCACCAGTGCTGCCGCGGCCATGTGGGAATAAAAAGAATTCTGCCCGTGGTGAGCGGGCGGGGGAACGTAGGGAGTCCATGGCTCCTGTGTCAGCCAGTGAAGCTAGAAGCGAGTTGGTCCAAGGAAATTCCAGTGGAGGAAGTTCAGCACCTCAGCGGACCGATGAGAAAACTGCAAATGTGAATCATAATGTTAATCCTAGGCTATTTAATGATTTTATGAAACAATGGTTCAATTACATGAGTAAATCTGGGGTGGTTTTTTTTCACCTGCTAATGCATGGTTACCAGTTAATTCTGAGGTCATTTCTTCAAATGTGGATAATGCTACTAATGTTGATGATATTGTTCTTCCAGAAATTGATAAGGGTATTGGTGTTATTCAAGTCTATGCAAAAGAGACACTGCCATGTGAATTGTCACCATTAGGCTTTAATTTGCCTACGGTAGTTAAAGATAAGATTTGGCGTGAAGAATATGTTGATGTTTTTACTTTGCTGCCTTCTTATAAGGATCCGGTAGTTAAAGCTGATTTTAAAAATGAAAAAGTTGATGATGACAAAAAACGTTCCCCTTCAAAGTCTATATTTAATTGGTTACAAGCATTTTCTATTTATGCTTCAGTTTTAAATGAGTGTCATCCGAATGTAAGAGGTTTGATTCGCCATATGGACATTGTATTGGATGCTTATCGTAATTTTGGTGGCATGTCATGGTGTTCTTATGACGAGTCCTTTTGTCAGAAGTTGGCAGTTTTCCCTAAATCTTTGAAATGGGGAGTGAAGGATGTAGGTTTATGGTTGAAATTAATAACTCAAAAATCATTTCTTAGCAGACAAACACCCAATACACAGAATTCAGTATTCAGAAAGGGAGTATGTTTCGCATTCAATGACGCTCAATGTAAGTGGGGAGCGAATTGTAGTGTTCCTTCTGTAGTGGGACACACTCAATGTCTAGATGTTATAAGAAAGCAAACCAAGCTCAGCTCCCGAACGCCAGGGAGCAGCTTTCAAAAAGCTTGGACGCCAGTGATTCTGGAAAGAATGCTCCCATGGCTAAGGGTTTTTTCAGACAGACAGAAAGCTAATTTGTTAATAAACGGATTTACTAATGGTTTTGAAGTGCCTCCGTTTACAGGTTCAGGTTGTTTTAGGGTTTAGAATGCTAGTTCTGTTAATTCAAATTTTGATGTTGTAAATAGTAAGTTACAGAAGGAGTTGGATGAAGGACGTATTGCTGGGCCATTTTCCTCACCTCCGTTTATTAATTTCCGGTTGTCACCTATAGGTCTGGTTCCTAAAAAAGAACCAAATTAGTTTAGACTAATTCACAATTTGTCGTTTCCGGAGAAACAATCTTTGAATGATATTACAGATAAGACACATGCTAGTGTTAATTATACTACTTTTGATCAAGCGGTAGTACTATTGAGACAGTTTGGACAGGGTGCGCTAATTGCAAAAGCTGACATTAAATCTGCCTTTAGACTTTTGGCAGTGAATCCAGTTGGTTTCAACTCATTAGGTTTTCAATTCAATAATCATTATTATTTTGATAAAATGTTACCCATGGGTTTTGCTTTGTCATGTTATTATTTTGAGTCTTTTTCATCATTTGTGGAATGGGTTTTATGTCAATTGGTGAAGGAGGGTGGGGTACTGCATTATTTAGATGATTTTCTGTTTGCTGGTACGGCTAGGTCTACTGTTTGCTTATACTTACTGAATGTATTTTTTGTTGTTGCAGAGGATTTTGGCATTCCTTTAGCAAAAGAAAAAACAGTCTTCCCTTGTAATATGCTAGATTTCCTGGGGATTACCATTGATACTAATAGGATGGAGTTTTCTTTGCCTGTAGATAAGATTGACAAAATAAAGTACTTGCTGGCTAGATTGTTGAGTAAGCGTACGTGTATTCTTAGGGAGATGCAATTGGTTTTGGGTTCTTTGAATTTCGCTACTAAGATTATACCTATGGGCCGTGTCTTTTGTAAAGCACTTTATATGTCTACACGCGGGTTGCGGTCCCCATCATCAAAGATTCAGTTGACTAAGGAACTTAAGGATGACATGTCTCTATGGCTGGAATTTTTGGATAAATTTAATGGCCATACTTGTTGACAATCAGAGTTTGTTGATTCTGATGCGTTATCATTATTCACTGATGCAGCAGGCAGTTTAGGGTATGGGGCGTATTTTGATAGGAAGTGGTCAGCTGAACCTTGGCCGGAATCCTGGCATATTAGCAAAGTTACAAAAAAATATAGTTTTATTGGAATTACGGTGGTGGTTTCTGTAGTTATTTGGGGTGAGTATTTTTCTAATAAGAGAATTTTATTATTTTCTGATAACAAAGGGGTGGTTTTTGCTATCAATTCTTTATCATCTAAATGTGACATGGTGGTTCGATTACTTAGGCATTTACTGCTTATTTGTTTGGAACGTAATATTTGGTTGAAAGCTAAATATGTGGAAGGTAAAGCTTATATTATCGCTGACGTTCTCGAGAAGTTCAAGAGCATAGTTCCAGAGGCGGAAGAATTTGGTCATCTGTGGAGTCTGATATGGGTGTAATCTGTGAGTGTTTAAATAAGTCTTTATCAGATAATACATGGGCCTGTAATGAGGCCTCATGGCAACGTTGGTTTTATTTTTGCCAGGAGAATAAGGTTGATTGTTTTTCTGATGATTTAAATGTATGTTTGAGTTTTATATGTTCTCTCATGACCTTGAAGTTTTCATCTTCATACATATCGAAGACTTTAGCTGGTATTTCCTTTTTCTTTAAGGTAAGGGGCTTATCACCTTTGTCTTCTCATTTCTTGGTAAAACAGTTAATTAAGGGTTATAGAAAATCTGAGCCTATGCGGGTTAGGAGACAACCTATTTCTTTTGCATTACTGAATAAAATATGGGAAGTTTTGCCAGTTGTATGTTCTGATACGTTTGATTCTGTTTCATGCTGCTTTTATTTTCGCCTTTTTTGGGGCCTTTAGAATTAGTGAATTGATCTCTATTAGTAAGTATAAGCCTTCGGGGTTGCTGTTACAGGATGTTTTTTGTTGCCCCCTTTTTGTGCGGATTCTGCTTCGTCGTTCAAAAACGGATCAGAGTGGTCGTGGAGCTGTCATTAAGCTAGCTAGGTTAGTTGATTCACCTTTGTGTCCGGTTGCTAATATAAAATCCTGGTTGAATATTAGGCCTGCGGTAGGTAGTTATCTCTTTATTCATCCTTGTTAATCGGTTTCCAGTTTAATGCAGTACTGAAAAAATGTATTCAACAGTTGGGTATTGTTGAAGATAAGTTTTCTGCACATTCGTTTCATATAGGAGCTGCAACTGAAGCGGCATCTTTGGGGCTCGGGGAGGGATTAATTAAAAATATTGGTGGATGGTCATCCAGTAGATTTAGACTTTATGTTAGACCTGAGTTAATCATAGGTTCTCATTCATTTTGTCTTTACAGATCGTTGTATTATTATTTGGATAGTGGGACATTCTTTTGTATATTGGGCCCAGAAGCGGGCTGAAGCTAGACTGTATACTGTTAATTTATCTTTAAATGAGAAGCAATTTTTTGTCTCCTGGATAGGTAAAAGGGGTTTAAAGTGGAAGGAGTTGCTGGGGGTATTGCGCGAATCTGCAGAGTCATTGCCTTCCCCAGATCTTTTAATTTTACACCTTGGAGGTAATGACTTAGGTAAACTGAAAACTATGAATTTGCTGTGGGCCATTAAGAGGGATTTCGTGTTGATACAAGGTATGTTTCCTGACACTTTTATTGTCTTTTCGGAAATAGTACCTAGGCTCATTTATGCTTTTGGGCAATGTACGTTTATTGAAAAAATTCGGAAAAGAATAAATAGGGCAGTGGCTAAGTACCTCCTCAATTTAGGCGGTTTCAGTTATAGACACGTAGAGTTAGAGGGTTTCGAGTACAGGTTGTACATATCTGACTTTGTTCATTTGTCCGATATTGGGAATGATATTCTAAATACTGGTTTTGAAAACATAGTAGATTTATAGCTGCGGTGTTTTGGGGGGGCCTCGCGCTTGTAGCGCGTGGCTTGTGGGCATTGTCACCCAGCAATGCTGGGTGGACTGGGTTTTTATTAATAAAATTTAAGTTATTCTGCTTTAGTAATATTTAATGATTTATTAGTAATGAATTTATTTATTTAATAAATTATTTAATGGATTAATTATGTCACCCTTTAATAAACACCACGGCCATTATTTATCCAAAAGAGCTTTGTTGTCTTTTCTTTTATTTATTTATTGGGTAGGGCTTGTGCTGCCATGAAAAAGGGGCCCCCCAGGATTGACTAATCTGGGAGACACATGGCCGCATAGCCCTCCCTGTTTAATGTTAATGATTTAATTATATATCAAGGTTGAATTTTCTTAGTTGCTTTTTGGGGTTTTTTGGTATGATCTGACCCTCCTCTGATAGTATGCAAGTTGGTTTATCCGTTCTGGAATATTCGGGGTCTCCGGGCAGATAAATGTCGGCATCTTCTTGATTGGCTGCAGCGCTGAGGAGAAAAAGTACTTAAACAGCTGTTGCCGGGTGGCGATTGCCAGAAGACGTCGTTTGTCAAGAAAAGAAGAGACCCACCCTCCCTCCCCAATTTTTTGCTATAAGAACTGTTGTGGTGTTCGTTATTAGGGCATTGTCACCCAGCAATGCTGGGTGGACTGGGTTTTTATTTATAAAATTGAAGTTATTCTGCTTTAGTAATATTTATTTATTAGTAATGAATTAATTTATTTAATAAATTATTTAATGGATTAATTTTATGTCACCCTTTAATAAGCACCACGGCCATTATTTATCTAAAAGAGCTTTGTTGTCTTTTCTTTTATTTATTTATTGGGTAGGGCTTGTGCTGCCATGTGCCTGCTGTGCTCACAGGTGTGTGAAACTGAACAATTCCCAAACAGTGCTTGTACAAGGTCACAGGAGCTTACAGTCTATGTCACCTCCTGTGTCCTCCTCCTCATAGAGTGTAAGCTCCTGTGACCATTGTACAAGCTCTGTCACCTCCTGTGTCCTCCTCCTCCTCATAGATTGTAAGCTCTTGTGACCATTGTACAAGCGCTGTCATGTCCTGTGTCATCCTCCTCATAGATTGTAAGCTCTTGTGACCATTGAACAAGCGCCTGTCACCTCCTGTGTCCTCCTCCTCATAGATGAAGCTCTGTGGCCATTGTACAGCATTGTCACCTACTTGTGTCCCTCCTCCTCATAGATTGTAAGCTCTTGTGGCCATTGTACAAGCGCTGTCACCTCCTGTGTCGTCCTCCTCATAGATTGTAAGCTCTTGTGACCATTGTACAAGCGCTGTCACCTCCTGTGTCCTCCTCCTCATAGATTGTAAGCTCTTGTGGCCATTGTACAAGCATTGTCACCTCTTGTGTCCCCTCCACCTCATAGATTGTAAGCTCTTGTGGCCATTGTACAAGCACTGTCATCTCCCGTGTCCCCTCATCATAGATTGTACGCTCTTGTGACCATTGTACAAGCATTGTCACCACCAGTGCCCCTCCTCCTCATAGATTGTAAGCTCTTGTGACCATTTTACAAGCATTGTCACCTTTTGTGTCCCCTCCGCCTCATAGATTGTAAGTTCTTATGGCCATTGTACAAGCACTGTCATCTCCTGTGTCCCCTCCTCATAGATTGTAAGCTCTTGTGACCATTGTACAAGCATTGTTACCGCCAGTGCCCCTCCTCCTCATAGATTGTAAGCTCTTGTGACCATTGTACAAGCACTGTCACCTGCTGTCCCCCTCCTCCTCATAGATTGTAAGCTCTTGTGACCATTGTCACATATACTCATACCTATACAGCCCTGGTAACTCTTGAGACCCCCTGACTAGGTGGCTCTAAAGAGCCGTAATTCCCATCACTAATTCTGCCCCCAACACTGGTTTGCTGAGCTTGCTGCTAGCCAAGCCCTAGCCAATTAGTGTTGGGTCAAAGAAACGACACTCCCCGACCACCATGTGTTTTGTATAGGGCTGAATCTGACAGAACACTTGTAGTGTCGGCACGGGAGTCATCCCATAAAATGTCCCCTAATAAAGTCTCCCCATTAATTCTCCCCAAACACAGTACACTATTAAAACTTCACCAAATGTCACACAATGACCCCTAATAAAAGTATGCCCTACACCAGTGGTGGCGAACCTATGGCACGGGTGCCAGAGGTGGCACTCGGAGCCCTTTCTGTGGGCACCCATGCCTTCACCTCAAGTCTTCCTCCTGCGGTCCAAGATATGGACATGCTATGCTCAGTGCTGTTTTAAAGCGACACCTCTTTGGCTGCCAGGGCTAGACAAGAAGCGAGAAGGTGTGGACAGAGATGGATTATCGTTGGAGCTCCTGCACGGGTTCCCTTAATCTTCCTCTTCAGAGAACCCTGGAAGGAAGCTACAATCCAAATTTCTCCATCTTCTTTCTATTGTATTGGCGTCCTCAGGACGCCAATACGATCGAAACTTGTGATACAGCTGGGATCAATAGGCTACTGCTTTAATTGTCTGGTTGGCACTTTGCGACATAAAAGAAGGTTAAGTTTGTAGATTGGGCACTCTGTCTCTAAAAGGTTCGCCATCACTGCCCTACACAGTCCCCTTAGGCTACATTCACATGAACGTGTGCCCACCGTACGTAGCACGGCGGGCACACGTTGATGCCTGGGAGAGGAGGAGGGGTTGAGGGCTGCTCGCCCCTACCCCTTTCCAAAGAGAAACATGGCTGCACCGCTTGTAAGGCGCCGCTACTTTACTGTTACTTTATTAAATGTTTTAGCGCACTATTTGGGGAAAAAACATTTTTTCTTATTTTTCCACCTCTAAAACCTAAGTGCGTCTTATGGTCCAGTGCGTCTTATAGTCCGAAAAATTGGAAAACTCATTAAGACTAAAATACCTTTTTTTTTAATATTTGCACAAATAAACGATTTTTCAACTGTACAGCTGGCAGATTTTGCCTTTACCGATTTTTTTAAAGCTACTATAATAGAAACGTTTTGTGAACTGACATGTCTGCAACTGAACATGAATATTGAATTTTTTTTTTTACTTCTGCTGACATTTTCAGTGCCAAAATTATAGAAAATGCAATATTGATAATTTATGAAGCTCTGTCTATAAAAATCAATTCAAAATGCAATGAGCATTGTCATCTAATTAAGATTAAGTGCACTATATATTTCACCCAAGACTAAGAAGAACATATAAATATTTAAACTACAATACATTAACATTTCAGTAAGGTAAAGCCAGCTCAATCTAAGAATAATATGTGTTGATATATATAATTTTGCCATATACAAATAATAATAATTGTGGTAGTTGATAGGTATGCTATTTAATTTAAAATGGAGTTTGTCAAATTATTAGTTGTGGATGTACTGCATAATTGCACTACCTTGAATAAGACAAAGCCACAGTGGGCTACAACTGTATGTACAGAAATGTATTATTTAAATAATTAACAATTTTCTTCTTTTTCTCTTTCGCCTTTGGAGTCATAATACCTTTGGAAAGCCTTGAAACATAATTTTTTTATTTTATTTTATTGCCGGTCTTCCATGTAAATGGAGCTGATATATTAGCCTCACTAATGGGGAATAAAGGTATACTACAGAGCTTGGGTCTAGCTCAAATCACCTCCCTTCAAATCTCTGTATCCAAATATGTCTGATCTTGTGAAATGTAAATATATTTTAGCCCAATAACTATTTAACCAACTGTGCTATTTATTTCCTGGCTGCTGCAATGCCAGTTATCCCTAGGCATTGAAAATCCCTTATCACAGAGGCAGAATGGTGGCTGAAGACAACCTTTTCCAAAGTGGATTATGACTATGGGCAGGCTGTAGCCCACTTCATTGTTTGGCGTGATTGGCTTCAAAAATGACCTTGCCTCATTGTTAAGGTTAGATCATGAATCTTTTGAGCTTTGACACTTGGTTGACACAACGTTATTTCAGTGCTGTGGGAACGGTTGCAAATTGCCAAACCCTTTGCTTGAATATCTTCGACTGCTCTTTCAGTGATGAATGGAGTGGTAGGATTCCATGTTCGACCTAGCACTTAGTACGTGAGAAGGGACCGCTATTTTAGTGAATGGTGGAGGTCCCAGCAGTTGATCCCCCACCCATCAGACTGTTTTCCCCTTTCTTATGGAGTAATTTGTTGTACAATCTCTTTAAAAGAAGAATTAAAAAATACTGGTATAAAACATCCTTTAAACATCATGGGGCACATTCATTCAACAGGTTTCTGGTACATGTGCAAAATGTATTCTTGAAGTGGTTGTGCCAGTTTTGTGTCATGGCTGCACTGTGTCCGCTGCAACTGAGTGCACCAGAAAAAAAACTAATGCACTCAGTTTAAGCACCAGTTTGCGCCAGCAGGGACAGATCAAGGGTGGTGGGGGCCCCTGGGCTCAAACTCGTGGGGGCCCTCCTCACAATTTTTTTTTCAATAAAGTAAAATCTAGAGATATAAATAGCTACACCTAGTAACACATGTACACACAGCGTCACCCCCAGCAAAAACACATGCAGGTTATAGCTGTCCATGACTAGCCTATCCCATCTACTAACTGAGTAGTTTAAAGGGTCACACCGCGCCCCATGGGAGTGAAAACATTAAAGGGTTTTGTGTCTCTATTGGGAATGATATTCTATATTCCCACAGGGACATGTATCTGAAGCTGCTGCATACTCTGGTGTACAGGAGGGAGTCTTGATATTACAGTAGGTTATAGGAAAGGTTACCAGTAGTTGGTTGCGCTGCTTTTGCCAAGATTTGTACAATTATCTGGTTCATATATACATAGAAGCAGATGGTTCATATAACAAGACATTTATTGCATATAAGAACAGTTTAGTTTTAAATATCAGCATTGGGATTTTGGACGACGCGATTCGGGGCGGATTGACCCCTTCTTCAGGTCCACAGCATTCTGTAATGTGTAGAAGCATACTGTCAGGTATGTATCTACATATAAACAGTATAGTAAATGTGCTGTTGTGGATTTGATATAATCATAAAAATATGTTTATATAAACAGGAGATCATATTTCTTCAACAATATTTAATATATATACATATATAAAACTTTCATAAGAGTCATTTAAGACATGGGGAGTGTGTACAATACATGTAATTTTCTTTTAAAATACATTCATATATTCATGTAAAAAGCCGTTATAATATAAATCATAAAAAAATGATTACAATGGAAAACATAAAAAATTCATAATAAGTTAAAAACATTATATGACCAAGATAGACTGGGATATCTAATGGAATATTTTTATTCACATAGGGTTTGAAAGAAGGTATACTGACCTTTCTGTGTATAGATATCAGATATAAGGTTTTCCTAAATGGAGACTGTTTTTTACATGCTGAAAGGATAGTAGGAAAAATTATGTCGGATAAAGTAGCTAATGGTCATAGTGTGGGGGAAAAAAATTGTTAAAACTGACCTTTAGAGTGCTAAAGCTGATGGAGACCGGTGGGCAGAGATTTAGTGTCCGAGGGTCCCTGCGGTGCTGAGAGGGTGAGAACGGGAATGGTGTTCAGGCAGTGTCTAGACTAGGCTCTGTTGGCCGATATGGGAAGGTGGGAGGAATGTTTGGTTGTCCGATCCTCTCCGGTCAGCAGCAGCAAGCTAAATGTGTGCCGCCGCCGTCAGCCGGGAGTTTAAATAGGTCTGGAGTGGAGAGCGCGCCTGCCCACTGTGAGAGGGGTAGAAGTACCCCGTGCGCATGCGTCGCCTCATAAGCGGAGGATCCAGAGATCGGAGCATCTATTATGAAGTCGGAGTG
Organism: Engystomops pustulosus; assembly: GCA_019512145.1. Classification (NCBI taxonomy): domain Eukaryota; kingdom Metazoa; phylum Chordata; class Amphibia; order Anura; family Leptodactylidae; genus Engystomops; species Engystomops pustulosus. Next base: position 147,306,200 of record CM033643.1, read on the forward strand.
TGGACCATAAGGAGTGGGGTGGTCGGAACACTCTCTTAGGACAGTAAGTATGTTAAAAGTTCCTGAAATGTTTGAAAGGAGTAGGGACGGGGGAGGAGTTATATTAATAAAGGCTATGATTATCGGTGTACTTCGAAGCTCATATATGGGGTTTTCTCAATGAGCTGACAGAGAATGAAGCCCCGATAAGGCAGCTGGGGGTTTGAAAATCCTTATGGACCAGGGAACAGCATTTGAGTCTCAAGTGTTCCAGGAGCTGTATACCTCCTATGGCTGTAAGAAGCTGAGAACCACAGCCTACCACCCGCAGGGTAATGGACTCTGTGAAAAGATGAACCAGACTCTCATTAACATGCTAAGGGCCCTGACCGCTGCGAAAAGGGCTGACTGGCCGAAACTTCTACTGGAGCTAGTGTGCCTGTGTAATAAAACCACCCAATGCTCCACAGGGTACACTCCCTACTTGAAAAGAGGGAGGAATAATCCAGCGTGCTGCATCCGGATGGTAAAAATCTTCGTTACTTTATTGTGGACTCGTAGTCCGAATAAAAGTAGAATTGATAATAAAAATGCGACTACCGTCGTAGTCACAGCACAGCAAAACTGCAGATGGTATGAGTTAGCCTACTCCGGCCAACGCGTTTCCAGTGTCATCCGACACTCTTAGTCATGGCAAAGGCTTTGGACGCTGAGTGAATGTTAAATGTAAAAATGACCGGAAGCCAGGAACAGCTTCGGGCGAAATGGAAAAAGCGGAATAGATTCACGTAGCGTTCAAAGACGTGGAGTAATGGAATCAAAATGTTAAATCGTGAGATTAAACATTGACAAACTGGCAACAAAAAGGTAAGCAAATACAAAACAGTATAATATTGACTAGATGTCTTAACATTTTTGTACTCAACATAAATGATTGCTAGTCCTGTTCATTACAGCGATGGTCACATTGAAAATTAGCTTTCGCTGTTTGATATGATATCATTGTAAGACACGTAACCCCTTAGTTTGTCATCATAAATAAAAACAATTAAAACAAAAAGAAACAATTCTTGATCTATTTTGCAGTGAAAAGAGACAAATGGATGCGCCGTTGTAGAAGAATAAGTAGTGTACATATTTTTTCGTTATGAAAAGTAATGTATATAATTAATGTCTGTGATGCTGTATGAAATAATGTACAGAAAGTGTATGAATGCACAGGATGAACGATGGGAAAGATTAATTAATTCCTATAGTGAAACATGAATCATTCTATAGTTCAGGCCAGCGGGAATCTAGAAGTGATGGAAGATATAATAGCCTCCCATCCCTGAGGTGCTTTTGGATGCTGCTCCTCTTTTATTTGAATAAATTTTCTCAATGGATAGCCTCTCAGGTGATCAGTTTTTACCCCCATGAAAATCATTAAGTTGGGATGCTCCTGATATTGCCCTTTGTGTTCAAAAGATGATGTCTTTTGCCTATGTCTCCCAGATGTTCCAGGAATCTGGTTTTGAATTTCTTTTCGTGGCCCCTAATATTTTTTGTCTACTGTATGCATTCTATGATGTATATGACGTTTTTCGCGTGTGAATTGATGTAGGAAGCAATTTGATGTTCCTGTGTATTGTCATGGTTAAGAAATTTTTGGTGGGTTAAAAATGTTGCATTGTTTGCAGGGATGTGACCCACATTTGAAAAAAACCCTTATGTCGTAACACAATTTGTCTGATGTTTTACGAATAGGAAAACGGGTGAGATATATTGCCTATTGTGGTAGCTCCGACGAGATATACATCGCAGCCTCTATCTCAAAAATTTGCGCAAGTGTGTCATTTGTGAATATGGATAAATTTTTCTGGAATAATATGTTTAATTGCATTGAATTGTGGGCTGTATTGTACTACCACTGTAGGTTTGTTTCTGACATTTCGTTCTTTATTTAAATTAGAGGTTTCCAAAAGTGTATTCCTGTCTTTGCGTGCCATATATTTTTATGCCATGGTAGCTGCCAACTGGAAAACCTCGGTGTTTAGCCTGTTTTTGATGTTAGTAAACCTTCTGATGGTAATCTGATGCTTTGCTGCAATTCTTTTGGCTTTGTGAGTTCTCCTACCGGTATGGATGTTAATGGTGTAGTGTTTCGGGTGTGAGCTGTGGGCATGCAAAATGGTATTTCCTGAAATAGCTTTCGATGGGTGTTGGTATGATTTGTTGGTTGGCACAAAAATATTGAGATCCAAAAATGTTATTGTGTATTGCTGATATGATGACTGAGCGCAGATTGAAAAGATTAGTGTTCATTTGCGTCGACAAAGTCAGGTATGGCAGAACATGCCCGACCATATGAATAGCGGTCGTCGTGTGTATCTGCCATACCAGAAGATCGACTGCACCGAATGGATTAGTATCACTTGTAGAGATGAATTTCTTACACACGCCATGACAAGGTTGGCGGAGAGAGGGGGGAAATTAGCTCCCATAGGGACTCCTTGAGTTGTAGGTAAAATATACCGTTAAAAGAAAAAAATTGGTTTTTAGTAAATACCTAAGTTTCTTTATGAAGTTTTTTAAATGTCACTGGTATGCACTGTATTTGTTCATGTGATACTCAATTGCTGACATTGCGTATATATGGGGTATGCATGTATACAGGAGATCACATCACAGCTTAACCAGTGTAAGAATCATCCCATGTGACAGTTGTAAAGATCTTAGAACATCTCGGTATCTTAGATAACCGGGAGTTCTAATGGCCCAAGGTTGTGTAATAAAGAGTCGAAGCCATTCCTGAGACGTTCATTTAAGGAGCTATACAGACACTATGGGGCGCATGGTGGCGGATGATCGCCCTTATGTACTTTGGGTAGTGCATGCAGGAATGGTACTTTGGTTCCTTGACATTATATAATCAAGTGCTTTTACTAATACGTACCCCTGAGTGTAACCATCGGTGATGATGTTAAGAAAAGTTTGTTGAAATTTATAGTAGGGTTAGTGGGTAAAACCCTGTAAGTCCGTACAGTAAGTAGTTCCTGTGTCATTGGATTATGAACAAGTGTCCATAACTACAATACAACCACCCCTTTGTCCGCCATTTTGACGGTAAGTTCATGGTTGTTTTTCAATTCATTCAAGGCTTTGTGTTGATTGTAGGTGAAATAACATGGTTTTCTTTTCTTGGAAATGTCAAATAATTTTTTTAAATCTTTTTCTACTGCTTCTTGAAAAGCGTCCATAGTTGGTAATCTTGTTTGTTTTGGATAAAACATGGGATTTTTGGTTGCCAAATATAGTCAATGAATTGTTTCTTTTTGTTTTAATTGTTTTTATTTATGATGACAAACTAAGGGGTTACGTGTCTTACAATGATATCATATCAAACAGCGAAAGCTAATTTTCAATGTGACCATCGCTTGTAATGAACAGCGAATAGCAATCATTATGTTGAGTACAAAAATGTTAAGACATCTAGTCAATATTATACTGTTTTGTATTTGCTACCTTTTGTTGCCAGTTTGTTCAATGTTTAATCTCACGATTTAACATTTGGCCTATATCAGTCTTTGACGCTACGTGAATCTATTCGCTTTTTCCATTTGCCTCGAAGCTGTTCCGAGGCTTCCGGTCCATTTTTACATTAACATTCAATCGAGTCCAAAGCCTTTGCCATGACTAAGAGTTTCGGATGACACTGGAAAACGGTTGGCCGGAGTAGGCTAACTTACCATTTGCAGTTTTGCTGTGCTGTGGACTACGACCGGTAGTCCATTTTTATTATCAATTCTATTTTTTATTCGGACTACAGTCCACAATAAAGTAACAAGATTTTACCCATCCGGGTGCAGCACGCTGGATTATTCCTCCACTCTTTTCAATAGTATTCCATTCAGCCAGTGGTCGTGCGGAATCCGTGTCGTGCAGCGCTGGTTGAAAGCATGGGTGAGCGATCAAAAAACGCACAATATTTTTCTCTGTGACTCCCTACTATCTGATGTTCGGGAGAAATGGCCATCTCCCCGCTGACATGGCATTGAACATGGAAAGCCTGACTCCTAATCCTACTCCCCCAGACTGATTGGGTCCAGGTACACAAGAGGCGCCTGGCGGAGGCCGGAGAAATTGTGGATCTCTGGGTGAAGGAGGCCCGAGACAAACAGAAAAGAGACTTTGACTGCAATGCCTGCGCTGAGTTTCTTGCCCCTGGGGAACAAGTGTGGCTACGAAATAACCATCCCACCAGCAAACTAGATGGGCATTGGGAGCGTGAGCCATACCTAGTTAGGAACAGTCTCTCCCCTGAAGTCTACGAGATTTCAAGAGGAGGACTAATCAACACCCGGGTTACAATGAAACCGGCTTGAAGCGATGTCTACGATCCTTTGCCCCTGTGGCAAGTCCTTGACCCCAACTCCCAGTTCCAAGAGGCACATCTGGGGCAGATTTACTTACGGTTTTCCTGTGCGGCCCAGAGGTGCGTTCAGACGAGGATGAAGTCTGGTGCCATTCTTCAAGATCGTGCGTCCATTTTCCTGCATCTGTAATAAACACCAGAAAAGATGGATGCATATACTGGACCAATATATAAACACAGTTTTTATTAAATAATAATCAATGAAGAAACAAAGACAAGAGATACTACAATAAAACACAAAAGAGAGCAGGTATATGTACATAGCTCTCACTGGTCAAAAAGCGACCCAACACCCCCTGGTTCAAACTGTCCACCAATGTGATGTGCTAGAGTACCAAAGAATTGCAAAGTACGGTGGACAAGTGCACAATAATCTGTACTGGAAAAGTATATATACTAGTGTATGAAACTGCCCTACTTATACAATACCAGCTGAATCATCCTCATGGGACAAATGCACAGGGGGATGGAGGTGGACAGAGAGACAGGAGGGTAGAAACCCCACGCGTTTCATCACCGCAAGGTGACTTCCTCAGTGGTGAGTGACTGTATGGTGCACAGTCCTCTATAAAAAGGTGAAGTCCCCCCACCACCCCATTGGTGCCCAACCAATGACCAGATACACACAATTAAGTAGGAACCCTACTAATAATTGGTGTATCTGTCATTGGTTGGGCACAATTGGGGTGGGCGGGACTTCACCTTTTATAGACAGGACTGTGCACCATACAGTCATTCACCCTTTGCGGTGAGTGTCCAGTGGTCCAGTAATGCATCCATCTTTTTGGTGTTTGTTACATGTGTTGTTACGGATGCATGGACAATATTGATTCTGGCAGTGCCTGTCTCTTTTGTGTATAATAGACATTTTCCTGCATCTGTCGCTGCCCCGCGAGGTCCGCCGGAGTCACCTTCTTCTTCCAGAGTGAGTGCATTGTCTTGCGTCACAATTTGAATTGAAATCCGCATTAGTCCGAATCAATCAGGTGCCCAATGGCCATGCAAGTCAGCGCAATTGCGGCAAAATCGATCGTGCGCCAAAACCCCATTAATGTGGCGCAAATCAGAAATAGTCGGGAAAAGCCGATGAAAAATGCACCATGCGGCGACTAGTAAATGTGCCTCACGTGTATCTATACCCCCAGTTTCTTGAATTTGTGACTGTACCTTGTCTGTGTAATTGTTTTCACCCCCAGTGGAGCTACTCAGAGAGGTCACCATCCCGCCGAAGTCCCCAATACTGCTGGCCGTGGAGGATGACCCAGTTCCAGAACCTTTGCCATCATCGCATTTGAGAATTGCCGGCCCCCCCAGCTCCAGTGTCTGATTCCGGAAATTCAAAAAATGATTTTTCCAACAGGAACTCGAGGATCTCAGTGGGACACAAGAGGGAGGCACCTGTTTACCGGCAGGAGTACCAGCTGTCCCAACACAGAGGTCGGAAGCCAAAGAGGTCTGCTTCTCTGATCCCGAGGTCCTCACTGCAGTTTCTGACTCTGATACAGAATAACCCCTGATGGGCTTTATCCCTTAACGGGACTGTGATACATATGTTATTGCTTGCTATAATTTTCCCAGTTCGGTTGCGCCCACATTCCCTGTCCTGCCATCTTCCCCATTATTTATTCCAATCAAGAGGCTTTCCTTGGATTGTTCTATTTGTGCGACATTAGCACCCACCTCTGCTGATGCAGAGTCATCATCCCCCAAAGGACTCTGTCCCTCCACTGAAGAGGAGACCTTTGATACAGCACTTTCCCCCATAAAGGTTATGCCTACACATGGGCTCTTTATTAGAGCCTTCTGAGGACTCTTAGCATACCTAAAGAGGAAAAGTTGCTATTTAGATGTTACTATTTATGCTTCTTTTTAGGAAATGGACACTATATATCTCTCTACCCGACGTAGCCATTTCTACATAACGTTTGTAATGTTCAAATTGTGGGTAAATTGTATGTATGCACTACATTACTGTTACGTTTGATTATATTGTAGCCCTGGACAAAGCTTGTCCTGTCAGGCCTTGGTGCAAGGAGTGGGCTCCTCAGCAGACGATACAGGCGGAGGCTGGAGTGGCCTTGGAAGGCAGGTGCTAGGCGAGAAAAACGTCTTACCTGAGCTTGAGATGTCAGACGCGAAGTTCTCGGGTTGACTGTCCAGACTAGCCTATCCCATCTACTATCCAGTAGTTTAAAGGGTCACACCGCCCCATGGGGTGAAAACATTAAAGGGGTTTTGTGCCTCTATTGGGAAAGATATTTCTATTATTCCCACAGGACATGTATCATGAAGCTGCTGCATACTCTGGTGTACAGGAGGGAGTCCTGAGATATTACAGTAGGTTATAGGAAAGGTTCCAGTAGTTGTCTTGCGCTGCTTTTACGAAGATTTGTACAATTATCTGGTTCAATATACATAGAAGCAGATGGTTCATATAACAAGGACATTATTGCATATAAAGACACAGTTAGTTTTAATATCAGCATTGGGATTTTGGACGACGCGATTCGGGGCGGATTGACCCCTTCTTCAGGTCCACAGGATTCTGTAATGTGTAGAGGCGTACTGTCAGGTATGTATCTACATATAAACTGTCAGGTTCGCTAGGGAGAATGCTGGGACTTCTGGTTCTTCTGGTGGTGCCAGCAGCGTTCTCCGAACCCCGGCGCGTATCCGTGCAAACTCCACCTCTCGTCCTGGGCAGCGGCTGCTAAGATCTCGCGCTGTCTAGGAGTTGTGGGACTTGTGGTACCTCTTGCTTGGGTTGCCTGGTTGTTCGCACCTGAGGTAATTCCCAGAAGCTTTCCAGCTTCTATCAGTTCTGGAGGTGGTTCTGGCTGCATAATTCAGCTTCATAGTCCTGTGCCAGTGTTTGAAATCCCTTATCACTACGCTTGTGCATTAAGTTGTATTCCTTGATATCTGTATCATTGTGACCTCGGCTCGTTTTTTACATGACTCTTTGCCACTGATTTTTGCTATTGACGTACCCTCTCGTTGTGACTCCGGCTAGTTTACCATTCTTTTGTGTTTTATGTTTGTCAGTCTGTGTGTGTTTCCCTTCCCACACTTATCAGTGTATTTCGAGTCTTCAGTAGTCGCCCCAGGTTTAGCGTGGGGGGGCTTTAGGAAGGGACAGAGGTTGGGGCAAGCTCAGGGCACACTATCAGCTGTCTTTTGTGTTACCCAATCTTAACATAAACAGTATAGAAAATGTGCTGTTGTGGATTTGATATAATCATAAAAATCTGTTTATATAAACAGGAGATCATATTTCTTCAACAATATTTAATATATATACATATATAAAACTTTCATAAGAGTCATTTAAGACATGGGGAGTGTGTACAATACATGTAATTTTCTTTTAAAATACATTCATATATTATGTAAAAAGCCGTTATAATATAAAATCATAAAAAAAATGATTACAATGGAAAACATAAAAAATTCATAATAAGTTAAAACATTATATGACAGATAGACGGGATATCTATGGAATATTTTTATTTCCATAGGGTTTGAAAGAAGGATACTGACCTTTCTGTGTATAGATATCAGATTATAAGGTTTCTAAATGGAGAATGTTTTTTACATGCGGAAAGGATAGTAGGAAAAATTATGTCGGATAAAGTAGCTAATGGTCATAGTGTGGGGGAAAAAAATTGTTAAAACCCAATGATATGACATTTAGAGTGCTAAAGCTGAGGAGAACGGTGGGCAGAGATTTAGTGTCCGGGGTCCTGAAGGTGCTGAGAGGGTGAGAACGGGAATGGTGTTAGGCAGGTCTAGACTAGGCTCTGTTGGCCGATATGGGAAGGTGGGAGGAAATGTTTGGTTGTCCGTCCTCTTCGGTCAGTAGCAGCAAGCTAAATGTGTGCCGCCGCCGTCAGCCGGGAGTTTAAATAGGTCTGGATTGGAGAGCGCGCCTGCCCACTGTGAGAGGGGTAGACAGATACCCCCGTGCGCATGCGTCGCCTATTAAGCGGAGGGATCCAGAGATCGGAGCATCTATTATGAAGTCGGAGTGTGGACCATAAGGAGTGGGGTGGTCGGAACACTCTCTTAGGACCGTAAGTATGTTAAAAGTTCCTGAAAGTTTGAAAGGAGTAGGGACGGGGGAGAGGAGTTAGATTATATAAAAGGTATATGATACTTGGTGTACTTCGAAGCTCATATATGGGGTGTTTCTCAATGAGCTGACAGAGAATGAAGCCCGATAAGGTAAGCTGGGGTTTGAAAATCCTTATGGACCAGGGAACAGCATTTGAGTATCAAGTGTCCAGGAGCTGTATACCTCTATGGCTGTAAGAAGCTGAGAAACACAGCCTACCACCCGCAGGGTAATGGACTCTGTGAAAAGATGAACCAGACTCTCATTAACATGCTAAGGGCCCTGACCGCTGCGAAAAGGGTGACTGGCCGAAACTTCTTACTGGAGCTAGTGTGCCTGTGTAATAAAAACCACCCAATGCTCCACAGGGTACACTCCCTACTTGAAAAGAGGGAGGAATAATCCAGCGTGCTGCATCGGATGGTAAAAATCTCGTATTTATTGTGGGACTCGTAGTCCGAATAAAAGTAGAATTGATAATAAAAATGCGGACTACGTCGTAGTCACAGCACAGCAAAACTGCAGATGGTATGAGTTAGCCTATCCGGCCAACGCGTTTCCAGTGTCATCCGACACTCTAGTCATGGCAAAGGCTTTGACGCTGAGTGAATGTTAAATGTAAAAATGACGGAAGCCAGAAACAGCTTCGGGCGAAATGGAAAAGCGGAATAGATTCACGTAGCGTTCAAAAAAGTGGAGTAATGGAATCAAAATGTTAAATCGTGAGATAAACATTGACAAAACTGGCAACAAAAAGGTAAGCAAAATACAAAACAGTAAATATTGACTAGATGTCTTAACATTTTTGTACTCAACATAAATGATTGCTAGTCCCGTTCATTACAGCGATGGTCACATTGAAAATTAGCTTTCGCTGTTTGATATGATATCATTGTAAGACACGTAACCCCTTAGTTTGTCATCATAAATAAAAACAATAAAAAAACAAAAAGAAACAATTCATTGACTATTTTGCAGTGAAAAGAGACAAATGGATGCCCGTGTAGAAGAATAAGTAGCTGTACATATTTTTTCGTATGTATGAAAAGTAATGTATATAATTAATGTCTGGTGATGCTGTATGAAATAATGTACAGAAAGTGTATGAATGCACAGGATGAACGGCATGGGAAAGAATTAATTAATTCCTATAGTGAAACATGAATTCATTTCTATAGTTCAGGCCAGACGGGAATCTAGAATGTAGATGGAAGATCCAATACGCCTCCCGATCCATGAGGTGCTTTTGGATGCTGCCTCCTCTTTTATTTGAATAAATTTTCTCAATGGCATAGCCTCTCAGGTGATCAGTTTTACCCCCATGAATATCATTAAAATGTCTGGATGCTCCTGATATTGCCCTTTTGTGTTCAAAAGGAGCTGTCTTCTTGCCTATGTCTCCCAGATGTTCCAGGAATCTGGTTTTGAATTTTCTTTTCGTGGCCCCTACATATTTTTTGTTACATTGTATGCATTCTATGATGTATATGACGTTTTCGCTGTTGCAATTGATGTAGGAAGCAATTTGATGTTCCTGTGTATTGTCATGGTTAAAGAAATTTTTGGTGGGTAAAACATAGTTGCATGTTTTGCAGGGATGTGAACCACAGTTGAAAAAACCCTTATGTCGTAACACAATTTGTCTGATGTTTTTACGAATAGGAAAACTGGGTGAGATTATATTGCCTATTGTGGTAGCTCGACGAGATACTACATCGCAGCCCTCTATCAAAATTTGCGCAAGTGTGTCATCTTGTGTTAATAGGATAAATTTTTCTGAATAATAGTTTAATTGCATTGAATTGTGGCTGTATTGTACTACCACTGTAGGTTTGTTTCTGACATTTCGTTCTTTATTTAAATTAGAGGTTTCCAAAAGTGTATTCCTGTCTTTGCGTGCCACTATTTTTTCTGCCATGTGTAGCTGCCACTGGGAATAACCTCTGTGTTTTAGCCTGTTTTTGATGTTAGTAACTTCATGATGGTAATCTGATGCTTTGCTGCAATTTCTTTTGGCTCTTGTGAGTTCTCCTACCGGTATGGATGTAATGGTGTGTTTCGGGTGTGAGCTGTGGGCATGCAAAATGGTATTTCCTGAAATAGATTTACGATGGGTGTTGGTATGAATTTGTTGGTTGTGCACAAAAATATTGAGATCCAAAAATGTTACTTGTGTATTGCTGATATGATGACTGAAGCGCAGATTGAAAAGATTAGTGTTCATGCAGTCGACAAAGTCAGGTATGGCAGACACATCGCCCGACCATATGAATAGCAGGTCGTCGATGTATCTGCCATACCAGAAGATCGACTGCACGAATGGATTAGTATCACTGTAGAGATGAATTTCTTCCCACCACGCCATGACAAGGTTGGCGAGAGAGGGGAAATATTTAGCTCCCATAGGGACTCCTTTGAGTTGTAGGTAAAATATACCGTTGAAAAGAAAAAAATTGTGTTTTAGTAAATACCATAATGTTTCTTTTATGAAGTTTTTTAAATTGTCACTGTATGCACTGTATTTGTTCATGTGATACTCAATTGCTGACATTGCGATATTATGGGGTATGCATGTATACAAGGAGATCACATCACAGCTTAACCAGCTGTAAGAATCATCCCATGTGACAGTTTGTAAAGCTCTTAGAACATCTCCGGTATCTTTAAGATAACCGGGAGTTCTAATGGCCAAAGGTTGTAATAAAGAGTCGAGCCATTCGCTGAGACGTTCATTTAAGGAGCCTATACCAGACACTATGGGGCGCATTGGTGGCGGATGATCGCCCTTATGTACTTTGGGTAGTGCATGCAGGAATGGTACTTGTGGTTCATTGACATTAATATAATCAAGTTGCTTTTTACTAAGTACCCCCTGAGTGTAACCATCGGTGATGATGTTAAGAAAAGTTTGTTGAAATTTATTAGTAGGGTTAGTGGGTAAAACCCTGTAAGTCTCAGTATCAGTAAGTAGTTCCTGTGTCCATTGGATATATGAACAAGTGTCCATAACTACAATACAACCACCTTTGTCCGCCATTTTGACGGTAAGTTCATGGTTGTTTTTCAATTCATTCAAGGCTTTGTGTTGATGTAGGTGAAATAACATGGTTTCTTTTCTTGGAAATGTCAAAAATTTTTTTAATCTTTTTCCTACTGCTTCTTGAAAAGCGTCCATAAGTTGGTAATCTTGTTGTTTGGATAAAACATGGGATTTTTGGTGCCAAATATAGTCAATGAAGTGTTCTTTTTGTTTAATTGTTTTTATTTATGATGACAAACTAAGGGGTTACGTGTCTTACAATGATATCAATTCAAACAGCGAAAGCTAATTTTCAATGTGACCATCGCTGTGCATGAACAAGGAATAGCAATCATTATGTGAGACAAAAAAATGTTAAGACATCTAGTCAATATTATACTGTTTTGTATTTGCTTACCTTTTGTGTTGCAGTTGTTCAATGTTTAATCTCACGATTTAACATTTGATTCCATACTCACGTCTTTGAACGCTACGTGAATCATTCGCTTTTTCCATTTCGCTCCGAAGCTGTTCCGCTTCCGGTCATTTTTACATTTAACATTCAACTCAGCGTCCAAAGCCTTTGCCAAGACTAAGAGTTCGGGATGACAACTGGAAAACGCGTTGGCCGGAGTAGGCTAACTATACCATTTGCAGTTTTGCTGTGCTGTGACTACGACGGTAGTGTCGCATTTTTTATTATCAATTCTATTTTATTCGGACTACAAGTCCACAATAAAGTAACAAAGATTTTTACCATCCGGGTGCAGCACGCTGGATTATTCCTCCCTCTTTTCAAGTATTCATTCACGCAGTGGTCCGTGCGGAATCCGTGTCGTGCAGCGCTGGTTGAAAGCATTGGGTGAGCGATACAAAAAACGCACAATATATTTTCTCTGTGTACTCCCTACTATCTGATGTTCGGGAGAAATGGCCATCTCCCCGCTGACATGGCATTGAACATGGAAGCCCCTGACTCCTAATCTCTACTCCCCCAGACTGATTGGGTCCAGGTACACAAGAGGCGCCTGGCGGAGGCCGGAGAAATTGTGGATCTCTGGGGGAGGGAGGCCAGCCCAAACAGAAAGGACTTTGACTTGCAATTCCTGCGCTGAGTTTCTTGCCCTGGGGAACAAGTGTGGCTACGAAATAACCATCCCACCAGCAAACTAGATGGGGATTGGGAGGGTGAGCCATACCTAGTTAGGAACAGTCTCTCCCCTGAAGTCTACGAGATTTCAAGAGGAGACCATCCAACACTCCGGGTACACCGGAACCGGCTGAAGCGATGTCTACGATCCTTTGCCCCTGTGGCAAGTCCTCTGACCCCAACTCCCAGTCCAAGAGGCACTCTGGGGCAGATTTACTTACTCGGTCCTGTCGCGGTCCCAGAGGTGCGTTCTCAGACGAGGATGAAGTCTGGTGCCATTCTTCAAGATCGTGCGTCCATTTTCCTGCATCTGTAATAAACACCAGAAAAGATGGATGCATATACTGGACCAATATATAAACACAGTTTTTATTAAATAATAATCAATGAAGAAAACAAGACAAGACATGAATACAATAAAAACACTAAAAAGGTACAGCAGGTATATGTACATAGCTCTCACTGGTCAAAAAGCGATTCAACACCCCCTGGTTTAAACTGTCCACCAATGTGATTTGCTAGAGTACCAAAGAATTGCAAAGAACGGTGGACAAGTGCACAATAATCTGTACTGGAAAAGTATATATACTAGTGTATGAAACCTGCCCTACTTATACAATACCCAGCTAGATCATCCTCATGGGAACAAATGCACAGGGTGATGGAGGTGGACAGAGAGACAGGAAGGTAGAGAACCCCACGCGTTTCATCGCCGCAAGGCTGACTTCCTAGTGGTGAGTGACTGTATGGTGCACAGTCCTGTCTATAAAAAGGTGAAGTCCCCACCCACCCCATTGGTGCCCAACCAATGACAGATACACACAATTAAGTAGGCATAACTACACTAATTGTGTGTATCTGTCATTGGTTGGGCAACAAGTGGGGTGGGCGGGACTTCACCTTTTATGACAGGACTGTGCACCATACAGTCATTCACCACTTTGCGGTGAGTGGTCCAGTGGTCCAGTATATGCATCCATCTTTTCTGGTGTTTGTTACACTGTCCACGACTCCAAACCAAACTCCAAACATGTGACCCTGTTGTTACGGATGCATGGACAATTATTGATTCTGGCAGTGCCTGTCCCTCTTTGTGTATAATAGACATTTTCCTGCATCTGTCGCTGCCCCGCTGAGGTCCGCCGGAGTCACCTTCTTCTTCCCAGTGTGAGTGCATTGTCTTGCGTCACAATTTGAATTGTAAATCCCGCACTTAGTCCGAATCAATCAGGTTGCCCAATGGCCATGCAAGTCAGCGCAATTGCGGCAAAATCCGATCACGTGCGCCAAAAACCCCACTTAAATGTGGCGCAAATCAGAAATAGTCGGGAAAGCCGATGAAAATGCACCATGCGGACCCTTAGTAAATGTGCCTCACTGTGTTCATCTACCCCCAGTTTTCTTGAACTTGTGACTGTACCTCAGTTCTGTGTAATTGTTTTCACCCCAGTGAGAGCTACTCCAGAGAGGTCACCATCCCCGCCGAAGTCCCCAATACTGCTGCCCGTGGAGGATGACCCAGTTCCAGAACCTGTTGCCATCATCGCATTTGAGACATCTGCGGCCCCAGCTCCAGTGTCTGATTCCGGAAATTACAACAAATGATTTTTTCCCAACAGGAACTCCGAGGATCTCAGTGGGACACAAGAGGGAAGGCACCTGTATACCTGCAGGAGTACCAGCTGTCCCAACACAGAGGTCGGAAGCCAAAGAGAGTCTGCTTCTCTGATCCCGAGGTCCTCACTGCAGTTTCTGACTCTGATACAGAATAACCCCTGATGGGCTTTATCCCTTAACAGGGACTGTGTATACATATGTTATTGCTGCTATATTTCTCCCAGTTCGGTTGCGCCCACATTCCCCTGTATCCTGCCACTCTTCCCCATTATTTATTTCCAATCAAGAGGCTTTCCTTGGATTGTCATCTATTTGTGCGACATTAGCACCCACCTCTGCTGATGCAGAGTCATCACCTCTCCAAAGGACTCTGTCCCTCCACTGAAGAGGAGACCCTTTGATACAGCACTTTTCCCCACATAAAGGGTTATGCCCATAACATGGGCTCTTTCTATTAGAGCCTTCTGAGAGACTCTTAGCCATACACTAAAGAGGAAAAGTTGCTATTTAGATGTTTACTATTTATGCCTTTCTTTTTAGGAAATGGACACTATATATCTCTCTACCCCGAGTAGCCATTTCTACATAACGTTTGTAATGTTCAAATTGTAGGGTAAATTGTATTGTATGCACTACATATACTGTTACGTGTATTATATTTGTCGCCATGGACAAAGTGTCCTTGTCAGGCCTTGGTGCAAGGAGTGGGCTCCTCAGCAGACGATACAGGCGGAGGCTGGAGTGGCCTTTGGAAGGCAGGTGCTAGGCGAGGAAAACGTCTTACCTGAGCTTGACGATGCTCAGAGCGAAGTTCCTCGGTGCGTTCCTTAAATCGGACATCAATCCAAGTGGCCAGTGTGATGAGACCACCCAGAGTTGACGGTAGATCCCGAGCCGCCAGCGCATCTTTGACCTGCGGCGAGAGTCCTTTCTTAAAGGTGGCGATGAGAGCTGCATCGTTCCAGGCAAGTTCAGAGGCCAGGGTGCGGAACTGAACTGCATACTCTCCCACAGATGAGTTGCCTTGGCGCAGGTTCAACAACGCAGTCTCGGCAGAAGAAGCCCGTGCTGGTTCCTCAAAAACGGCCCAGAATTACGCCAGAAAAGCCGTGAGAGTAGCCGTGACTGGGTCGCCTCTGTCCCAAAGAGGAGTGACCCAGGCCAGGGCTTTCCCAGAGAGAAGACTGACGAAGAATGCCACCTTCGAACGCTCCGTGACAAATTGCGAAGGCATGAGTTCTATTTGTAGAGAGCATTGAGTAATAAAACCCCTGCACTGTTTGGGTTCAAATTTGCTGGGCATAGACAGCAGTAGTCGTGGTTCAGCAGCAGGAAGGCAGACCGGGGTTGCAGGAGCCACGGGAGCAGACACAGGAACCTGTTGCTGTTGCTGGGCGGCTAGCAGCTGTTGCAGCATGGTGGTGACTTGATCCAGCTGTTCGTGTTGAGCGGCAATCTCCCAGGATTGCTGGACCACTATGGCGGCAAAGTTTGGTTGAGTGGGAAGCGGAACCTCGGCGGGATCCATGGCGAATCTTACTGTTAGGATCAGTGGATCCTCTGGACCACCGCGGGAGATGGAACTAACCAATACCCGGGACCGGAGTCTAGCGGCACCTGGTATTCACCAGAGCCCGCTGCAAAGCGGGTTGGACTTGCTGCGGCAGGATACCACTAGGTCGTTCCCAGGTGCGGCTAGCCCGCGGTGGCAGCCGAGGTCGAGGTACCTTAGCGGATGACAATCTCGTAGTCAGGTCCAGGCACAGGGTCAGGGCAGGCGGCAGAGATGCAACGTCAAGTCCAAGTCCGGGGTCAGCAACAGGAGGTCCAGGCAGGTGGGAACGGGTAACACAGGAACACAGCAACACGGAGGAACTTAGGTAACACGGCAACACAGGACTCAGGAGCGGGGACACACAGCAACGCAGGAATACACAGGAACGCAGGAATACTCGCTTGGATGCTTTCTCTAAGGCCATAAGGCACTAAGATCCGGCAGGGACACAGGAAGAGGAAAGGATTCTTAAAGGTGAGGTGTAAGCCAGTGCACCAATTAGCGGTGCGCGGCCCTTTTTAAATTTTGTCAGGAGCCTCTGCGCGCGCAGAGGCTCCTGACGAAAATTTAAAGGGCCAGCGCACCGCAGTCCGGGGAAGAGCAGGAGCCGGGAGAGGTGAGTGAGGAGACCGGGCTGCCGTGGGGGCACACGGGGGTGCACGAATGCGCCCGCGATCCGAGACAGGGATCGCGGGAGCACCCGTGACATTGAGTTTCAAAAAGCAATGTAAGTGCCACATGTGAGTGCAGCCTTTCAGGTACCTGCACATGTTTGGTGTCAATCTTACACCTGGTGATAATTTCCTTAATTATCTGACAAACCATATTTAAATGCTAGCCTAAGTAACTAACAGCAGCAGGTTTTCATGATAAAGGACAATGGGGTGACTTGAGTTATGCGTTCTTCTAGCCTTTTAAAAAGGTCTTCACTCAGGCTTCAGTTCAAAAGAAGGTTTTGTATTTATTTGAGCATAAAAATAAACAAAACATAACAAGAACAAAAAAAGGGCTAAAAAAATTCCTGCTGTGGCACACAGTGACTATATAGTAGTAAAGTACAAGGTCTAAAAAGGGGATCTGCAGACTATTATAACCTTGTAGACTATATAGGAGCCTTGATCAGAAGAAGTCACAGAACAAGAATACAGATATAATGTCTGTCTCAGAATATACTTGTATTTTCTATGTAACAATTTTAAATTACACTTTTCTGAAATGGCTGAATTATGCTTTTGTTATTCCTCTGTAGATGTTTAAATAATTTCTCCTGTCACATAGGTGTGCTCAATATACACTATGACGGTGTCCAATCATAGATGCATACCTCCCAACATTTGTGAAAGGGAAAGAGGGACAAAATGGCGACACGTGTAGCGTGCCGCGGCGATTCCCCTAAGCCACATTCCCAATCACTTCCCCAAATTTTAACCATATTATAATAATAAAAATCATCTCAATAATAATAAAAAATAAATAAATAAATACACAGCACCTCTACCAACTGAGCTATGATCTCAGTGATTATCAAGGAATTTTGGTAACTAAGAACTGTGACTGCTACTGTTACACTGTGACACAGATTTAATTCCTTGGTATATAGAGGGGGGTCTTCTCAGAGATTATTGTAATTATTGAAAAATTATTATTATTATTATGGAGATGATTATTATTATTTTTACTATTATTAATAATCGTCTCCATAATAGTAAAAATAATAAAATTTATAATAATAATAATAATAATTGTCTCAATAATTACAATAATAATCTCTGAGAAGATCCCTCTCTATATATCAGTGCATTACGTCTGTGTCACAGTGTAACACTAGCAGATAACACTTCTAACTTACCAAAAATCCTCAGCTACACAATGGGCTTATAGCTCAGTTGATTAAGGCTCCTATTTCTAATGCAGAGGGTCTAGGGTTTGAATCCCAGACTGGACAAAAATTTATTAAATTTAATTAAATAAATGGCTTGTGTCTGGGGAAGCCCTAGGAGACCATATATGGACAGATGTTGATCTGAACCTAATGACGTGGTCCCTGCTCACTGCTAACCCAACACTTCTCTCAAAAGGATTCCCTGCCCGAAGTCTGCTCTGGGGTACCCTAGTAGATGTAGTGACCATACATGGATAGAGATCTGAACCTGATGACGTGGTCCCTGCTCTCCGCTAACCCGACACTTCTCTCAAAAGGATTCCCTGCCCGATGTCTGTAGAAGCCATTCAGTACTATGAGTTCAGGCTTTGAAAGTATTTACTATGTGGGACACAGAACCGGGACATGCGGGACCTGGAGGGAAAATCCGTGACAATCTGACAGCTGCCTGTGAAGCGGGGCAGAGGTAAGGAAAACGTGACTGTCCCAGCTATGTAGATGGGGCACAGACTATTAACAGGACGAACGACCAGATTGACAATTAGGTGTGGGCTACACCAAGACTTTATGTGGCACTACTGATTCATCTTTTAACTGTTGAGTGAAAGCGTCTGTGTACTGCAGCTGTAGCTTGTAAAATGAATGACAAAAAGATGCTAAATAATTGTGAGCTTGTGGGTAATAAAAGCACTTAGTGCAAATCTGGTGACTTATAGATCACAACTTTGATGGCAATAGTTCTCTTTTATCTTCTACTATGACCTAGACTGCCATATCAGCTTCATCCAGTCACAACTCATCAGATTTAGCAACACAACACATCATATAGTAACATGTGCCAACATTAGCCAATATAGTAAGGCCAGCTCCACACGTGACGTGGTGATGCGATGAACTCGCATCAACACTCGCAACACAGCTGCCGGGAACGCACAGGGGCAAGAACGCAGACATTACTGCTGCACGACCGAGGACAGAGGAGTGAACTCAGAAAATGTCACAAGTTCAGTCCCAGGTGAACCGGCAAGCCAGTTCAGCCATAAATGAATCCATCCAGTGACCCGATTCCGCGGCAACCCACTGCCAAATTGCGAGGTAGTTGATGGAACAAGTTCAAGCGTAAATCACACCTCGCAAGTGTGGAACGGGGCCCGTAAACAATAAGCGATCTACCCCCCACAGTTAGTAAATATATAAGATTACGGCAGTTGTCCCACAAAAGCACACCCATAAGGGCACCACACAACCCACAACTCGGGTAGTACAACTGTATGCCCAACGAGGTAGGGACATCAAGACAAAGGGTACCCAACTATAGAACACTAACAGTCACAGGGCCCCCACCGAGAAGCCATTATAATATGGACAGGAACGACCAACCGCCAGCTAGAGTTAGTATATAAGTAGCAACAGAGCCCACCAGCAGCCCATCGAAGAACAAACACACCAGTCGGGGCCCCCAACCAGAGTCTTCATGGCGGAGTTCATAGTTCAATGCATGCAACCAAAGAAGTATGCACCACTTCCATCTTGAAGAAGTGACATAAGCTCTTGAACGCCATGGTCTGGTGCTCGATTCCACAACTATTTCACAGGCAACGACACCAAACAGTGACACACAGGTCACCAAATATAAGGTATAGATATGACGTGCACAAGGTCTCTGGCTTCTCTGTAAACAGCGCATCACCACTTGTTGATCAAATTAGATCATATGACGCCGGGCGATGAATCCGGCTCTCACCGATGGAGAATAGACTGGCCTGAGTATCGAGAAATCAAAGGGAAATGTTCCTCATATAAACATTTCGGGGACAAAAGCAGACCGAATCGCAAGGTAGTGTTCAGGGCCGGATCTGTTTGGTCAAGCTGGTGGTCATGTGGATCAGTTTTATAAAGGCAGGCATTGACTCACAAAATACTGCAGACCGCTCCTCAAGTTTATCCCCCAGCTCGCGACTCCCCGCCCCTGCTCCCCCCCTTCGCCCGCCTCCCCGCCCACACTCCGACGCGCGCCGCCGCCCTCCCCACCCACACACACGTCACTGCTGACCAAGCAACGCGCTGCGCTGCCGGCCTGGGCGAAGGGACCCACAAGAAACTGAGCACAGATTGGGCTAGCTGAGGGAGATGCCATCTGACTCAAGAGAACAAAAAAATGATAATGGGTAGGTGTTGTTGTTTTCAAAATAGATAGAACTATGGGATAACACTGGGGAAATTACTATAATAAGGTATACTAAATCTGATGAATCACAGATTACTACTCATTTCCACGACCCTCGCTGTCAGCCCAACAACACAAGTAAACAGGTTGTCTCCTGGTAATCTACAAAAGGGCGCAACAAACACGGCCATTATTGGGGGAAGGTTAACACGATGTAGTACCGGGTTGGACGACCCACTGAGAATTGTGCCCCGTTCGCAGACACTAGCCTCAATCTCGTGTGGGCCAAGAATGAGGAAGGAACACACTCAATTACACACACAAGGACGCTGGGCACCACGCATTCATGCAGAGGATTTGGTCCATATTGGAGGAATGAGCGACCGACCGTCGGGCCCCCTGGACGTTTCCGGCAAATGAGCCCAAGCCCAAAAGTTAGAGCATGCAGGATTGTAGGAAGACACGGCAGAGCGTATCTGAACAATCCATGCATGCGAACACTTACTACCCGTATCCCCAAAACCCACAATTGACACCACAAAGAAAATGCTCTATAGGATTTGAGAAAACACGAACATACCACCTAAAGTCGGTAAAAGAACGAATCAAAGAGAAAACAGAAAAAAGAACAATTGTGTAGGAAATAGAGCAACGGATACTGGAGACGTTCTGGGGACTGTGAGGCCATTTGAGTACAGTGAACTCATTGTCATGTTCAAGAAAACAGTCTAAGATGATCCAGCTTTATGACATGGCGCATTATCCTGCTGAAAGAGCCATCAGGGACATGTGTCATAAAGGGATGGACATGGTCAGCAACACAATACTCAGGTAGGCTGTTGGCGTTGGCAACGTGCTCAATTGGTACCAAGGGGCCCAAAGAGTGCCAAGAAAATATTCCCACACACGACTCCACCCACCACCAGCCTAAACCGTTGATACAAGGAGGGATGGATCCATGCTTTTCATGTTGCTGACGCCAAATTTGGACCTACCATCCGAAATGTCGCCAGCAGAAATGGAGATCAGCAACAGGCAACGTTTTTCAATTTCTTAACTGTCCAATTTCGATGAGCTTGTGCAAATTGTAAGCCTCAGTTTCCTGTTCTTAGCTGAAAGAATGGCACCCGGTGTGGTCTCTGCTGCTGTAGCCCAGTGCCTCAAAGTTCGACGTACTGTGCGTTCAGAGAGCTCTTTGCGTACCTTGGTTGTAACAGGGTGGCGATTTGAGTCATGTTGCCTTTCTATCAGCTCAAACAGTCTGCCATTCTCTCTGACCTCGGGACATCAACAAGGCATTTCCACCCACAGAACTGCCGCTCACTGGATGTTTTTTCTTTTTCAGACCATTCTCTGTAAACCTAGAGTGGTTGCGCGGGAAAATCCCAGTAGATCGCAGTTCTAATATACTCAGACCATCTTCTGACCCAACAACCAGCCACGTTCAAAGGCACTCAAATCACCTTTCTTCCCATAACTGATGCTCGGTTTGAACTGCAGGAGATTTGTCTTGACCATGTCTACATGCTAAATGCAGATGAGTTGCCGCATGTGATTGGCGTGATTAGAATTAAGTGTTAAGAGCAGTTGGACAGGGCATGCACCTATAAAGGGCCTGGTGAGTGTAGATATGTACCCTGTAGTCTACATGGTATGTGGTATGTTACCTCTAGCTTATATAGTGCAAAATTGTATGTGCTCCTTGTCCTAGTTTCCCCTATATAGGGCTGTTTCGTCTTATACTGTACACTTATAGTTGCCACATGCTATGCTCCTGCCCCCTGACAGGCGTCAAGGGACAGGTCAAGGACAGTCGTGAAAAAAGTTTGTTAACTTAGCTTAAATTCTTCCACCCTGCATAAACAGCTGAAAGCAGAAATTTACATACACTGTATAAATAGACACAAATGCCTGTTTTTCTCACTATCTGACATAAACCAGAAGAAACCTTTGCCGTTTTAGGTCAACTAGGATTACCAAAATTATTTATATTTGCCAAATGCCAGAGAATGACATAGAGCAGTGATGGGCAACCTTTTGAGCTTGGCGTGTCAAAATTCGCCAAAATACCGAGCATACTCGGGTGGTCACCTTTAGAAAAAAAAAAACTAATTTTGTGATATTTAGAGTTTAAATAACAAATATGTATAATATTTAGCTGCTTAGTAATGGACCCTAGAATAAAGATAACATGATTATTCGGTATACAGTGAGAAAAATTTAAAAAAATCCAGTACAGAATGATGCTGTTTCTACTCTGCCATAAAAAAAGTTCCTACATTGAACAATAGGACGATACAAACCCAAATGGTAACACTGGAAAAAGCATCTCATCCCGCAAAAAAAAAAAATTTATAGCCTACAAAAGGGGCCAATGGGGTAACTAAAATCCTGGCAGCTGCAGGGCGCTCTTTCCCTTCTACACCTCGCTGTGCACCCATAAAACAAGTAACGGACACACGAGAGGGGTCTCTGCACTCAGGAGAAATTGCAGAATAAATTGTATGGTGGATTTTCTCTTTTTATCTATTGGAAATGTAAATAACAAAAAAGCAGTGTTTTAACTAGTTTTAAGGACATTTGTGTCCTGAGAAGTGCCCACTAAAGCAGTGTACATCACATCACAGCCCAGCCCGGTAAAGAACTCAATAAATAACTTACACGGCTCCAACGACACCTCGGGTCTCGTTATCCTTGTGTGCAGATGTTCCCGCGCAGGCACAGCACAGGTCGTCGGGGCTGCTCTGTCTGCACACTCTGATGTCAGCACGCGGCCTCCGCAGAGCAGGACGGGAGAACAGGAGCAGCGCTGTATCAACGCCCGCCCACCCGCCCGCAACGGCGACCCTGTGTCAGCGAAAATGACTATGAGTGTCAGTGCTGACACGCGTGTCATAGGTTCACCATCACTGACATAGAGTTTTTCAATTATATACTCGAATATAAGCCTAGTTTTTCAGCACAAAAAAATGTGCTGAAACCCCAAATGCGGCTTATACTTGAGTACAAAAAATATTTCAAAACTCACCTTTATGACTTCCCCCGCTGCTGGCTATATACTGGGGCAGGGGGCTGCTATATACTGGGGGATATTGGCTGGCAGGCTATATACTGGGGGGCAGGTGCATGGCAATATAACTATGGGGCAGGGTCGGCAGGCTATATATGGGGAGGCTTGTCTGTGTGTGACACAATGCATTCCCACCATCGGCTTATATTCGAGTCAAAAGGGATTCCCAGGTTTTTGTGGTAGAATAGGGGCCTGGTTATACTTGGGTCAGCTTATACTCGAGAGTATACACGGCACTTTTATTACTTTAATCAAAGTCAAAAAGTTTACATACACTTAATTACTATTCCTTTAAAAAATATTTGGGACAAGCCCACATGATGATTTCATGTCTAAGGAAGCTGCTCAAATAGGTTTATTGGCAACATCTGAGTTAAAGACACACTGTGGATTTTTTTGAGCATTTAGAAACACACAGCTTCTTTGTGTCACATCATGGGAAAGTTGTTGTAGAGAAATTAGCCAAGATTTCAGAAAGAGGATGGGACTTGCACAAGCCCGCTTCATCCTGGTGTGCAATTACAGATACCTGACTTTTCTCATTCATCTGTACAAATAATTATATAGCAAACTACAAATAAGATGGGAATTTCCAGCCATAATATCACTCAGGAAAGTCTGTACATAAGCAAGATCAAAGCAAAAACTGCTGGCTAAAAGTGGCAAGAGTGTGTCAATATCCACCAGTGAAAGGGAACCGTATATATCGAAAATGGGTGAAGATTATGTTTGAAAATGTAAAGGACATTGTGAAAACTAAAATGAATGTTTAATCACAAGTGCATTACGACACCATTGTTACATTTGAGGAGAAAAAGGGAGCAAGTTGCAAGCCTGAGAACCACTTGTCAAAGTGTGAAACACAAGGGGTTGTCAGATCATGTTGTGGTGTTCTTTGGCGCAGGAGTGATTGTTTGCACTTTAGAAAATAGATGGCATTATGAGTGAAAGGCAGGCTATGTCGGCACACTGAGACAACTCCGTAGACCGTAAACAAATCTCAATATCACAAGGCAGCAGGGAATTTAAAGCTTGGGCGCAAATGGGTCTTGCAAATGCATATTGACCCAAAGCATACTGCCAAACTAGCCATAAAGTGGCTTAAAAGTTTTCTCCCGAAAAAAAAAAAAAAGTTCCCATATCTTAATCCCCTAGTAATCCAAACATAATAAAGATAACTTTTAACCACTTACTTTGCAATTTTACTTTTGCTGATTCTGCTTCTATTCCAGCATCAGCTAGCTCAGTGTAAGATATAGATCTGTGGGTTTGGTCTAGATGTGCGTGTCAGTTGGGTCACTTGGCTACCCTGCATCTGCTGGCTGGCCGACAGCTTTCTGTAGTCTGCAACTATTGACACACTTATGTGCCTCCAGGGGGTCTTGTGATGAAGAATGCCTCCTTGATGCAGGTAGGCTTTACAGTCAGCGACCAGCTCCTACAAGGTTCTGGACAGCTACTACATTGAGTGTGCTGAAGCCTTCTCTTGAGTGAATGTTTTTTTAGGCTTTTTTGTGGCTGTCTGATCCACTCCAGGACTAGTTTGACCCGCTCTGAAGTGGCCTGACCTGCTCCACAAACCATATGACCCACTGTATGATCCACTCCGCAATGTGTCTGACCTGCTGCCTGATGTGCTTTTGTGGCTATCTGCTCCACCGGGAATTCAGTTTACACTCCAGACCCACAGTTCACTCCACCCCGACTTCACTGAAAGCAGCAGCTTTGGGCACACACTGTTCTCATTGGCGATGTCAGAGCAGTAGGCTTCCCCACATCCTTTCACCACTCATGAGTCTGCACCCCATGCCCCATCTCCTTGCATGCCTTTGCCAGCTACCCAGCGTCACTAATGCGTCACTAGTGAGCACCACATACAGGAGCTGAGATTCCTGCTTGTAGTACGTCTGGAAAACCCTCTGCTACCACTCCTCATGTCAGTTGCCTGGGGTTGGGGTCAGGAATAACTCCACAGCAGAGGAAGATGATTTGAGACGTACTAATACATTACAAGTCATTAAAGGAAACTTGTCACCATTTTTAGCGGCTCTCAATGACTCTTCCAGCTTGAGAAGCTGCTGTTAATCGTTTGGCTGTTGCCTGCTGTTCAATAAAGAAATGTGAGTTGATTCGCACAAAGTTGCCTCCGTCTGATCCCTGTATACGGCTGCTTACCACCATGGGCTTCCTCATCCATCATCCAGGGACTCATCCTACAGACACCTCAGGGGTTTGTCCAAGGAGAAATCACTGCATCAGCCTCTCCTTCCATATTTCTTGCACACATCACCTGCTGGAGGCCTGCCAAACTAGATCAGCCCTCTGGTCCCCATACCAAGCACCATGACCACAGTGTGCCAAAGACTGCAATAGCAAGCCACTCTGTTATTTTGGGCCCTGGCTGCCTCCAGGTCACCAAGAAAAGGCTAGGTCCCGGTGGGGGATGTGGCAGATTTATATAGATTTATAGATAGATAATAGATAGATTTGTAGATGCCGAAATATAAAGTAGATTATTTATAGATAGCGAATTGGATGATAGAAAGATATGAGAGATAGCTACAGTGGAAGACAGATAGAAGATTGATAGATAATAGGAGATAGGTAGATAGAAGATACATAGACAAAAAGCTAGCTAGATATTATTAAAAGAGCAATACGTACTCTGCCTACAAAAGTCCACATGCAGGGGGCCCGTTAAGGACAGGGGACCCTGGGCAAATTCCCAGTTTGCCGCCCCCTAACGCCGGCCCTGCCTATATGTGGGCATTGCACAGTTCTCCTTCTCCTATGCGGTATAGATGAGTATAGCATACTACTAGTACTCATATCCTGTATATATGGGCACAGAACAGTACTACTTCTCCTGTACTGTATATATGGGCACAGGACAGTACTACTTCTCCTGTACTGTACATATGGGCACAGGACAGTACTTCTACTCCTACACTGTATATATGGGCACAGGGCAGTGCTACTACTCCTGTACTGTATATATGGGCACAGGACAGTACTCTTACTCCTGTACTGTATACATGGGCACAGCACTACTACTCCTGTACTCTATATATGGGAACATGACAGTACTACTACTCCTGTACTGTATATATGGGCACAGGACAGTACTACTACTCTTGTACTGTATATATGGCCACAGGACAGTACCATAACTCCTGTACTGAATATATGGGCACAGCACAGTACTACTACTCCTGTACTGTATATATGGGCACAGAACAGTACTACTACTCCTGTACTGTATATATGGGCACAGAACAGTACTACTACTCTGGTACTGTATATATGGGCACAGAACAGTACTACTGCTCCTGTACTGTATATACGGGCACAGCACAGTACTACTACTCCTGTACTGTATATATGGGCACAGGATAGTACTACTACTCCTGTACTGTATATATGGGCACAGAACAGTAGTACTACTCCTGTACTGTATATATGGGCACAGC